>JAWNNU010000667.1:0-522087 GCA_035044585.1 Scaptomyza polygonia
TTTGAAGATACTTAATGCATATTAATAATCATAAATAGTAATAATAACAATGGCAACTTTAGTTAAGGTATTTAATAGTCAATACGATTAATATTTTCTTTTCAATTGCAAATTTCTTCTCAAATGTTTAGTATATAATGTTTAGTATATAAGTATTTTTAACTTTTGTTATCTTAAACAGTAATTTTCAAATGTGACTAGTGCATTAATTCATAAGTATGTCTACTTGTAGCACTAGGATTAATAAGCAACAAATAAATCAAATCAAATCAAAAACCATCGTTAGGCAACTACCTGATTCAAGCCGTCACTTGCATATGTTTTATTATTATACAAAATATTTTGATTTGACTTCACAAGCACATTAACTGCATGCTTCTCAGCAACCGAAACGTTTTTCTAACGTTGGCGCTTATATTTTTTAGCCGGGCTCAATGTTTTAAGCATTTGTTTCTAATTTGACAGTCACAAAACAAAACAAATACCACACCAAACAGCTGCTTTCCTCGTAATTAGTTGGCAGCACCATTAGAGCGATAGTATCTGAACGAATAAGGTTAACTTTGCATTGAGAAAACCAAACTGATTTAGCACGAGCATTAAAGTTATGCCGAGATTAACTAATTGGCACTTTAACTGGACATTGAGAAACCGGCCCTAACATGTTTAAGTAAAAAGGCTTTTTTGGTATTTTTTAGCAATTGTTGGCAAAAAATAAATAAAATATTTAAATAAATATTCTTAGCTTGAGCTACCGCGGATAAAATACAAACAACCTCTAATATGTTTTCGCCTGTATCCATTTTAAGGTTGTTTATTTATATGTTTGTGCTGAATTAAATAGAGAAGTGTGGCCAGATTGTGTAAACACAAAAAGTGATGGGATTTTCAATTTAACCGATGCGAATAATGTGAATGCCAACATTATTGGTCAGTTAAAAAAAAGCTACAGAAAAACCGACCGTGTGAAGACAGCCTCATATGAGATGAGTCATATCCACAACAAGAGAAGTTCGTTAAGTTAGTCCGAAAAAGACTAAACTCGAGTCGTGCGTCCGAGCTGACATACACAATTTTTTTTACGTTTATTTAAAATTTTCCTTGACTTAATTTAATTTTTTTAGAAACTCTGCCAAAATACGTTCAATCGTATCAAATTTCACACAGAAATAAGGCAAAACAAGTAGAAACGTTGCAGTCGGACGCACCCGACTGCGGTATACTCGATACCAGTAGTAAAACAGATTAAAAGAGACCTGATTGCAATGGGGTGCGGATACGCCAGGGGTGTACACTGCCTCAAAGACTGTCTGGTGCAGATGGGGATGCCAAAAAGCTATCTTCCTTCCAAATTTGGTGACTCTAGCTCAAAGTTTGTTAAAGGTAGGGGCTGGAAGCGGTATGGAGCGTGGCATCAAAATGTTTGCTGAAGATCTGTGTATCATGTCAATAGCTATCTTCATACCAAATTTGGTGACTCTAGCTCAAAGTTAGTAAAATATGGTGGATGGGGCTGGGGGAGGTATGGGGGGGCGTGGCATCAAAATTTTTGCTGCAGGTCTGTGTTTGATGTCAATTACTATCCTCCTACCAAATTTGGTGACTCTAGCTCAAAGTTAGTAGAATATGGTGGAAGGGGGGCTGGGGGCGGTATTGGTGGAAGGCGGCATCCAAATATTTTGGGTCTCTTCATCACCAGTCTTGGCTTCATTTTTGGCGGCTCTAGCTTAAAATCTGTGGAAAAAATAGGCGTTTTTTATTTCAAAATGCATTGGACTGGGGAACGGGGGCACGTAGCTCCAAAACTTTGACGGGATCGTTAACAGTTATCTTCCTACCAAATTTGGTGACTCTAGCTTTAACACTTTGGCAAATACACGCATTCCCGTTTTTAGTGTAGCGTTGGGGTGGTTTAGGGCAGCTTCGGTAGTATGGATTGGCGTGACACCCATTTTTTTGGAGGTTGTCATCACCTATCTTGGCACAAAATTTGGTGGCTCTAGTTCAAAAACCGTAAAAGATATAAGCATTTCTGTTTTTAAACAGCGGGTGGGCTGAGGTGGAATGGGTGAATGGTACTCCAAAACTTTGATGAAGTTTTTGGGGAGTCGTTACCAGTTATCTACCTACCAAATTTTGTGACTCTAGCTCAATCATTATGGAAGATACACACACTACCGTTTTTAGCGAAACGTTGGGGCGGTTGGAGGCGGCTGGGGCAGTATAGATGGGCTTGGCATCCAATTGGACCACATGAATTTGGTTGGGGATCGTCAGCAACTATCTTGGCACCAAATTTGGTGGCTCTAGCTCAAAAACTGTAGAAGATATGGGCATTTTTGATGCATTATTTTGGGGGTTTGTTAGTAGCTATCATTCTCCCCAAATTAAGTAGTTCTATCTGAAAGGGCTTGCGAAATAGCTGGATCTATCGATTTTGCGTTATCGAGTTCATCGATTTGCCAGCCCCCTAGTTGTCGTAGAGCTCCAATCTTAACACTTTAATTTACTATGCCTTAGAAGAAAGACATTTGCAAAGTTTTAAGTCTCTAGCTTGAAGGGTGTGAAAAAAAGTTGCGTTCATACAGACGGACAGACGCCATGACGGACATTGCACAAACCCAATATACTCTTTACCTTCGGCATCGAGTATAAAAATTGATGAAAAAATAAAAAGAACGAATAACGTACATAAAAAGATTTTATTTTAATTTTGCATAAACAAAGAAAAAAATTTACGCTCCAAAATTAGAATTCAAAATTCGAATTTCGGAGCGTACATTTTTTTTCTAGAATTGAAAATTCGAATTTCGGAGTGTGTAATGTATTACAAATGCCGATTCTAATTTCTGGACAATTTTAATTATTGTAGGTTCTAATTTGTAAGCTCCTACTGTAAGGCTATAATTTATCGATCATGATTGTTTTATGCTTATTTTTTAAAAATTTTAGGTCATTGTTTTTAAAAAGCTTATATTTTAGTTTCTTAAACTTTTATGTTCGATGTCCTTTAAAAACGCTGCCCTAAAAGTATTCTTATAATGTTTTACTTTTCTGACAGTTTAAAATAAACATACTAGTGAGCCCTTGCACTCGCAAGATGCTTACTACCTGCCAGGCCTCTAAGGCGATTATTAAGAAAAGGTTTTGCCAAAACTATTGGACAAACTTAAAAATCACCTTGTTATATGAGAATATTTGTAAGTCCTCATGCGCGAAGCATGAGGTTTGGTTCTGTTATTTATTTTATAAATGTGTTGTTATGATACTATTTCTGCATTGTACGGATTCAACGCTTCATCTAATAAAAAAAATAAAAAAAACTAGTGAGTATGTTAAAGTATGCTTCGTACTGCTGAGAGTTAAATTTTTATAACGTTTTTTTTTTATTTTATAATGTTTATCGCTCTTTTCTTATTTTTCGCTAACATCTTTGTCTGCTGCTTTGCGATTTGCCCGGATTTTACACCACTCCTTAAAGTATGCATCGGTTTTGCCAAGAAACTAGCCTAGACTTGAACCTTGGGACAGTTGGAGTAGCGGCTGAAAGCTACTATCAAGCACTTGTGATTTATGATTTTTTTATGCTATATAAAAAAGTTAATTGAATATGCTTGCTTTCGAACAGTATAAAAAGTATATTATTGCTACATATAAAGTGTTGAATCCATAAGTTAATCAAAACTTTTTTTGCAATAAGTGCGAGCGAGCGCGATAGCGATAGCGGATAGAATGTGCATATAGCTTTTTTTTACTCGATACTGCAGGTAAAGAGTATATTGGGTTTTAGCAATTTCCGTCATGGTGTCTGTCCGTCCGTTCGTCTATCGATAAATTCGATAACTGAAAATCGATAAATACTCCTATTTCAAACGCCCTTATAGCTAGAACTACCGAAAATTGGGGAGAATATAGTGACTACTAACCCCCAAAATATTGCATTCAAAATTTTTGAGCCACACCCATTCATTCCGTCCCCAGCCCCCCGCAGTTTATATACAGAAACGCCTATACCTTCTACAGTTTTAGAGCTAGAGCAAAATTTATTGCCAAGATAGGTGGTGTCAACCCCCAAACAAATTCATCAAAACTTTGGATGTACCTTCAAAAGTGTTTGAGCTAGAGTCACCAAATTTGGTTGGAGGATAGCAATTGACATTATAAATAGATCTGCAGCAAAACTTTGGTGTTAGGCCCCCATATCACCCACAGCCCCCCTTTCCACACCTTTAACAAACTTTGAGCTAGAGTCACCAAATTTGGAAGGAAGAGAGCTTTTTGGCATTCCCATCTGCATCAGACAATCTAGGAGGCAGCATACACCCTTGCTGAATCCGCAACCTATTGTTATCAGGTCTCTTTTAATCGGTTTTATTACTGGTATCGAGTATACAGCAGTCGGTTGCGTCCGACTGCAACGTTTCTACTTGTTTCAGTTTTACTTTATGCATTTTATGCGTCTCATTTTTAGACTATTTAATTATGTGATTCGTGAGCCAAATATGTGTGTGCGTGTATTGATAAAAAATAAACCAGTGCAAAACAGTCGCTACCAAAATACAAAAAAGAATGAAAATATAAAAAAATTCATCTTAAAAAGCGAATATTTAACAAAATACAGTAGAACCCGGTTATAACGACTCTGCTTATAGCGTCCGTCCGGTTATTGCGACGAAATCACGATGACTTGGTTGGTCCCCATACAAAGTTATATGAAAGGGCCTTCGCTTATTACGTCTCCGCTTATAGCGACAATCCGCTTATACCGGCGAGATTTTTCACAGTTCAACCGGATATTGCGACGTGCCGAAAAAAGATACAGATACATATGTATAAATAATACCAACATACTAGAAATGTATGTATTTATCAGTGATCGGTACCCTTGCTTGTGTGCGTAGCAGCGACACGAAGGTTCTTACACTATTCTCTCTTAGTTTTCGCTGTCGCCTGAGCAAGTCTGCTGAGAGAGATAGATAGTCGAAGTGCAATGCCGACGTCACAGCGTGCGTGTGCAGATCCCATAGCCTATTCCATGGTTGAATTATACATGTATAATTCAACCATGGCCTATTCCATGAGATGTGCCGTTATATTTCTAATTTTTTCTGCTCTTTCCACGTAAAACTGAATGCGTAAATTCGGCAAATGTGAATGTGTGCAGATCTCATAGCCTATTCCATGAGATGTGCCGTTATATTTCTAATTTTTTCTGCTTTTTTCCAAATAAACTGAATGCGTAAATTTGCCAATGTGAAGTAATGCACAATAATGAGCTCATTCAGCATAAGCTCGACACTTGTGCATTACACCCGCAAAATGTCTTTAAAGCGAAAGTGCTTCTCCGTAGAAGAAAAAATGCAAATTATTCGGCGCTTGGAAGCCGCGAGCGCAACGTTAGTCTGGCAAAAGAATTCTGCGTGTGCCACACAACAATTGCAACAATAAACAAAAATAAAGAAAAAATTAAGGCTTTATTTAATAAAAATGTCCTAAAGCCAAAACGCGTCAGAGAGTCAACTCAAGATCAAGTCGATAAACCATTGTTACAGTGGTTTATAAAGCAACGAAGTCGAGGTATCCTATTAAGCGGTCCACTGCTTCAGGAAAAAGCTAATTTTTTCGCTAAAGAATTTAAAATTTTTAATTGTTCTGTTAGTTGGATAAGCCGATTGAAGGTCAGGCATAATATCGTCGCCGGTACGGTCAGTGGAGAATCTTTGTCTGTACAAACAAGTAAGAAAGCTCTAGTCGGGATAGCCCGACCAGAAGATACCCTGAACCCAGTTGCAGTCCTTGCATCCTAAAAGTATGCTTCAAATAATTATCACTTTAAACAAAACTCATAACTGACTTAACTTTACGATATCTCTGGTGTTTTTTAGCCGATTTGGAAATTTTGAGAAAAGGTCTATCGTTACCCATTACACCAACCCCCATTTTTACATTTTGCAAATTCGATAGTTTTTTGTTATCGATTGCATGTGTATATCGAAAACCAGAGTAGTTATCGATAATTTGAAGCAAACTTGTTCTGCTCATGGTATAGGAGAACTTATATTCAAAATCTGGAGTCTCTAGCTCTTGTAGTCTCTGAGATCTACTCGTTCATACAGACGGACAGACGGACGGATAGACGGACATGGCCATATCGACTCGGCTATTGATACTGATCAAGAATATATATACTTTATGGGGTCGGAGATGCTTCCTTCTGCCTGTTACATACTTTTGCACAAAACCATTATACCCTGATTTACCCATTTTATGGGTTCAGGGTATAAAAAGCGATGTAAGCGAGTGGCTTACAAAGGTTTGGCCTACACTACGTAAGGACTTCAATGATGAGGAAATTTTTAATGCCGACTAAACTGGACTGTTCTACAAATTAACTCCAGACAAAACATTAAAATTTAAAGGTGGGAACGAAAATAATTTTCAAGAAATCTGTTTATTGAAATTTGAATTTATAGGGGAAAAATGCACTGGACGGAAGCTGTCCAAGGAAAATATAACTGTGCTTGTTGCAGCCAATATGAGTGGTAATCTTAAAAGAAAATTATTGGTTATTGGAAAATCAAAGCGACCTAGATGCTTCAAAAATGTCCAGTCTTTGCCTGTTGGCTACTATAGTAATCGCCGGGCATGGATGACATCTGCAATTTTTATTAGTTGGGTACGCGATTGGAATGCTGAGCTTAAAAAGCAGAAAAAGAAGATTATGCTATTACATTCGAACTTCCATATAACGAACTCCCATATAACGAATTTTGTGAGCTGGTATGCAAAAATAATATTGTGCGATTTAAGGCAGCTCAGAATATAAATGAGCATTAGGTGTTTTAAAAAAATTCACCCACAACTGGTTCGCGCTTAAAAGCTTATTGCCGTTAGTAAGGTTCTTGCTATAAGCCTTTAAGTTTGCCCATTCGTCTATCAGCTTCGTGTCATCGATTTCGATGTTAATTTCCTTGAGAAATATAACTGTTTTTTCTACATTAGCCCATGGAGTGCTTTCAGTAATGTTTGACAACATCATCCAGTTGAATTTGTCAAAGTCCTTCATTGGATTTTCTCACTTCTCTATATAGGATTGAATGTCTTCTAAGGTTTTATTCAGAGACGCCAATATGTTGCTGGTTTCGATAATGGAGTTATCACTTTTTTCCAACTTTTCAATTTTTCCATGGAAAACGTTCATCACTGAATGAATGAGAATCATATATGCCTCTGATAGTGGGTCTTCAAAAACCCCTGCCGGACGGCCCCCGACACCCTTCAAACTAGGACAAATCCGGGGAATCCCGGACGGATGGCAGCCCTATCTATTCCCTATAACGAATTTTTTTGTTATTGTTGCATTTTATGTACGAATTACGTTGAGAATGCGAAAACAAAACAATAACCCTTTTTTTCATTTATCGTTTTGTTTTCGTGTGATGTTTTGCTTGTTCTTCGATCTTCGCTGCACAGTTTTTTATGAACATTTTTTACTGCTCAGTGCACGTCGAAGATGTATGTATGTAGATGTGACGTAGATGTTGTTGTTGGGATTACTCCGTTATTTTTTATAGGCACCAAAGCAAAGAATAACGGATTGTGATTAACTGTATTTAGAATAGTTGTACACATTGTAAAAAAGTGAAAATTAGCGCGATTCTTTAGTCTGCAATTGACTTTGGGTCTAGAAGCAAGCAAAATGTCCAAAAGAAATTGCATTTCACTGGAGCAAAAACTTTTAACAATTAACGAAGTTGAAAAAGGGCAAAAAAAGAAAAAAGATATTGCCGCGCAGTTTGGAATCCCTTTCAGCAGTCTTTCAACAATTTTAAAAAATATGGCAGAGCATTTTAATACAGCAGAATATGAAAAGTTAAGCTCTAAACGCAAAAGGATTCGCACATGTCTTTTCGAAAATGTTGATGAGGCCATGCTCAAATGGATAATAGCTATAAGCGAAAGAAATCTTCCTTTAACCGGACCGCTTATAAGAGAAAAGGCCAAAGAATTTGCTAACGCATTGGGACACTCTGAATTTGAGGCGAGTACAGGATGGTTGGATAAATTTAAGAAGCGCCACGGTATTGTTGAAAAAACATTATGTGGGGAAAGTTTTTTTTTTTTTTTTCCATATTGTTTATTAAGGCATACGAGGTAAGCCAGGAACCTCTTTGTGACCTTGGTCTCTATTCGTTCAGCCCAATTGGGCGCGCCGGCTAACTTACGTTAGCTGATACAATATAAATAACAATAATAACAATAATAACAATAATAACAAATATACAAATACAATAACAAATATAAAATTGCAGTGGTGTGTCAACTTCTGGTGACTCTCATCAAAGAAGATCGAACCATGAGGTCTTTTGGCTTTCGTCTGTTGAGCCTCCTTAGAGGTCGAGTTCTGCTAAGACTATTTGCCAGCCGATTTCTGTGAATCTCGAGTCTTTCATGGTAGCGACTCGAGTGCTGGTTTATCTCATCAAAAACCGACGCTAGTCTTAGGTCTCTGTGGAGCGTGGCGTTCCTTATAAACCACCCGCAACCGGTGATTATCCTTGTAATCCTGTTTTGATCAACCTGGATTCTGCGAATTTGGCTATCGCAAGCCAGGCCCCAGATTTGGCAACCGTACTTCCATATTGGTGCTATTATTTGCCTGTAGATTGTCATTTTATTGGAGAGCGACAATTTACTGCGCGAGCATAGGAGCCAGTAATGTTTTTTCACCGAAGCACGTATGCGCGTTCTTATGGCAGTTACTTGCTTGGCGAAGGTGAGCCTGCGATCCAGGGTTACACCAAGGTATTTTGCTGCGGTCAACTGTGGTACTGGGGATGTGGGGAAAGTGCTGACGCAAACTTACAACATCGTGATGAATGGTTTTCAAAAAATCTGCCAAATTTGATAAAAGGGTATGATAAAAACGACATCTTTAATGCCGATGAGACTGGTATTTTTTTTAAGTGCTTACCAAATAAAACACTTGCATTTAAAAATGAAAAATGCTTTGGTGGTAAAAGAAGCAAGGAACAGATCAATCTCATGTTGGCTTGCAATATGACAGGTTCGGAGAAGCTTAAATTGCTTGTTATAGGAAAATCAAAAAATTCCGCGATGCTTCAAGGGAATAAATTCTCTAAATGTGGATTATGAGTTTAACAAAAAAGCATGGATGACAAGCGAAATTTACATGAAATGGCTTTTAAAGCTAGACAAAAAAATCATCTCTCAGAATAGAAAAATTTTACTTTTCGTTGATAACTGCACTGCGCATCCCAAGATCGTGAAAGATAAGTTAAAGAATATTGAGCTTGCTTATTTTCCTCCCAACATGACCTCCCTATTGAAGCCAATGGACCAGAACCTAAAACAGCACTACAGAAAACAAATTTTAATGCAAATGTCAAAAATGGAGGAAAAAAAGCCCCTGTCAATAAATTTATATGATGCCATTCAAGAATTAAACAAAGTATGGAATGTGCATATAAAAGCAGAAACAATTGCTAACTGTTTCCGAAAAGCTGGATTTTTGGACGATGGCATGCAGACGCAGACAAATTCATGGGATGAAGAAGACTGTGTACCCATATCCGAACTACGTGCTTTATGGTCGTCCTACAGCACATTAGCTAAAACCGAAACATCATTTGAAGAATATATAAATATTCATAATGAAGTCTGCACCATGGGCACCCCTTCCGACGAAGAAATTCTTCAAGATGTTATTGGAAATTTCGGATCTCCGGGTATCTCAGGTATACACCTAAAAATTATTAGCAACAAATATTTATTGAACACGATTTCTTTGCTTGCAGACTCAGATGAAGATGACGACGATCCTAATGCAATCGTTACGGACACACCAACAAAGCAGCAAACATTGTCAGCTGTTAAAGTACTTCGCAATTTTACGGAGAAAACAAATGACGTAAACGAATATGTATTTGCTTCACTAAACTTGCTTGAAGTATTTATCGAGGAAGAGACGTGGAAAAACCATGTCCAAACTAAAATTACTGATTATTTTAAATAAAACAACTTAAATCACACAAAATTTCAAACATTTCTATATAACGAAATTTCTATATAACGAATTATTTTCTTGCCCCCTTCGGATTCGTTATATGGAAGTTCGACTGTAGTTGATAATTGTCCAGCCCATCCCACAATTAGCGACCTAACGAATATAACTTCAGTTTTCCTCCCACCAAATACGACATCTGTATTACAACCAATGGATCAAGGCATAATTCGAGTGGTTAAATCAACTTTTCGGAAAAATCTCGTACTTAAAATAATCAGTAATATGGATGCAAGCAATGACGAAAATTACACGAAAATTTCCATCCTTGATGCAATATTAATGATAAATGATGCATGGCAACAACTTTCGGCAACGACAATTGCGAAGTGTTTTAGGCATTCTTGGCTTGCCGAACAAAATTTAGATGGTCCCAGTAGCTCATTCTCCAATTACATTGACATCGGTGATGACACTCCTTTTTCGGTAGTTCTGAATAGATTTGTCCATTCAAATTTTAATGACGAGAGCTTAACGCACAGCGTGTCTCGTTTAAATAATGCTGTGCGCGACTGTTTTTATAAGTCAAAAACGACAGCTAAGCAATCGAAAATCACAGATTATTTAAATTAAGAATAAAAATATAAATTAACCTTGTTAGATATTTTAGGGTTATGAATATGCATTATGTATGTATATGAATACGAGTTATTATGAAAAATGCTATTGAATTAAATTTATAAAATTTTTTGTTTTGATTAAAAAATTAATTTGTTTTGTTTTAAAACGTACTACAAACATAGCAACAATAAAATAAGCAAAAAAAAATTTTTATATACACAACGACGTAAAATCGTCGGTCCCTTGAAAGTCGTTATAACCAGATGCTACTGTAATTTGAAAGTAAAAAGAAGTGAGTGTGAGTAGAAAACACATCTTTATTATTTATTTGTCGTATAATACATATGAAATTTATCAGGAGAGAAAACAAACCCTTCTTGGAATTTATGGAAACTACATTCAATCTTCAATTAAAATCGCCCATCGCATTCACAACCAATAAAAACACATATTGATGTCGAATATAATATATTTTACTCATTATAATTTCTATGTTTTGTCATTAAGTCTATTTTGTTTGATAAATTTAAAATGGAACGTATTCTTCGTAAAATCTTAGCGACCGTGTTAGATACACAAGTCGAAAGCACAGACCGTCGATTTTTAAACTCGGTACCGAAGGTAAAGAGTATATTGGATTTGTGCAATGTCCTTCATGGTGTCTGTCCGTCTGTCCGTCCGTATGTTCGCAAATTTTGTCCACACCCTTCAAGCTAGAGACTTGAAACTTTGCAAATGTCTTTATCTTTGGCATAGTAAATTAAAGTGTCAAGATTGGAGCTCTACGATAAATGGGGGCTGGCAAATCGATAAATTCGATAAATCCACCTATTAGAACTACCAAATTTGGAGAAAAAATAGCTACTAACAAGCTCAAAAAAACTTCATCAAAAATTTTGGAGCCACGCCCTCCCATTCCACCCCCAGCCCCTGCGCCGTTTTAAACCAAAAATGCCAAGAAAGGTGTTGACGACCCCCAACCAAATTAATACTTTGGATGCTACGCTCATCCATTCTGCACCAGACAGTCATTGAGGCAGCGTACACCCCTGCCGTATCCGCACCCCATTGCAATCAGGTCTCTTTTAATCTGTTTTATTACTGGTATCGAGTATACCGCAGTCGGGTGCGTCCGACTGCAACGTTTCTACTTTTTTAGCTAGAGCCTCCAAATATGGTGCAAAATAGGTGATGACCCCCAACCAAATTCATAAAAACGCCACGCCCATCGATACTGCCCTAGCCGCCCCCAACAGCCCCAACGCTTAGCTAAAAACGGGAATGTATTTTTTCTAACTTGAAGCTAGAGTCACCAAAATTGGTAGAGGATAGCAGTTGACATCATACAAATATCTGCAGCAAAACTTTGTTTTGCCTCTAGCCATCCGTCTACGATGTCGCTGCAAACGTGCGTTATATCTGATGGAATAAACAACGACATGGCTTTCTATGGTGCACATTTTGAGATCATTGTGCAAGGTTGAATTTCGCAGGTACTATTTAGCTCCAGTCATTCGCCGCAAGGCCACGTCGTCTGCGAACGTGGCAATTAGAAATTGGCTCAGATTGCTCAGCGATTTCCACTAGGTCAGATTATATAGGAAGGGGCCCATTACGCTGCCTTTGGGAATACCCGCCCTCATTTCCCGCGTGGTGGAGAGCGCTTGCCCGGCTTATGAACCGTATGTATTCTTGCTTATTTCAATTAGGCAGGAAAATGCTGTGTCCTTATTATAGCATTGTAAATCAACGTTATAAGGAGAAGCGCTTTGATTTGCAGGGCCTTCAGGGTGGAGTGACATATACCGTCTTGGCCAGGAGCCTTAGATTGTGGCAGGACTTTTATTGCGTCAATAACCTTCTCCACTCTGATGGGGCTGATGGGCAGAGACATCTGCAGCGGTGTCTCCAGAAGTTGGAAAAAACTTTAAATCTTAATCTAGACATCTTATTGCCACAAAACATTGAAGACGCTCATGCAATCTTTCTCACTTGCGCTGCTTCACCCCAACTTTTGCAGAGCTCTCAACACAGTCTCCAGCACTCTATTAAAATGCTACTGCTCATAAAAAAGATGCTTATGAGGCAGCATTGTCGCACTTGTGACCCTATAGTTTACAGGGTTTAACAAAGAGTATCAAATAGGGTACAAAAATTTCCTGTTATTATACAAACAGATGGAAAATGACTGCCTACTTTTTATTTTTTCTGCTGATTCAGGCCCAAATCACTCACTACGGACTCTGGCTAAAACATATAAGCAGCAGGTGGTCCCGAAATTTCCGGTTAGAAAGCATGACGGATCTTGGGCCAGATACTCAAAAGAAAGAGCTGAGGCAGTTGCACAGGATTTAGAGGCCAGGTTTCAACGTTCAACACCAGCTCCACTAACTTTCAAAGAAAGTTCAACCGGCACTTGAGAGTCCGGAGCAGTTATGTCCCCCGGTCACACCTATTACAGTAGTACAGAAGTTCATGGTCACATCAAACAGCTAAAAGCTAGAAAAGCTCCAGCCGCAGACGGCATGGATAATTTTACACTCAAGGCTATGCCAAATTGTTCGAGCGATGCCTTCTGACGCGTCTTCTATGAATGGAAAGGACAAAATATCCCCTTGTCAGTTTGGTTTTCATAAATCTTATGGAACTCCTTAGCAGTTGAGTAGGGTCGTTAATTCTATCCTTGTAGGTTTTGAGGCCAAGGAGTAAGTGGTTGCGACGTATCTTGACATTACGCAAGCGTTCGATTAAATATGGGACAATGGTCTTCTTGGCAAGACCAAGCCATTTCTGCCACCTCAACTGCTATGGATAGTACGCAGCTACCTTGCAATGTTAATAGATAGTGTGGAGTCCAAAGTGAAAACTCTACAAGATGAAGAACCACAGGGAAGTGTTTTAGGGCACACTCTATTCACCCTCTTTACACACGACATGCCCATTGGATCAACTTTCCCAATGGATGAAGCGAATGATCTGCTCATCGGCACCTATGCAGACGACACAGCAATCTTGGCCAGGAGCAGTGACATTTCCGAAGCCGCTAATATCCTGCAGCAGTACCTTCACAGCTTTGAAGTTTGGGCAAAACGATGGAACATTGGGATCAACATCAGTATGTGCGCGAATGTGACCTACGCTCTGCGGAAGAGCCCCAGTCCAGGAGGCTTCTTGCATGGCCAGAGATTTGAGGCTCTTAGCAGCTACAAGTACTTAGCAGTACACCTGGATAAGCGTCTTACGTTTGCGAAATATGTGTCCAGCGTCGTAGCGACCCATAAAAACAGGATCGGCAAAATGAGATGGCTCCTAGCGAGTAAAAAACTATCACTGGATAACAAGGTAAAACTAAAAAGAGGTGCATCTCTCTCTGCGGTATGGCCTTCAAATATACGGGATTGCTGCAAAAACACACCTGGGTAAACTACGCTCATAACAAGCTAAAATCATTCGGCTAATTTGTGCTACATCTTGGTTCATTAGGACTGCAAACATTGAAACCGATCTGCAAGTGGCTAAAGTTGGGGATGTCCTTAAAAACTATCTGCGCAGTACATACAGAAATAAGGAAATCATGTAATCCTCTCGCTCTTCGGCTCATAAACTTGCGCACAGTAATGGGAAGGCCAATGAGACAAAGACTTAGGCGACATCATCCTTTAGAGCTTACCAAAATGCAACTTTACTAAACGCTTTTGTAAATATTTTAGCATTACTGAGCCTTTTAATTTAAACCTAGTTGAATATAATTTTCATAACACGTTTACTTAAGTTTTTGTATATCATAACAATATAATTAAATAATCTACCCAAAAAAAAAATATAAACAAGAAGAATAGTTGCAGCCGGACGCACCCGACTGAGGTATACTCGATACAAGTAATGAAACCGATAAAAAGAGACCTGATTGCGTAAGAGTGCTGATGCAGCAAGGGTGTACGCTGCCTCAAAAATTTTTTGATGCAGACGGGGATGCCAAAAATCTATCTTCCTTCCAAAGTTGGTGACTCTAGCTCAAAGTAAGTAAAATATGTGGGAAGGGGGCTTGAGGCGGTAAGGGGGTGCGTGGCATCCAAACGTTTGCTGCAGATCTGTGAATGATGTCAATTGCTAGCCTCCTAACAAATTTGGAGACTAGCTCAAAGTTAGTAAAATATGGAGGAAGGGGGGCTGGGGGCGGTATGGGTGGTTTTTTTTGGTTTCTTCATCACCAATCTTGGTGACTCAAAAACTGTGGAAGATACACGCAATACCGTTTTTAGCCAAGCGTTGGGGTTTTTATGCATTTTTTTGGGGATTGTCATCATCTATCTTGGCACCAAATTTCGTGGCACTAGCTCAGAAACAGTGTAAGATAAAAGCGTTTCTGATTTTAAACTGCGGGGGTTTTGGGTTCGGAATGGGTGGGCGTGGCTCAAAAATTTCGGATACAGTTTTTTGGGGGTTATTAGCAACAATCTCCTCCCCGAATTTGATAGTTCTAGCTGCAGGCGCGTGCGAAAAGGGTGGATTGATCGTTTTTGAGCTATCGAATTTATCGATTTGCCAATCCCCCAGTTATCGTAGAACCCCAATCTTGACACTTTATTTAACTTTGCAACAGATTAAGACATTTGCAAAGTTTCAAGTCAAGATTAAGACATTTGCAAAGTTTAAAGTCTCTAGCTTGAAGGGTGTGGAAAACCTTAAGGTATCTAGTATCTAGTAGAAATAAGAAGAAACGTTGCACTCGGACGCAACCGACTTTGGTATACTCGATATAAAAAGTGACCTGATTGCAATGGGGTGCAAACTCGGCAGGGCTGTTCGCTGCCTCAAATATTGTATATTGTAAAATTTGGTGAATCTAGTTTAAATTTAGTAAAAGGTGTGCGAAGGGGGGCTGGAGGTGGTATGGGTATAGGGGTGGCATCCAATTTGATTGGGTTTCTTCATCATCAATCTTGCCATAGATAACGACATTTGCTTTCAAGTTTCAAGTCACTTTCAAGCTAGTGAGGTGTGGAAAAGGTGGCAAACATACGGACGGACAGACATCACGACGGAAATTGCACAAATCCAATATACCCTTTGCCTTTGGTATAGAGTATACAAAGGTTAACTTTACTTATAGGGCATTTGGTTAATACAAATGTCTTGTAAAAATTGTATAATTGACCGATCTAGATGATTTTCTCTAAAAATGTTAGTATGTACTATATAAACCAGCTTAACTCACAGATTTGGACCTGATATGTTGAAAACAAGGGGCAGTAAAAAGTCAATGTTATAAAAATTATATTCTTTTGGTTCTTAAAAACTTAACCGAAAAAAACAAATTAAAATATCTTGCGTGGTACCCGAGCTATTAGTTAATGCGAGTTTTTTTTTGGCAAAAAGCCCTAGTGCGTTGGCCCGCTGCTTGCATTGAAAGCGCTGAGCGCAAGGGCAACTGAAACAAAACCATATGACATTATATCCGCTATCGCTATCGCGCTCGCTCGCACTTATTGCTAATTTACGTATACATAAAACACGCATTTGAAAAATAATGAAAAATGTATTGTGCTAAAAATTGGATTTCCTTATGGATTCAAAAATTTTATACGTTGCAGTATTGTACTTCATATTGGAGGTGGCAGCGGGCCTGCACGAACCCGAAGCCTTCTTTAAAAGGCCCGGCCCGGCACGACTTTTTTCCACGGAGGCCTGGCCCGGCCTAAATGCGATAAATGCCGTTTCCAGTACGTGAAATAATCAAAAGCTAAAAGCTAATCAAATTTTGTTCATCATTTAGTCGGACTCATACGTGCTTTACCCGGCCTGGCCTCTTTGCTTAGGCCTGGGCTCCTAACGAAGCTCGCACAAAATGCACTTGAGGCCCCGCAACGGGCCTGTGCAAGCCCAAGAGCCACGAAAAAAAAATTTTGAGTCCTTGTGCAACGAAAATTTAGAAAGTAAACATACAATTTATATGATTAAATTTAAATATATCAGACATATAAAAAAAGCTGAAATGCATGTCTATGCTTTTGTTACGCTGCGCAAAAGTAATTTTTTTCACTGGCGGCATTGTTTTAAACTTATGAAATAATTATGTTGCTGTTCATCAGTTGCAAAAGTCAGGGCTGCCACCGTAAAGACGAACTTATTTTAAGTCGGAACCATCGATTGTTTATTACTCGATAGTTTATATTTAGAAAATCAGTCATGACCGTATATGTATATATTAAACGTAAGGAAATCAAGTCTATTTTATATTGAGAATGATTTTTGCACTGATTTTTTGCCTTAAAAAGTTATATATATGGCAAAAGTATATAATATTTAAATGTTGGAATGTTTTTTTAACTTATTTCAAACTATATTACAATAAATCAGAGTAATTGATGAACTATTGAGATTGCTAGAGCAGTTTAAAGTCTTTGAAATGTAGCAAAATATGCATATTTTTAGTTTAATGTATTTGATAGAAAATATAACCAATCCATATATAAATATAGTATAAAATAAAGTTTGAAGGCTTGGCTTTAAAATAAAATTAATTTGATGAAAATTGATTTATTAGTTCATGCATTAGCAAAAACCGATTTTGAAAAAATTCTTATATTACAACAACAACTTTTCAGATAGCTCCCTCATTGCCGCAAGGTGAGACGTATTCTACTTTAAAAAAAACCTGGTCCGCGCTCACCTCTACGTCATATACTGTTCGAAAGCTAACATATTCATTTACCTCTTATACAAATTAAATTTTATTTCATACCGTATTAAGGCCTGTTGTCACATACACCGTAAACCGAAACCGAAGCCGAATTCAGTACATTTGCGACTGCGATAGAAACTGCAACCGAAACATCGGTATTTTTCTGTTGCTAGCAATCGTAATCGAATTCAGTACATTAGCAACTGAAACCAAAACAAGTACTTTTGACTTTATTCTGTTGCTGTTAACCGACGATCACCTGTTTTCTACAAATGCAGCTAACTTAACGCTGGTCAATTCTTTGTGTTTTCCATGTGAATTGAATCCGATAAAATAAACTATAAACTATGCTGGGCGCTTATTGGTTTGCGCACCCAAGTCGTTGGTTTTTTTTTCAAGGTCTTCTTTCAAAACCTCTAACAATTGCCCAAACAACAACGGGGTCACTCGAAAGTACTCGCGAAACTTTGTATCGTCGTCCATCAAATGGCGTTCTTTCAAAATGTCCACAGCCCCTTCTTTGGATCTTTCCCTGTGCTTTTCCTTTTATTAACTTTGTTCTTGATCAGCATGAACAACATTGAAAATCTTTTTCAAACCGATAATTTGCAGCAAGGAATGCTGCGATTCTTTTTTGCTCCAATGAATAGTTTTGCATTTTGCAACTGATAATAAAAATAAGAAGAAATATTCGGTTTCGGTTCTCGTTGTATGTGGCAACCCACGCAAAAACGTCCAGCAAACGAAACAGCAACCGAAACTGCAATCGATATTTTTTTTCGGTTTCGGTTTCTGTTTACGGTGTATGTGACAACAGGCCTTTAGATATGAAAAAATCATAACGAACGCGTCGAAAATGGTCACAAAAATGTTTACTTCAAACTGCAACCCTACCTTGCCGAATAACCTGTTCTACGTTATAAACAAAATAAACATTTCAAAACAAGAACAGCCGTTTGTCGTTCAGGAGAACGGACTTTCTATTCGATACTTCGTTCGCTTGAATCTTGCGTTCATTTCCAGGGGCCTTTAACATGAACAATTCTGTAAACACATCTTCCGTTACGTAGTTTCTGGATCTTTACAGCGCAAAACCAATCACATACAACGGCGTCTCAACAGCTACATAAATTAGCAACACTATTAAAACCTGGTCACATCGCACTGAATTCGAGGTAAAAAAATCTTAAACAAAAAAAGTTATTCGTGTTTAAAAAGTGCACTGTATTTCCTAAAAGGTAAAAAATTCCCTGTTCAATACTTGCAGTCAAATAATCAAAAGGCATATAAAACAAAACTCACGAGCAAACTAAATCCCACATCGCAATGCATTTCGTTGGGCACAAGCAAAATTTTCTGTATGCATGAGTGTGTGAGTGCGCAGTGCTTATGTATTTGTGTGTGCGTGTGTGTAGACTGTTACTGGCTGCTGCTATGGGAAAACAAAGAAAACTAGCAAAAGGAACGACGCAAAAACGCTTTTGAAACGCATTTATTAAAACTAATAAGCAGAGTAAGTTGCTTGCTCTTTTTGAGTAAAAACGCAACAGTGTATAAAAAAAACTAAAAGATGCGTTATTGATTTTTTTCATACTTGCTTCAGTCATTGCTACATGTAGTTATTGTTGTTGGTGCAGCTGCTGATAATGTTGCTGCTTGCAGCTGCGCGTCGAAAACTGTAAACTGTTGTTGCTGTTATTCTTTCTATTGTTATTGCCGTCTTGATACATTTGTGAAACGCTTTTAAGTGCTAATTATTGCTGTGCATATATAAGGGTAAAGAGTCAGTGTTTGGACAGTCAGAAATGAAAAGGGAGTAGCAACAGCGCAAGACATATGCTGTTGTTGTACATAAGTTCATTAATAGATGCATATGAAAAGAAAAACACACGCACAGTCTGCCATGTTGTGGTTGTTGTTGTTTGCTGCTTTGCACCTGCATTTCTTTTTTCATCTTTTCATTCCACAGCGTTCCGCACATATGACACATATACACACATACATATACTGTCAGCACACTTTCATGATGATATGCGTATCATTGTTTCTATGTATTCTTTGCTTTTAATTTGCCTCTTCCAACAAAATTCCCTTAGAGTGAGTGCATCGATAGCCAAAACAACAGCAAAAACAACAATAAATAGAGTAAGCACTTGAATTAAAAATGGATTTTGAGCATGGCGATACCGATAACGATAATGAGCACAATGCGAATTTATCCTCGGCAAGCAACAGCGCCAGCACAAGCAACCAAACCAATTTACAGGCAGAGACCGCAACAACTGCATTAACAGCAGCTGTTAATGAAACTGCAGCCACTAGCAACAGAACCTCAGCTGCAGCGCTGTTATTTGACATTGACAACACAGAACAAGAACATGTACATCAAACTGCAGCTGAAGATTTAGAGCATTCTCCCACTCCTACTCAACAGGGAGTCGACAATATAACAAACGACGCACGCGGTGAGGAGCAGCCGGTGGAGGAGGAGGAGAACGAACAGCCGCAACTGCCGCCCCCAGAGTTAATTGACGCGGACGCCATTGCCGACACAATTGACGCGGGTGCCATTGACAACGACGTCGTCGTGGAGCGTATCGACGATTACGACGACGAAGGTGAAGGTGACGTTGACGACCTCTACGCGGGTCATCAAAACCAGGAACCAGAGGAAGAGGAAGAGCAGGAGCAACAGCAAGACGACGGTGCTGCCGTTGAAGTCGCAGCTGGTTCATCTGGTGGCCAACAGCGATTACATTCTGTCGCAGTCTTACCCAGCTATTCCACTGCTCGTGCACCATTGCCACCGTTATTGCGAGCACCGCGCACCAACCACAACAACAACTCAACTGATAACATCAACAACAACAATAACAGCAGTAATACTAATAATAATTATAACAACAACAACAGCTCATCAGGAAGCTCGCGACGAACGCGTCATTTTTATAGCAACAACGGCAGTCACTTTAGCAACGATATGTACGCCGGTGTCCACAAAAGTTTCAGCCAGAGCCACAGCTCGCCACGCACGGGAGGAGGATCAGGAGCGACAACTGTTTCTGGACGCAATCTGCAGCAATCACAAAACCAGAATCAGGGTGTAGATCCACTGCGTCTCCTCTATCCAAATGTCAATGAGAGCGAGACGCCGCTGCCACGCTGCTGGAGTCCACACGATAAGTGCCTGACCATTGGACTATCGCACAACAATCTACGTGTCACATACAAAGGTAAGATTTAGGGTAATAAAAATACGTTGATATCCCGGTACGCCCGCGTAGAAAATGATTTGTCGTTTAAAGTCTTTGTATAGCAAAATCACGTAGCTTGTATATGACGCCGTTCTCTCTGATAAAAAGAGCATTGACTGTCAACTCATGGTCATTTTAAAAAGTGCTCTAGCGTCATCTGGGTTAATAATCAATTCTTAAACCATCACTATTGGGTATGCATTTCAACCCACGTGAAACTCCCTAAGTAATAAAAACATTTATAGTTTTTTATAAGTTGTGCAGTGTATCAATTTGATACAGATCTTTCTGGGTATCGAGGGGTATCGGCTTGTTATTTAAGTGGACGTCACCAGCTGTTACCGCACAAAATTGGTTGGCTAAAACTGTGTAAGGTATACGCATCCCCGTTTTTAATTGGCGTTGGGCTGGAGGCGGCAGTGGTATCCAAAGTTTTGAGTAGAAGTATCTATCTAACTAAGTGACTGGCTCTTGATATGCGCTAAACGTGTGGTGCTCCGCAACAGAATGATTTAAAAAATGTTTGTGGATGTACTTCTAAAAAAGGAAAAATCTACTCTACTATTCTACTCTAATAAGTAAGCCCATACACAAACCATAAAAGAAAATAGGTTTAAAAATTTGTCATGTTAGCTGTTTGTTTTATCAATATACCAGCCCCCAGTGGGCGTATAATTAAAATGGACACTGGCTTCAACCGACTAGTCTAGAATCTAGCTTTTAAGGTCTGGAAGCCGGGTTTTTAAGGATGAGCGATACATCAAGGTTTTAAGATTTATTTCTTAGAGGGAAGGCACTAGGTATCTTTACACCATATTTTGTGACTAGCTGTTGAAATGCGAAAAATATGTGTGTCTATATCGATTTCCACCAGCTAAATAAATAAGTACTCATAGCAAACAAGGTGGCAAAGTTAATAGAAAAAACACAGTTTATATTTATCCTGCCAAACACGAGATTCTTTTTTCGGATCTTTTTAAATATATGTCACTATTAGTTAAGCCTGACACATCTTTCATTCTTAGACCTTATTACAAATAAGGTAATATGTATAGCAGCTAATTCGATAAAGTTCAGCCGATAATTCCAATAAATGTTCAGCCAATGGGCAAAATAATCATTATTCTAAATAGCTTTAAGCTTTTAAAAATACCGGGCTAATAGGGCTTTATCGATTTCTCTTGTCACCTTTATCACACGGCGTGTCACTTTAGGAAATTTAAATCTGAGAGCAGCTAAGAATTGTGCTAGAAAAATTGTAAAGTGTCGCTACAACTTTGAGACAACATTTTTGGATAAAGAGCTACAGCGCAGCAGGCAAAACAAACCAAAACAAAGCGCCAACGCTCTGTTTTAAGAGGATGTGTACAGCAGTGCTTTGGTCCACACTTGTTGCTGTGTTCTTCGCCGCCCACTTCTCACGAGCTTAGTCTAAATGTCATAACTGCTGGCGTGAACGTCAAACAGCTGATTGGGTGCACATAAAAAAAAGAAAGATATTAGGAACTAATTTGTTTGAAAATGTCAAAAATTTCACAAACTCTTAAAACAAGTAGAAACGTTGCAGTCGGACGCAACCGATGGGGAAGGCAAAAAGCTATCTTCCTTCGACATTTTTGTTGCAGATCTGTGTATGATGTCAGTTGTTAGCCTCATACCAAATTTTGTGACTCCAGCTCAAAGTTAGTAGAATATGGGGGAATTGGGGCTGGGGGCGGTATGGGTGGGGAACGGCATCCAATTTGTTTGGGTTTCTTCATCACCAATCTTAGAACCAAATTAGGTGGCTTAAGCTCAAAAACTGTAGAAAATATAGGCGTTTCTAATTTTAACCTGCAGGTTTGGTTGGGGGCGGAATGGGTGGTGAAGTATTTTTGGGGTTGTTAATAGCTATCTTCTCCTGAAATTTTGGTAGTTCTAGCTGTAATGGCGTTCGAATAAAGTGGATTTATCGATTTTGAGTTATCGAATTTATCGATTTGCCAGCCCCCAGTTTTCGTAGAACTTCAATCTAGACAATTGACTTTACTATGCCATAGATAAAGACATTTGCAAAGTTTCAAGTGTCTTACTTCAAGTGTGGGAAAAAGTGGCGAACATACGAAGGGACAGACGGACATTGCACAAACCAAATATACTCTAGCTTCGGTATCGAGTATAAAAATTACCCTCTTTTGGCATCAAAACCTTCGGATTTTATCAAATTTAGAATCGTTTCTAAGGAAATATCCTTTCAAAGTTGTTCGAACTTAGCAATTGTGTCCTCGCGCGTTCTGGTTGGACTTCGACTTCTCATGCGTTTGACATAAACCCACACTATATTCTATATTATAATAATTGATAAGGATTTTGGGGTGGCCAATACATATTATGTATTTGCATCCAAATCTTTTGTAAAAATAGTTATCATTGTGGCTTTGTATCATGGAGCACTATCCTGTTGCAGGATAAAATCTTGCTTAATGGGCCTATCACCGCAACCAAATGCGTGGTCATTCAGGATGCGTAATTAAGTTCTTGGCTCATTGTACCATTGATTGGTTCCAAATCGCCCATCTCATTAAAGCTCACACATCCCTGAAACATCAAAGAGCCTCCTCAATGTAGTATCCGTTCGCAAACTGGTCTCACAATTTAATTTAAATATCGTAAGTTTAACTTTAAGCCCTTTATTAAAAAATTAACTATTTTTGTACACCTGCTTCTTTCCTGAAACGCATTTTATCTTAAAAAAAAAATCAAATTATGGGTCTAAAAGTAGTTCTAGTTCACAAATATGTCCCTATGAGTCCCTTGAACAGGAATCAATGTATTTGTTTTATGTATATATTAGGCGTAGGCAAACAGCACAGCGAAGCAGCTGGATCAGTGCGCACTGCATATCCGATTCCATCGTCCTGCGGCCTTTATTATTTTGAGGTACGCATTATTTCAAAGGGTCGAAATGGATACATGGGCATTGGACTAACTGCCCAGCAGTTTCGCATGAATCGACTGCCAGGTGCGTATTGTTTGCAATGAGCACAATTTTGTGACACAACTTAAATTGTGTGCCCTCTCTGTTCAAGCAGGTGGGGACAAGCAATCTTATGGTTACCATGGCTACGATGGCAACTCGTTTAGCTCTTCATGCAATGGACAGTCTTATGGACCGACATTTACCACCGGCGACATTATTGGCTGCTGCGTTAACTTTGTAAACAACACTTGTTTCTACACCAAGAACGGCGTCGACCTGGGCATTGCATTTAGAGACTTGCCGGTAATGTTTAACATATTTGTGTCATACTTTTGGCAATTGAATAATATTTTTATTTTATTATTTTGCGCACAGACTAAACTCTATCCAACAGTCGGTCTGCAAACAGCTGGTGAGGAGGTAGACGCAAATTTTGGTCAGGAGCCATTTAAATTTGATAAAATTGAAGAAATGATGCGGGAGATGCGTGCTAATGTACTCCGCAAAATTGACAGATATCCTCATCTGTTGGACACTCCTGAGAATTTAATGAACAGGTAAAATCAGTAGTGTAAGAAAACAATAATAATGATAAGAATCCTTTACAATTTTTAATAAGTTGGGGTAAAGTCGGAAAATGTCGATTGAGATATTCCCCAACCTTGATGATTTTTATTTTGATGTGCCTATCAAAGTTGTTCGCACAAAATAACAAAACATTGAATACAAAAAAAATTCGTTTGAAAATATTTAAAAAAAACAAGTAGAAACTTTGCAGTCGGACTCACCCGACTGCGGTATACTCGATACCAGTAGTAAAACAGATTAAAAGAGAGCTGATTGCAATGGTGTGTGGATACGGCAGGGGTGTATGCTGCTGCAGGGGTGTACGCTGCCTCAAAGATTGTCTGGTGCAGATGGGGATGCCAAAAAGCTATCTTCCTTCCAAATTTGGTGACTCTAGCTCAAAGTTTGTTAAAGGTAGGGGCTGGGGCGGTATGGGGGCGTGGCATCAAAATTTTTGCTACAGATCTATGTATCATGTCAATAGCTATCCTCAAACCGAATTTGGAGACTTTATCTCAAACTTAGTAGAATATGGTGGAAGGGGGGCTGGGGTCTGGGGGCTGGTATTGGGGGCGTGGCGTCCAAAGTTTAGCTGCAGATCTATTTATGATGTTAATTGCTATCCTCATACCAAATTTGGTGACTCTAGCTCAAAGTTAGTAGAATATGGTGGAAGGGGGGCTGGGGGCTGGTATGGGGGGCGTGGCGTCCAAAGTTTTGCTGTAGATCTATTTATGATGTTAATTGCTATCTTCATACCAAATTTGGTGACTCTAGCTCAAAGTTAGTAGAATATGGTGAAGGGGGGGCTGGGGGCGGTATGGGTGAGGGCCGCCATCCAAAATTTTTGGGTTTCTTCATCACCAATCTTGGCATCAAATTTGGCGTCTCTAGCTCAAAAAATGTGGAAAATATAGGCGTTTTTGATTTCAAAATGCAGGGGGCTGGGGAACGGGGTGGCGTGGCTCCAAAACTTTGATGCAGTTTTTTGACGATCGTTAATAGCTATTTTCCTACCAAATTTGGTGACTCTAGCCTTAACGCTTTGGAAAATACACGCATTCCCGTTTTTAGTGAAGCATTGGGGCGGTTTGGGGCAGCTTGGGCAGTATGGATTGGCGTGGTATCCAAAGTTTTTATGAATTTTTTTGGGGGTTGTAATCACCTATCTTGGCACCAAATTTGTTGGTTCTAGCTTAAAAACTGTAATAGATATAAGCATTTCTGTTTTTTAACTGCGGGGGTGCTGGGGGCGGAATGGGTGGGTGGGGCTCCAAAACTTAGATGCAGTTTTTGGGGGATCGTTACCAGTTATCTACCTACCAAATTTTGTGACTCTAGCTCAAACACTATGGAAGATACACGCACTACCGTTTTTAGCGAAGCGTTGGGGTGGTTGAGGGCTGATAGGGCAGTATAGATGGGCGTGGCATCCAAAGTTTTTATGAATTTGGTTGGAGATCGTCAACACCTATCTTGGCACCAAATTTGGTGGGTCTAGCTCAAAAACTGTAGAAGATATAGGCATTTTTAGTGTTAAACTGCGGGGGGGCTGGGGGCGGAATGGGTAGGCGTGGCTCAAAAATTTTTGATGCAGTTTTTTGGGGATTGTAAGTAGCTATTTTCTCCCCAAATTTGGTAGTTCTAGCTGTAAGGGCTTGCGAAATAGCTGGATCTATCGATTTTGCGTTATCGAGTTTATCGATTTGCCAGCCCCCTAGTTATCGTAGAACTCCAATCTTGACACTTTAATTTACTATGCCATAGATAAAGGGGTTTGCAAAGTTTGAAGTCTCTAACTTGAAGGGTGTGGAAAAAAGTTGCGAACATACAGACGGACAGACGGACAGACGGACAGACGGACGGACGGACAGACACCATGACGGACATTGCACAAACCCAATATACTCTTTACCTTCGGTATCGAGTATAAAAAGGGTAGCGAGAGCGATTTGACTAATAGTTATATAAAAATTGGCGATACCATTAATAGTCCCCAAAATCATCGGATAAACAAATGTTCAAATAAAAATTTTGAAATATGTAATGTCGAAACGTCGGTAATAATCCTAAATATTTAAAGTGGTTGTGTCATATTTTTCCTCAATATAAATAGCATTTTATGCTGATAAGGAATACAGAATTTAGAGTCGGTTATGCTGATTTCCATTCTCACAACTTCATTTTAACACTTTTATTTGGAATCCAAACCGGTTGGAAATTATATTTTTTAGTGCCAATTTTGTAGATACCTCAATTCTTGCGGTCTTCTTTTATAGGCTGGTGTCAACATATTTGGTGCACAGTGGTTATTGCAAGACAGCCGAGGCCTTCAATAGCTACACACAGCAGCCCTTTGACGAGGATTTACCATCAATAAAGACACGTCAAAGTATGTGTGCACCCTACCGTCAAGTTTTAAATTTAATTAATTTGTATTACTATCTGTAGAGATAATCAAGCTCATACAGACGGGTAAGATGAGTCAGGCCATTGAGAATACTTTGCGTGCCTATCCGGGTCTTTTGGAGAACAATAAAAATCTATGGTTTGCATTGAAGTGTCGTCAATTTATTGAGATGATTAATGGAGCTGATGTTGAGGTACGTTTTTTTTAATTTGATGTTTTATTCAAAATATTGTATTAATGTAAAGTATCGTAATATGCAGCACACCAATAACAAAGTTACCGCTACCACACAGACCATGCCCACAAATCAAACATCGGTCATTCAGTCGACCAAAGCGTTTAAGCACAGCAAAGGCGGCGGTGGCAGCAGCAGCTGCACCACCACCAACCATCCTCAAATCAACACTGCAAACTCAGCTGTGATAAAACCTGGAGATAAAGCAGATCCCAAAATGTGTGAACTAACTAAACTGCAACTATGTATATTTGATTTGCTTTAAAACTAGCATTTCCATCTCATTTGCAGCATGATTATTGATGACAACTCAAACAAGTGTCCGGAGCACGATTCGAACAGCATGGATGTGGAAATGGAACCCTGTAACAGTCACTCAAATGGTGCGTTTTCAATCAAAAATCCTGTAGACTCAGCTCTATTGTTGTTTTAAACATTTCAAAAGAAACATATTGCAAATTTTTAAATAGCTTAAATTGAAAAAACATATTATTATTTTTTACTAACGGATAATTTTTACCGTCGATTGAGAACGTATGCAGTCGGACGCAACCGACTGCTGAATACTATTATACTCTTCGATATCAAACTTTTTTAGCATTATATTATATATTTAAGACATGTTTATGTACATTAAAAACGTATTATATGCCTATATTTTGGCAGGCGATTCCTGCTCTAATGGCAATGCCAGCGTAGCACGCAATTCTCTAGGTGCCATCGATGAGGAAATGGGTATAAAACTGCATGCAGCTCTTATAACATAAACTCTTATTTGAACTTTCTATTCTCTAGATGTGGATGTGTCGCCGTCGTCGCGCAATTATGGGCGCGTTATTGAAAAGATACTTGAATTTGGCAAGGAGCTATCCAGCATGGGTCAGCAGCTAGAGAAGGAAAACCTCATGACTGAAGAGGAGCGTCAAATGTTAGAGGTGCGTTAAAAGACAAGCTATATTTAAACAACTGTATATAAAATGTATTATATTTGACAGAATGCATTTAGCTTGATTGCGTACTCAAATCCTTGGTCCAGTCCTTTGGGCTGGCTGTTGTGTCCGTCGCGACGTGAAAACGTTTCCACCACGCTCAATTCGGCCATTTTGGGTAACGCAAAACTGATGTTTTTTTTAAGTATAGAATTTTTCAATATACTATATTTCAGAGTCGCTCAATTTTGACCGTCGCCCGCCACTCGAATATTTAGTGGCGCATGCGGCGGAGCTATTGAAAATAATTGGACAGCACTCATTGGGTGAGAATGCGTTCATTACCATCGATGATGTGTTTCCGCAAAATTGACCCAGTTCGCCGACGCTGCTAAAGATGTTCGAGACCACGCTGACTCTGCCGCGCACCAGCGTGCTAACCGAACCGCTGTGTAGCGTACCATCCACATCAACGGCCGCCGTACAAACTAACAAACGGCGCCGACGGCGGCGCAACAAGCGACGCCACAAGTCGTCCATATCGAGCAGCGAAGCGGCCACCAATAGAACCTACGATCCCATCATGACCACCGTCACCAGCATACGTGGCAGCAGCTCAGGCACAGCGCGTCGTGGTCGACATAGGGGCGCCAGTTCGGCAGCAGCGGCGGCAGCCGCAGCAGCAGCTAATAATATCACTAACAGCCCGGCGATATTTGCGGATCCGCACGATTTCTTCGAAACGCTCGACTAGTTTAAGGCTATAAACAATCTGTAATCAGTTGTAGGTAAATTCTGTTGTTAATTCAAATTTTTTTACATGCCCTTTAAATAGTTTAAAATTCTTATGCTAATTAAATGCAATGAGTTCATGTTAAGAATCATTTGGCTATTTGTGTTTTTGGCCCATTTGGTTTTTCAATTTATTTTAATAAAGTTGTGAAACATATTTTTTTATATATTTAGCCTTTCGCTAATAAGCATAAAAAGTGTATGTTATCTTCTATTATGTTTAACTAAATCCAAATTGCAGGTGTGCTGCGCCACGCCCACTCTTAAAACTACTACTAAGACTACACGATTGCGTTTTGATTTTGTTTTATTTTACAATGCACGCTGATTGAACTCACGAGACAAATACAAAAATATGTTTTTTTTTTAAATACCAACGCAAACTTTAAGCTTATAACAAAAAAAAAAAACACATTTTTAATAATTTTCCCTTAAAGTAGGAGTAAAACAATTAATTCGCTTGATAACATAAAGCTAACAAACTTGTGAAAATTTCAAATATTCAAACTACTTAAATGCATCTATGTGAACGTCAAGATCAACTTCAAATTCATTCAACTACCTAAATAATTTCGATAAATTTTGCAAAGTGCAAATGTTAAGAGTAGTAACATTAAAAAATGTATTGATAAGTACTATATACATCAGATATCGTTTAAATATACAAGTATAAATGGAATACAATTTTTAAATATACTTTAACTTACGTACATATGTATGACAAGGGTGAGAGTCAAAATTAATAGGTAAAAAAAGCAGATTAAAACTTAAAAAGAAACAATCAATTTACATACGAAACAATACAATGTGATTTATCAACAATTACTAATCATAGCTAGTTTATTCAAACAATGTAAACCGCCAAAATATTATACATTCATATAGTACTATATTACAAATTCGGCTGCCTTAAGCGCTGCACTTTATCTGTATTTTTCACGTGCTCCTTTAACATTTTCATGATTTCAGTATCATATTTAGGCGGTGTCGGCTTTGTGTTTGTGGCCCAATAGTAAATATCCCAATCGTTACTAACACCATTGATGAGTTGATCGTAGAGCGCAGTTTGCTCTGCACTAAAATCCTTAAGATGCTTTGCTACAAAAGTGCTTAGCAGCAAATCATTTTCCAGCATGCCTCGCTTGCGGGACTGATATAACAAGCTGAAGAAAAAAAAAATGCAGATTAACAGTTTAACTCATATACAATGGGAAATCTGTACATCGCCTACCGCTGCTTGCGAATCGCTAGTGGCTCATCGGGTCGCATTGGGTACTCCGGCACAGGCAAATGAGTGGGTTCTTCGTAATCGATTATTTGGGGTGGCGTTGAGTACTCAGTTTTGTCAATGCCAGTTTGCTTTGCGCTAGCATAACGTTTAGTTGTAGCCAGACGACACACAGCTGTGGAGCACTAATGCAAAGTGTAATTTAAGTTAAATGACTTTGTTATGTATGTGCTTAAACTTACCAATAATTGACGAAACATTTTAATTTAATGCGCATTAAAAGAACACCTAACAATAAACAGCTGATTTAAAACCAGGGCTGACATGTCTTTTATGTTACTGTTAAATCACTGTGAAAAATACAAAAGGTGCTATAATTGCAAAAAAAAAATGCATTTAATGCCGTAAACTGTAAAGGTTTTAATGTTGTGGAACACAATATTAGAAAAATTGTATGATTTACAGCTCAATGAGTTGTATGTTGTCAATAACATTTCTAGTCATAAAATTATATTAGATAGCATGGCGTTGCCAGCTAAAGCATGCAAAATGTAAACAAAGTCTAAGAACTGCTGGTCTGGCAATGCTAGAATTAGTTCGAAAGAGACAGCGTGAGGCAGCAAAAGTGTGTTAGAAGTTTTTGCACACCCGAAATATTCCAATTAAGTTAGAATTAATGCAAGTTCAAAACAGCGTGCAAGTGTCGAATCATTGTGCAACGGGTAATCAAAAGTTGTCATCCGAAAAAATAATTAAGAAAAATAGTACTGAAAACCAAAACGAGCAGACGGGTGAAAAAGAGGGTGGCCCTCTCTGTGCTGTGCTGCGCTGCTCTGCTTTTCTCAGTTCGTGTGTGCAAGTGTTGTGTGTATACGCTGGCGCTGGAAACAAGGCGGTGGTAAAATGAAAAGCCGAAAAAAACCGAAGAAAATTCAGCTCCCGTTGCCCGTTCTGGCGGGTGGGTGGTAGAGTATGTGTGTGTGTGTTTTGAGAGTGTGCTGTGTGCGTTTGCGTGAGAGTGCTAAGTGCGTGAGCAGAGCGGCAAGAAACTACTAAATGGAAATTTATGCAAGCACCTTAAACACCACCCAAGAGCAACCACCCCACAACGCAGTCAATAAAATCAAAAACGTGCCGCACCCACGCAAATCTGCAAAAAAAAACTACATTTTCCAGCAGGCGCAGCATCAATTTAAATATTTAAGGAGACAATTGTCTTCTTCTATATAAGCCGGCACTGCTAACTGATTTAACTCATATTGGCGCCTACGCCCACACCTACATATGTTTGTATGTATGTACATACAAATTAAGACCTGGCCACACCACGCCGCAGATATGAACAATTTCCCGCCCTCAAAAAAAAAATACCATAATGGAATTTCAAAAGGCGAAAAGTGTTTCTATTTTCCTACCAATTTTGTTTTTCATGTAATACTCTTGATATCAATTTTTGATTAGATAAAAACGAATTGATGAATATACACAGTTATTATATTACTTACATACTTTCCACTCGAGCCATATGTAAATTGGCCTGTGCTGCTCTCTCTTGCTATTATTGTTTTACTTTGCTATCAGGCTGACAACAACAACAAGAAACACGTGGAAACTGCAACTGGGCGCAGCCGACTACAAAATACTCTGATAACAGTAGTAAAACGTGCTCAAAATAGTTTGTTTACAAGGAGGCTTTGGAGGCGTAAGGGATGGTCGTGGACTTAAAAAGTTTTTCAATCAAACTTTGATAGTCCCAGCAGCTATCATCCCACAGAATCTCAGCGACTCCGCGACTTCGCTTATCGGTTTTAATATTCAGTGTTTCGCTGTGCTTAAAAATAGGTGCAAGGGAAAAAATCTGCTCGGAAAGTGTAAAATCGCCGGTTTTATTGATGATGTTGGCTTATCAATTGAGATCTCAATCTAAGTCAACTCATGCTTATAAAACGATTCTACCATTGTGCGCCTCCAAACCACGTAAATTACAACTGAAAATTCGAGATATTTTATCCTTTAAGAGCCGAACACAACTCACAAGACTATTGACACGCATTAAGCGCCTTCACCACGACAACGTTTGTGCAAAGCGCACCCTCACATAAAAAATTAAAAACATTTTTTGACTAATGTCTCGATTAGCGCAAATGCGTGTGTGTTACGCATACATGCTTATTTCACTATGAAAAAAAGCTTTTTGACAAAAAGATGCTTAGGGCTTAGCTACACTTAATGAAAAGAAGTTAATAGGTTAATAATTCGAGCGACGGCCACAGGATCATTCAAATTAAAGCATCGCTTAATGCGTGTCCAAGGGCTAACGAAGGACAGCATGACAAACATTACACAAAACCAGTAAACTTGTTAATCTTCGGTATCAAAGTATAATACAAAACGCAGTTCAATAATAGGAGCAGCGCACCCTATTCGGCAGACCGACAGTGGCGTTCATAAATAAAGCGCACTTGTCAAGTAGGCGCACTGTTATCTCAATGTCGATGCGTGTCAGCGTCTGTTTATGTATACTTGTTGGTATGTATGTGCGTGTGTGTGACCCATTACTCATTGCTTATTGAGTTGCTGTCACATCCCGTGGCTTAATGATTCAACGAACGGTCAGTTGTTGATGCTTGTGCAGAAAATATCCAACTGCAAGATGCTATTTGCCTATCAAAAATAAAATAAATATGTAAATACACATACGTACATATACAAATAATTGTATGTACATGTATCTATTTAATATTGATATTTCAGTGTGTAAATTCTAATTTTAAGCATTTTGTAAATATAAAGTTCAATAAAATAATATATAAAAATAACTTAAAAGCGAAAAACATAAAAATACTGCACACTTGCTGTCCACCTAAAAAACTTTCCTAATTTTAACTGACAAGTGCTGCCAAGGCAAAATCAAACAACAACAACAAAATGGGCTGCACTACATCGGCTGAAGAGCGCGCTGCCATACAACGCTCCAAGCAAATTGAGAAGAATCTGAAAGAAGATGGCATCCAAGCGGCAAAAGATATTAAACTTTTGCTACTCGGTAAGTTATTTTTACACACACTCACAACAATAACAAATGTAACTCAAACCTATCCCTCCAGAAGTCTTTGCGATATTCCTCTATTGAACAATATCATAATCTTTTTTTGTCTACTATGTACCTTATTGTACCATCTTTAATAAATACGAACATATAATTTATCTGCTGTGAGTTACAAATAGCACTTTAGTTATGAGAGTACAATTGCAGGTTCAAAACATCTTGAGAACTGTGTACAGTGTGAAGAAAATTAAAGACAAAGCGACGTTTTTTGCCGCCGAGACTACCTTATACTTATTCCATCATGGTTAAGGGTATCACCTAGTCGAGCATTCTCGACTAGAGCGTTCTCACTTGTTTTACTTTTGGTTACATTCAGGTACAGTCCGACCTGGATAGTGTGAACAATAAAAACCTCTGTAGTGTTAACATTATAATTTTGTTTAGAAAACGGAACAGAAAAATGCAAAGCCCAATGAAAACTTTTTTCAAAGCAAGCAAGATAACTTTTTATTTTTAATTTTTAGAAAATTATACATAACATAAAAAAATTTTTTTTTTTATTAAATTTTCATGGAAATGTGTTTTATTTTAATTCTCATTAAGTATTTGAATAAAACCTACGAACTAAATTATTTATTTTACTATGTTGTATTCATACTAAGTACAGTACGACCTCGATCAACGCAACCCTCGTTAAACGCAACTCCTCGATAATCGCAACACCAAAATTCTTAACTTGAAAAAAATTTAACTCATTTTACACAACTTTCTAAGGAAATCATACAAAGTACAGACCACAATTTCTAATTTTATCAAAAACTTAATAAATTAAAATGAAATCCTTGCAGATAAACTCGATTTACTTTGATTTAAATGATAAGAAAATGCATCTACTTTTTGAAATAGGTCTAGTAGCCAACAAAAGATTATTCCTCGGTTATCGCAACCACCTCAGTTTTCGCAACAGGCCAAATTCTAATATATATATATATATATATATATATAGGTATATATCAATTTATAAACAAAATATGGATAGTGTGAACAAACTGGATTGTGTGAAAAAATTTAATTTTGAATTTCTTTTTTCTCACACTATCCAGGTCTGACTGTTATAGGTTATATCTTTAACACTATTTATTGATTTTGTGTTTGTGTGTGTTTAAACTCGATACCCAAAGTAATTATGAAGTATATTGGATTTGTTCAATGTCCGCTTGGTTTCTGTCTGTCCGTATGAACTTTTTTGGACATGCGTGTATTTTTTAGTTTTTAAGCTACAGTGACCAAAATTAGTAGGCAGATACTCGTATCGATCCCCAAAGATCGGCATTAAAACTTGGGATTCAACGCCCACCCCTGCCCCCCTTTTTAAAACCTGTTATCTTAATTTTTTAATATGGTCACCAAATTTGGTGGCATTACCGAAAAATCAGCATAAGCCAATTATGTACAGAAAATGACTGCAGTTTATATTGCGTGCTAAATTCAAGCTTTGATGTATACAGTAAACCTTCACCGAAATCAATGAAACTTCCACAGCTGATCAGTACTAAGACAAAAATTGTGGAAAAATATCAATATTATTATTGTTATCGTTAATATGTTTTTATTGAAAAAAGAAAGTGCTATCGATACTTTGAAAACAACTTTATCTGTTTATTGAGAACTTGTTCTTCTAATCTCTAAGATCGACAAATTGACTCGACTTTTGACTCTGAAGAATATATGTATGTACGTATAGTTTGTTATGCATATTGGATATGCATTTTTTTTTTTTGACATTTGTACAACTTAACTTATCACTTTTACCAGTTTTCAACGGCGGCATCTGCCTCCAATGCCAAAACGCCGTTTAATATTAAAATTTTTGCACGTGTAAGTAGAATCTTAAACCTAGCGATTGACATGAATTCAAGTGCCATGAATATAATTTGAAGAATGATGCTGATAGCTAGTGCAAGTGGTAGTGAGTGCAACGGACAACTTACTCGGCTAGCGTTTGAGTTCTCTTGTGTAAGTGAAAAGTTAAGAAAAGGGTGAAGAAAACACTATTGCCTAGCACAGGAGTATACAAATTTTAATATTACAGTCGAATTTTCCATATAACAATCTTTTCTATAAAACCGATTAGTTTCGCGGACACTGCTTTTTGGTGCAATTTTCAGTGTGATTTGCTCTCTACATAACACAATTCACTCTTTCTTTTAGAAGGCGTCTACAGGAAACTGTAAAAAATCGTATAGTATATTTGATATTGATTCTGCTGTTTAACAAAGTTTAAAGTTCAATCAATATGATGTTTATTTAAGATAAATGTGTTTTATATAACCGCATTGTAAATAAAACTGTTTTTGTGCTATTTTTTCTCGGAGTGCATACATAATTGAAGGTAAGATAAAGTTGAAGTCAACAAATTAAGATCGCTTTCGAAACCGATAGGAAAATGTACTTGAACAGACGGATTCGTTCCCAAAAAACCAACTTGGCTGTTGAATGTTATCATTACAGTTAACAAGCAATCGCATTTTGGCCAATATGCTGCAGGTTGTGGCGCACTTATTGTTATTGCAATAATTTTTCTAGTACTAAAGTCGAGTGATAGGCCGGAAGTATTAAATAGCGTCAGGAAGCTGACCAACAACAAACACACTGCATGATAATAGACGATGGAGTTTGTGTGTAACTTGGTTGGGCCACTTGAATGAATGTACACAAATATGTATACAATATCATCGGTGTGGGATTGGCTTTATCGTACTGTGTGCGCAAAAGATCGATAGCAAGTGCAAACTTCCAAAACTTGCCAAATAGGGGGCGTACCAAGGAACGCTTGCCGATGCGCAAAGTAATATGTAACCACAAACCAGACAGAAAGAAAATTTTGATAAAAAGAAAAAAAGAAAGAAGAAGAATTAGAAGTAACAAAGAAAGAATACAATAATAAATAAAACTTCTAAAATGCATTCACATTAATTTCAGTGGATTTAATAAAAAACAAATAAGAAAGCTCTAGTCGGGAGAGCCCGACTAGAAGATACCCTGAACCCAGTTGCAAAAAATTATACTCCATGCGCCCAAAAGTATGCTTCAAATAATAATCAATTGAAACAAAACTTAAAACTGTTTTTTATCGTTATCCACTTTTTCAAACCCCATTTTTCAAATTCGATATTTGTTGTTATCGAAACCAGAATAGTTATCGATAATTTGAAACAAACTTGTTCTGCTCATGGTATAGGAGAACATTATATACCAAACCTGAAGTCTCTAGCTCTTGTAGTCTCTGAAATCTACGCGTTCATACAGGCGGACATGGCCATATCGACACGGCTATTGATGCTGATCAAGAATAAACAGTTCGACCACGCTTAACGCAACCTATTAGAATTTGGCCTGTTGCGAAAACTGAGGTGGTTGCGAAAACCGAGGCATAATCTTTTGTTGGCTACGAGACCTATTTCCAAAAGTAGATGCATTTTCTTATCATTTAAATCAAAGTAAATCGAGTTTATCTGCAAGGGTTTCATTTTAATTTATTAAGTTTTTGATAAAATTAGAAATTGTGGTCTGTACTTTGTATGATTTCCTTAGAAAGTTGCGTAAAATGAGGTAAATTTTTTTCAAGTTAAGAATTTTGGTGTTGCAATTATCGACGAGTTGCGTTTAACCTGGGTTGCGTTGCGCGAGGTCGTACTGTATATACTTTATGGGGTCGGAGATGCTTCCTTCTGCCTGTTACATACTTTTGTACAAAAGTATGGCGAAAAAAACAAAACTGTTCTTAGTTAATGTTACCAGCTATTTTGCTCCCAAGTTTGCTCATGGCATCCAAATTTCTGATTCAGATTTTTGAGGAAAGTCACCAGCTATCTTTCTACCTAATTTTATCGCTGTTGAGATGTGAAATGAAATGAAATATGTATGTTTTTTTAGCGACTTGCACCACGTGGTTTATCGAATTGACAATCTTGACATAGACCAAAATATTTTCTTAGCTTCTTATATTCTCACCTTTGGTGTCAGAGTATTAAAAATAAAAAAATTACCACAGAAAAAATAATACCAAACAAGTCAAAAGTGATCACCTTAATAGTTATGTGGTAACGGTATATTTGAAAAGTTTGTTAAAGGTAGGGAAAGGGGTGCTGTGGGTGGTATGGGGGCCTAACACCAAAGTTTTGCTGCAGATCTATTTATTATGTCAATTGCTATCCTCTAACCAAATTTGGTGACTTTAGCTCAAAGTTAGTAGAATATGGTGGAAGGGGGGCTGGGGGCGGTATGGGTGGAGGGTGGCATCCAAAGGTTTGGGTCTCTTCATCAACAATCTTGGCACCAAATTTGGTGGCTATAGCTCAATAGCTGTGGAAAATATGAGCGTTCTTAGCGAAGGGTTGTGGTGGTTTGGGGCAGCTAGGGCAGTATGGATGGGCGTGGCATCCAAAGTTTTTATGAATTTGATTGGTGATCGTCAACACCTATCTTAGCACCAAATTTGGTAGCTCTAGCTCAAAAACTGTAGAAGATATGGGCATTTGTGGTTTAAAACTGCGAAAGGGCTGGGGGCGGTATAGGTGGGCATGGCTCCAAAATTTTTAATGCAGTTTTTTGGAGGTTGCTAGTAGCTATCTTTCCTCCAAATTTGGTAGTTCTAGCTGTAAGAGCGTGTGAAATAGCTGGCTTTATCGATATTGAGTTATCGAATTTATCGATTTGCCGGCCCCCTAGTTATCGTAGAAGCCCAATCTTAACACTTTAATTTACACGGCCATAGATAAAGACATTTGCAAAGTTTCCAGTCTCTAGCTTGAAGGGTGTGGAAAAAAGTCGCGCACATACGGACACACAGACGGAAAGACACCATGACGGACATTGCACAAACCCAATATACTCTTTACCTTCGGTATCGAGTATAAAAATCAGAAAAGTCTAAGTATAATAATAAACTGTTTGTATAATAATAAAATGTTATAAATAATTGATTTACAAATTGTAGTAAAAGAAGAAGGATAATTTGATAACATATTTGATTTGCTTGTTATAATCACTGTAAGCTTTTTTGTTTAGGTTTTTTAACATAAAAATTAAATTTTAGTTATCAGTTTGTTCACTTTACCCATGTCTAAACATAAGTTTATTTACTTCTCTCATACTAATTAGGTTATGAAGCTGAAAAGAACTTTCAGTTAAATAAACTGAACCCTTTGTTCGTAATACTGATGTTTAACATCCAATTAGTGCATTGCTTAACCTTCAATATCGTTTAAATTTGAGTTTTGCTAGCATCTCGTTATGCAGTACAGCTGCAGCCATTTAAGCAGAATGGTGTCCGATACCTAGCTACAGGTATTTCTAAGAACTCTGCTTCATCACCACCCCTTACATGTGGCAACATATTCTGACAGCAGTGCAGAGCAGGTAATTGTGGCGTTAATTGGCTTCGATGTCAAAAACCAAAAAGGTAATTGCACTTCATGGCAGCCAAACGGGCAAACAAAATTATAGACTTGACTGGGGGGACTATGAGTTTGAGCTCGAGGAGGGCCGCAGAACAACAAAAACAATTTCAATTGAATCATCATTTGCAAGTGGCGTGGAATATGGAATGTAGAATAAAGCTACAACAGCGGACTAAAATCGCAAATAGTAAAAACAATGAACGAAAAGAGTAACAAATGACATTATTTTACGAATTTGGGTTAAAGCCAAAGTAGGGTGATGCTTTAATGTGGTTGAAGAAGAGGAAGAATTAGGAACCACAACAGCAACCACAACCAAATACAATAGCCAGCAATTAACCACACTTACATTCTTCATATACATATATAACATATTTATCACGCGAAATATTTTTAAAGGTACAAATAAACGTGCTGTACATGCTACTCTCTTTCAATATTCATCCGGTTCTCTTTACTTATATTTCTCTATCACTGAATTCAGCGGCCATGGTCTTTTGGCACTCATCTGCGACATTTGACTTGAGTCAAATAAATTAGATTTGTTTTTATTCTTTGTTACCGAAAGTAAAGAGTATATTGGTTGTGTGTAAGGTTCGTCATGGTGTCTGTAGTAACGTAACTTTTCTCGACACCCTTAAAGCCGACTTTACCTGAGGCGGGAAAGATCAAGTGTCAAGATTGGGCAGCAACGCCTACTGGTGGGGCTGATAAATTGACTAAATCGACTTCTGAAAATCGATCATTCCAAACAATTCCCACATCCTAACAGCTAGATACCCAAAAATTTGTAAAAAGATAGCTGCTGGCTTCCCTCGCATTGGGGGTTGGGCCAAGCAGACTCTTTGTGCGCTAGCCGCCAGCAGACATGTTTTTAAGATAGATCTTTCAAATTTGTGTGGAATATACCTGGTGACATCCAACAAGGCTTAGTTTCAAAAATTTAAATTCTGTGTCCGCCTCTTGAAATCGAAAACCCTCATATTTTCCACGGCTTTTGCGCTAGAGTCAACAAATATTATGTCACTGAATTGTGTAAAAATTTACGCTTAGATTATTAGATAATAAGTTATAGATTTTTCGGCAACGAAATACTTTATAGTCTAATTCTAATTAAAGCCCACTCACATTTGTACCACATTTAAAGCAAACTTCCAAAAGGTGTCCCTTCCTTTATAAATTTAGTTACCAAGATGTTATTGTGTAGCATCACTAAGCAGAAAATAATATAGAGCATTCACTCAGTACGGCGAAGTTTATCATTCACTACCAGTGAGATCAGATCCAGGCAAGGCATACTTAAGAAGGTGGCGTAACTCGCTCTCTCGCCCTCTTTTCACTTCTTAAATTGTCAGTCTGTTAGCAGCAGTTGTGAGCGACGCATCTCCGCGGACGATTTTTTCGTGTAAAACTTCTTGTGCTACAGACTTTACGTGTTGTTGCAATGGCGCCTCTCTCTCTCGCTCTCTTCTGTCATTCTGACACTTAAATAAGAAGTTGTGAGCGGTAAGTGCGGCCAAGGTATACTTAACTAGGTAGTCCCGCTCTTTTGCTTGCCCTCTTTTTCTGTTGCCTTACGATTCAGTCTCGTTGCGAACGTTGTAAGCGACGAACGTACGCGGATGATCTTTTTGTGTTCGTTAGGCAACGAGAGAGCGGAGTGAGACTACCTAGTTAAGTATACCTTGAGTGCGGCTACCTTGTTAAGTATGCCTTGGATCCAGGCAGAAAAAAGAGCGAAATGAGCGGTCTCTCGCCGCAAATTTTTGCCGACAAAGTCTGCAGCGCAAAAACTGCAAGTCATTCATTTGCCTGCTTTGCTTGCGAACGTTTGGCAACGGCAGACTCGAGCCGCTGGATCCAATCGTTGTGCATATGTATGCGTTCATATGTGAGCGAGCTCGCAGCCAGTGTGAGCTGTTTGTAGATAGAGAGGGCGCGCGGGGGTAGGCAAACAACCAACCAACCAACGGACATAATGCATTAGTATGTGAATACATGTGAGTTCGGTTTGGTCGGGCTACCTGCTTTGCGCTTTGCCTAGATTTTTTATATTTTTCTCTATGCCTTGCATTTGCATGTGTGTGTTCATGTATGTATATCCAGCTCATTTGTATGAGTGGTTATTGCTATGGCATTAACTGACCTGCCGCACTTTTAGGATTTTGGCAATTTATAAACTGGTTGAGGAACATAAAGAAGTGCAATGTTAATTTATTATTAATTGCTATATTTGTTTCTATTTATTACAGGTTTCTTATAACTATTGAAATAACATAGAACTAATAAAACATATACAAACATAATTACATTTAATCCGCAAATATATTAAAAATACAATGACACATTATAACCGATCTGATGATTGCATATAAATGTTATAAATTTATAATCGAATCATATCAAAGCAATCCATGCAAGATAAAGTATTTCTCACAAGCAGCAACAACAATGTCTCGCCACCCAAAATTCTATATCAGGCTTTATTCTCGTGTCTCTTTGTAAACCTCAAATCCAGTACTAAAACGATCGATCCTTTTTATACTCGATACCGAAGTTAAAGAGTATATTGGGTTTGTGCAATGTCCGTCGTAGTGTCTGTCCGTCTGTGTGTCCGTATGTGCGCAACTTTTTTCCACACCCTTCAAGCTAGAGACTTGAAACTTTGCAAATGTCTTTATCTATGTCCGTGTAAGATAAAGTGTTAAGATTGGGGTTCTACGACAACTGGGCGGCTGGCAAATCGATAAATTCGATAACTCAATATCGATAAAGCCAGCTATTTCACACGCTATTTCAGCTAAAACTACCAAATTCAGAGGAAAGATAGCTACTAACAAGCTCCAAAAAACTGCATCAAAAATTTTGGAGCCACGCCCACCCATTCCGCCCCCAGCCCCTCCGCAGTTTTAAACCACAAATGCCTATATCTTCTACAGTTTTTGAGCTAGAGCTACCAAATTTGGTGCTAAGATAGGTGTTGACGATCACCAATCAAATTCATAAAAACTTTGGATGCTTCGCCCATCCATTCTGCCCAAGCTGCCCCAAACCGCCCCAATGCTTCACTAAAAACGGGAATGTGTGTATTTTCCAAAGCGTTAAGGCTAGAGTCACCAAATTTGGTAGGAAGACAACTGATTATAACCCCAAAAACTGCATCAAAGTTTTGGAGCCATGCCCCCCCCTCCGTTTCCCAGTCCCATGCATTTTGAAATCAAAAACGCCTATATTTTCCACAGCTTTTGAGCTAGAGCCGCCAAATTTGGTGCCAAGATTGGAGATGAAGAAACCCAAAAAATTTGGATGGCGCCCCCCACCCATACCATCCCCAGCCCCCCTTCCACCAAATTTTACTAATTTTGAGCTAGAGTTACCAAATTTGGTATGAGGATAGCTATTGACATGATACACAGATTTTTGCCACGCCCTCATACCGCCCCCAGCCCCTACCTTTAACAAACTTTGAGCTAGAGTCAACAAATTTGTAAGGAAGATAGCTTTTTGGCATCCCCATCTGCACCAGACAGTCTTTGAGACAGCGTACACCCCTGCCGTATCCGCACCCCATTGCAATCAGCTCTCTTTTAATCTGTTTTATTACTGGTATCGAGTATACCGCAGTCGGGTGCATCCGACTGCAACGTTTCTACTTGTGTCTTTATCCAATCGTTACCACTAATCTACCGCTGGTCTGATTGGGTTTTTCCTAATCCATGCAACAAATGTTGGACAATTAATTTTCTAGTTGAACTTCCCAGAGCTTTAACGTTAACTTTTTTACCTTAATTTATTTTCAGATTTACATGTAATTTTAAAATTTACTTTTAATTTAATTATTTTCACTATATTTATTTTAATTAATTTTGATTTCATGTCAGCTGCTCATAGCTGACAATAAATAAATAAATAAATATTTTTTGTAGCTAGAAAAGTGGAAAAAATGTTGCCTACCGTACTTGTATCTTAAAAAAAAAAAAATCATTTTTAAATATGCCGAATGCCAAACTTCGTTTAAATTTTTGTCTAACATAAGTCTAAGATCTCTGAAAATTATATTGTAAACAATATATAGCAATGTAGTTAAAAAGCGGTGGGTGTGTAAAATTGAAGCGATTTTTAGTTTTTCCGCTTCTTTTTGTTTGTAATTTGTAGAACGCACTTTTCTTGTGTGACGGTAGGAAATAAGTACAAATTATTACAGAACTTATCCTGAACTTTTTTCTAATTCAAACTTCATATGCTCATAATATTTGATTTTGAAAAATACGCATCTTTGAGTAACAAATTTTTTCACAAGTTCCGATCTCCCTTCGACTATTATTTACAGTCGAACTTGCATAAAACGATCTTTTCTATTAAACGCATTAATTTCGAGTACACTGCATTTTGATTAAATTTGCAGTTTGTTTTGCTCTCCATATAACCTATTTCTAAAGCGAATATGTATTTCCCTTTTACGAATTTCAAAGGCCATAGCTCAAATGCTGATGCGTTTTCCTCTACTTATACCGAATTGCCAGTTAAATTTGTTGTTGGTATATTTTTTAAGTCAGCCCTTGAAGAGAAAACCAAGGCCACTACCGTTTTAGTTTCGATCGTTGCATATAGTATGACTTTTGTTTCCAGCTAGACGCATATGCAAATGATTGAAAAGAAAATCGAAAAGCTGGACCACAAATTCATAAAAAAAATTGTTGGCGTGTAAACTATTAAAAAAATTGTAAAAATATCTATTTTTAAGCGAACTAGTCCAAACAAAATTTAAATGTCATCCAAAGAAAGTTTCTTTTAGTTCAACGAGTTTATTATCAAAAACCAATACTTTCATATTCTACTGAAAGCGTTTTGACATTACAGTGCTTTTAATAATTATATTATTGCATTGTGTTCCTTTCGTTTTCTAGTACAGGCAATTTGATCAATCACGGACAATTAACGCTGCCATCTTAACATTAAATCTAATGAATATATACTAAACACTACTTAATGCCTCAATCACTGCCATCAATTTGCCTCTTTGTTTTTTACCCTGAAACCCTGAAATGTGGGGGGAAGGGTATAAAGAACAGTCACAAAATATATAAATATGTATTTACATACTCCAACTGTTCCCGGCTTTTAAATTTTTGGCTCTAAGGTGTCGGGAGCAGAACACTCAAATTAACCTTTGTTATTAAAATAGTATTAAATATAAATGCCCTCTGCAATGTTTGCTTTGCTGTAATCAAGATCTGTTGTTATCATAAGTAATACTCTTAAAGCTCGCATAGTAGAACAGCTAAAAGCTTTTGAGCTCTCTTAATCAAAACTAAGCTTGAGTGTAATCTAACTTATGCTTTACAGCTCTTGTAACTCTTTTGTAAGATTGGTCAGGTTCACTCTCGTTCAATAAGTGTATGCAAGCTGACGCACAAAACACACCCGGTGCAACTCATGATTAAAATAAAGTAAAGCCGAAACAAACATTTCTTTTTCGTTGGCAAATTGTGCGAAGGTGGATTTCGTTCTTCCTCTAAACATAGGTATTAACAACATTTTGCGCTGTACCACTAGTGCTAAAGATTTTTCTTAGCTTAGCTGCAAGCCTGAAAGGACATAATTTTTTTATTTGTTTTATTTATCGCAACAAATTTTATACACAGAAAAAAAAAACGCCCGAAAATCGACTAAATAGTTCAACTATTAACGCATAGTCAAAAATAAAAAAAAATTTCATTCAATACCACCATAGTAAATTCGAACATTCTTGTTATTAACAATGAGTATGATCCCTTCTTAAATAAAAGAGCAGACATCTTACTTCCGTCCCGAAGCGTTTGTTGTAGTTCAAAACTAACCGAGTGCGAAATAAATTCAGCAAAAGCGCAATGGCTTAGGCATCCGCTTAGTGAGCAAGAGACCCCAGGCTTGAGTCCTGAAAGCAGCCAATCATATTTCGTATTCGGTAAGGTTGATCTAATAATTAACGCGAGTCAATAAGAATTGACAAATGGCATACTTGGATTTGATGTATGTCATGTGCGCATGTCAATTCATGGTAGGTATGAAATTATGTACGCAAACAGTTGAATTAACCATGAATATGCATATTTGTACTATTCTTTTTTCTGAGTGTAATATAAGTGAGAAAGCTCTAGTAAAGAAAGCTCGACTAGCAGATACTCTGAACCCTAAACTTAACGCCTGCAGTTATGGTTTGTATGCATGTGTTTGTGTGTGCATGCGTAAACAGAAAGTGCATGCAACACAATGCCCTCTGATGCAATCTTTAACACCTTCGGTGTTTCCCAACCGATGAGCATACAATTTTCACAGATGCTCAATACTTTGTCTTAGTTTTGGTGCTACGTTTTAAACTCTACAAATACAAAATTTGGTTGTTATCGATTAGATGTGTATACCGGAAACCGCAAAAGCTATCGGTAAAGCAAACTTGCACTGCCTGTGGTTTGGAAGTGCCCACGTTCGTTTTCTGTAGTCTCTAGCTTTAATAGAAGCGTTCAAATATAAAAAATAAATTTTTTTAAAATTTTTTATTTATTATGTTTTGTTTAAATGGCTTTTATAATTTGAAACTAATAGAAGGTTTGTCTGAAAGACTAATTGTTTCTGAACTATAAATATTTCTTTTTGTGACTTAACATGCCGCAGTGATGAAATAAGTGGATCGGATGATGCAGCTAACATGTTGAAAATTTTATATAATTTATTTAAGTACTCCCGTGCTTCTTAAGAAAGCTCTTAAATTGGCAAAGACTAATACTTATGTATATCGCCAAGACTTTATGGTCTTCTGCTAAAAGTAAAGCAGTTTTCAAAGCATGTTCTCTATATTTTCCAGAATCAACTTTTTCCTTATACATAAATAAGTACGTCATTAATTGCCCAAAAATGCATGCTACATATTCTTGGAATAATGTCTTTTTAAACTATTTTACCTCTTAAACAAGTAAAAACGTTGCAGTCGGACGTAACCGACTGCGGATTACTCTGATACCAGTACAGACGTAGCTAAACTTACATGCATTCTAGTCTTTCACGTGGCGCTGTGGCAGCTGGGGTTGGCAAGGGCGGTATGGGTGGGGGTGGCATCAAAAAAGTTCCAAAGTTTTGCTGCAGATCTTTCGGGGTCGTCAATTGCAATTATAACACCAAATTTGGTGACTCTAGCTCAAAGTTTACAAAGGGTGACAAAAGGGGGGCTGCGGGTGATATAGGTGGGGATTGTATCCGAATTATTTGGGTTTCTTCATCACCAATCTTGCCACCAAATTTAGTGGCTCTAGCTCAAAGGCTGTTGAAGATATCATTACTGATTTTAAGCTGCGGGGGGCTGAATCGGTGGGCGTGGCTCAAAAATTTTTGATGGAGTTTTTGGGGGCTAATAGAAGCTATCTTCTCCCCAAATTTGGTAATTCTAGCTGTCAGGGCGTTTGAAATAGGTGAATATCGAACTTATCGATTTGCTAGCCCCCAGTTATTGTAGAACCCCAATCTTGACACTTTAATTTACTATGCCATAGATAAAGACAGTTGCAAAGTTTCGAGTCTCTTGCTTGAAGGGTGTGATGGACATTGCACAAAACCAATTTACTCTCTTTACCTGCGGTATCAGAGTATAAAAAGAGGAGCAAAAACGGGCAGCTGAAACTGTTTGCATTAGATAAGAAATTGTTGTGAAATTATGGCCGATATAGAAAGTTATAAGTTTGAAATTGTTTTAAAATTTCCTATAAAATTGGTTAATTCAATATTTTTTAGGGGCTCATGAAATGTTTGCCACCACACTTGACCTACGGCCTCGACTGTGCATCGAACCGATGAAAACTCATACTTTAAGTTATTTGAAAATTTTAATAAAAAATCATATAACTGTTACTGTCACTATTTATGTAACCGCCACTGTATCTGCTTAAAACAACGCGCAGATCAAGTATATTTTAAGTAATCGATATCTATTTTTATTTCTGATGTAATATGTTATCGCTATTTTTATAGTTGCTCGATAAACAATCAACGGCACTTAAAATTTCCGTTGAAACACTTGTTTGCCTATACATGGTTGTGTGGGCCAAACTTGAGCAACTCGCCTAATTTGTTAGTCTCGCCGTGCCAAACTCGGTGTAGATTATTTACTCGCCGTGTTGCAATGCGTGTTTGCTTAATTTTTAATGTGCCTTCGCTCTCTCTCTCGCTGTGTACCTTTCGAACTTCCAGTTTTGCAGCCACTCATACTCTCTCTGAAACTTAATGCCATGCGCAAGGCTCTCCCCTTCTCGTATGCTTAGTGCTCGTAAAGCTTTTATAGTTCATTCAGTAAATGTTTATATATATGGGTACTGTGGCAAAGCTTTTTTTACTTCAGCTTCTTTCCTGCCGCTTCTTTGGAAAATGTGTGTGTGGGGGGAACAAATGAGCGCTCCTCTCTGTGCGTGCTCATTGGCGTAAAGTTCAGGCATGTTCAGGGCGGCTCCATTTGCCAGTCCCGTCCAGCGAGTCCAGTTCAGCTCCAGCTATCTCAATCAGTTGGTTGGTTCAAGAGCGAATGGTTCATCAACAAAATTTCATAACGCACGCGGATTTTAACTTTGTGTACATATATCATTAAACCAAATAAAGTATTTAAACAATGTGCAAAGAAAGTTGAATAAATATAATAATAAATAATTTTTAAAAACACTATGAAATAAACTTTTTATATAATTTTTTGGGCGCCCGTTATGTTGACACGAGCGACAAGTGCTTTGTAATTGTTCGACAAAAAAACAAGTGAAAATTAATTTTCTTTCCACGAAATATTCTTTGATATTAACGCTTATGAATCATTTTTGTGTTGTGTGGTGTGCTAGAAACGTGCAACAACAATAAACAAAAAACGAATATTTTCATTTTCCGTGCTGAAAAAAAAATTAAATAAAACTGTTGCAACAACAAAAAGAACAAAAGCAATGTTATACTCGAACTTTGGCGCTTGCTCTGCGTCAGAAAACAAGCCCCTCCCTTCCGCTCTCTTTGCAGCTAACCCTCATTTTCTTGCTTCTCGTTTTTTCCCATTTAGTGTAAAAGTGTAGCCACTTGTAAGACAAGCGCACAGAGCTAGCAATTCGAAAAAAAAATTATACCAAATAATATAATGCCAAATTTTAAATTTATATAACAGTATCATTAATTATGGCCACTAACGATAATCGCCTGTGCACATACATATATATAAACACTCGATATGCATTATCTTTGTCTATAATCGCCATAACTGTGGTTCGCTAGCGCATTTTATTGATTTTTTGTTTTGTAGGATTTTTTTTGGATGTCGAGGCTCTAGTTGCAAGCACAACATCATGTTGTATGTATGTATGTATGACTTCTACCTTAGCCCACCCACTAAAACAACAACTTTCCAACCGAGCCAAACAATCTTATATATGCGTTAGTTGTATTATTTTCTATTATAAATTTCAAGTTTTATTTAATTTGTGGGCTAGGAGTCGAAAAGCACAAAGCACAAAACTTTTCGAAAGCTTTCGTCGCAAAAGTTTCGAACTCGCTCTTTTGGAAGCATTTATTTTTTCCCAGCTGCTTCGCAGCTTTGCACGAACTGTGAAGTTTATCAGCATCATTATTAGCTCGTCGACTCGCTATTTTTGTCTCATTCATTTGACGAGCAAATTTGTCTCTGGGCTTATCCTAGATATGCCTCCTGTTTGTCAACAAATGCGCATAAATTCAATTGATGTTTTGGTTATGTCACTGGTTGACAATAAATATTAAAAATAAAATCCTCGAATCTTACAGTGCTACAACAAATTAAAAGCAATTTATAGTAAAGTGAATAAGCTAAAAAAAAATTGTTTACGAATACATTTATAAACATACTTGTGAAAGTTAAATCGAAACAGTTAAGAGGGTGTTTTGGTTATTTGTTAACATTGTTGTGACTTCTGCCCCCAAACGTATTCGGCCATTAATTTGGCCGATATCAAACGACCTTCAAAACGTTTTGCGTCGAGGCAATACGCACCATGGGCTGCGCACAGTCTGCCGAAGAGCGAGCCGCAGCCGCCAGGAGTCGCCTGATCGAACGTAATCTCAAAGAGGATGGCATACAGGCCGCCAAGGAGATTAAGCTGCTACTCTTGGGTGAGTCTTAATCGGCGTAATTACTATAGCATACTTAGCGGCTATTCAAAAGACACGAGCACAAAATGGCACGAAAGTGCTGAGAAATCTACGTTCACATTTTTTTATGTCGATATATTTGGTTTGCATGGCAAATAAAAGTTTGGAGGCATAACACACTTTTTTTCATATCAAGACACTTTTGCAAAAGTTCAAGGTCATCCAACGAGTGTGGGTGTTAATTTGTGTTTGCGTATGTAAGTGGCGGGGCAGGTTGAGGTCTCTCTTCCTACCTCCCACCTTCCCTCGCGCTCTTTCTGTTTCTCTCTCTGCCAGCGCTGTGACTGCCAAGCACCGTGAACTGTTGATTATAAACTGCAATTATATTATGAGAAAACGGACTGCAATCGCAAGGGTTGCAGTTTGAAGTTGGCACGGCATTTATATACTAACGTCGAACTTTCATGTACCGAATCTTTAAAGGACATTTTATAGAATTGTTTGAAAACTTGTGTTTTTTAAAATTTCAAATTTCACTGACGCCGGCTGTTTCACCAAAGAATTGTACAGTGCAAAACAGAGAATAAGCAAAGACCACGAAAGCAAATTGGTAAATGGAAAAAATGTTGTATTGTCTATTGTAAAAAATTTGTTTTAGGGATACATGAGTAGCGTCAATGTAACAGTGTCGCCCAACAGCTCAAACGCTAGCCTAACAAAAGCAACTGCAACACTTGCAACACCTGCCTTCTTTACATTATTTTGAATGCGCGTGAATTTGCGGCATGTGGTTCATGTCAATCGCTAGATTTTAGCTTCTAGCTACACGTGCGAATGTTTGAATGTCAAACTTTTAAATAATATGCTGGCGACAACGCGTAAGTTATTTGTTAATGAGCTAAAAACAAGTGAAAACGTTGCAGTTCAACTCACCCACTTGCTGTATATAAAAACGGGTGGTTAAAAATCCTGCTTGCAAATTTCGAGTACATGGGCAGTTTGATGCAAATATTTTCGGAACATTACCAGCTTACTTTTCACAGCTCAAAAACTGTGGAAGATATGAGAAATTCCGATTTTACATAGAGGGCGGCATAAGTAGGTGTGGCATCCAAATAGTTCATGCAGATCTTTGGGGGATGTGACCAGCCAGTATATTGACACAAATTTGTTTACTCAAGTTAAAAAAGTGTCAAAGATGAACGCGATTCTTGTGTTACAAGGCGGCTGAATGAGTGGGCGTGGCCTACAAGTTTTTGATGCAGATTTTGAAAGACCAATCTTGGCACCAACTTGATGGCACTATCTCAAACACTTTGAAAGATATCAGCGTAGTAGCTATCTTACCAACTTTGGTAGCCTCAACTGTAAGAATGTGAAAATATGTGGATATATCGGTTTTCAGTTATCGATTCGATCGGTACTAGGCGAAAAAGCCAAATCTAAACAAGAACACTTAAAAATAGTAAATTTATATGGAATTAAGTTGTATGGAAATCAAAATAGAATTTTTTAACTAAAATGCAATGTTCTTGATGTGAATTTGATAGAATATATATATTGTCTTATACAAAAGTATACCAAATTATAAATAAGTAAATACAAAAAAAATAGTTTTTAGTATTATATTTTAATTTATAACATAATACAACTGCAATCAAACGAAAACGAAATTATTGTGTTCGACACGCCACTTAACATTTCTTATGAATTTTGTGTGGATAAGTTTTCAACATATTTCAACCTAAAAACTTTAAATTCAAACTTTTTGTTATAAGAAACATTTTATTATAAGCTGCGGTTTTTATTATCTGAAAGTATTGTCTCTCGTCTGTTCAGATTTACTTAGCCTCAACTTTATTGTATTTTATGCATTCCATTTCAAAAATATAATGAGTAACCATCATACTTTGTAAACATCATTCTCTGTTACGTTGTTTTCTTTTATATTCCCTCTCTCTTTCTTTTGATGAGTGTATACATTTAATTTCCTTTTAGATTTCTTTATTTTCGGTAAAATTTTTTTTAATGTCATTCAATTTCCGTGCCTTGAACGGACCAAAGATTTATTTTCGGACAGTTTAGCGTTTGTATAAAATGTGTAATTTTATGTACATGTCTGTCTATAAGTGTCTGTGTAGTTTCGTTCGCTTTCTTACACTAGAAAAATGTTTATTTAATATAAGCTCTGTGTTTGTGTGCGTCTAACAAAAACTCTTGGTATGATACAAGCAAAATCGAAAACTTTTACCTCTCACTTTCCTACAGAACTGCTCTGAGTACTATGCAATTTACGTAGGAATAGATTTATTTAAGGCACTTGCCATAACTACCATATAAACATCCCATAGTTTAATTTGACAGAAGCTATAAGCAATGACTTCTACTTAAGCTACATAATCTTGCATCTTGATGCTGGATAATGATATTAAATAAAACATTTTTGTGGTCTGATAATGTTAATAAAACAGTTGGAAAACTGTATAGTGCCCTAATTCAACTCTCTCATCCTCAGCGATTTTTGACAGTTAACATTAACACGACGATCACATAAGTTATAGTTTTACTCATAGTTATAGTTAACAAAAAATTAGCAGAAGGTAGCGTTCAATTATATTGTTAGCTGGTCACGCTTACAATTATTATTTGATTTACATTTTACTAACTTCGTTTATCATGAGGCTCTAGCTCTTCTTCATAAAATTATTTTTACCAAACAGCCCGAGTATCTTTTTGACAATTCACTACGTCCTAAAGATTAAATAAAATAGTTTATGTAAGGAAGGAAAATTGAATTGTTCGCCTTTGGAATCAAAGAAGTAAATATTTAATTCGTATTGGAAAAATTTTTGTTTAATTATTCTATCGCTTTATGATGTACAATATTCTTGGTTATTTTTTCTTGCGCTTATATAAATAGTTATGTTGGTATTCCGACACGGCAACAGGCGACACATAACTGGCCGGCCATGTGAAAAACATGGATTTTCAAGATTGATGCCACAAACACTTTGCGAATCCGTGGAATTAAAACGTCTTCGATGCCCTTGATTCCGTTCAACTTCATTCCTCGCTTCGCGTCTTGTATATCTCTGACTCGCAGCATTGCGAGCTCTGCGACTTGAGCTTGTACGCTTGCTGGCATTTTCAAAAGATTTCTCTTTGGTCTTGGCACGGATTTTTAAATGAACCGACTTTTCACACACGGATTCAAGTTTAAAAATGTATTTTAGTTCCGCACGCAATAAACTGGCTTGACTGAATGTTAAAAAAATGTTAAACTGGGTAACTACACTTCACTATCTCAAAAATTTATTTTTAATAGCCTACTGACACAGCATTCTAAAGCAACAGTTTACGTATATGTCGGATATTAATCAATGAATTACCTTATTTGGTTGAGTTAATGGATGAACTAAGTCAATGAGTTCTAGTTCTAGTTCATTTGAGTGAGAACGCGGTAGGAGAATGGCAAAATCCTACTGAGCGTGGCGTATTGGTATTAGTGAGAGACGTGAAGAATATAAGTCATAACGGATGAATAAGTTTACAGACTCCAGGTTCGAGAGTCACTTTGCGATAGAACGTTGAGTAGAACGGTCGTACAATTTGGTGTCTAAAAAAACTAATAACCATTGCGACTCGCTGCGGAATCATTTTAATGAAAATGGCTGACAATCAAGAATCACCCGTACCACCTTTTATTGTTTCTTCAACATATACAAAACTGTTAAAAATTTCCATTTCATGACCAGATAGATAGATAGATTATAGTCGAACTTCCATATAACAAGCTTTAATAACAATTAATTTCCAGCACTCTTTGATATATTTACAATTAACATTTCTCTCAAAAAACTTTTTCTTACGTCCGTAGCTCGAATGCTCTTGCGATAACCGTGTTGTTTTCGTGTTCTTTGCTTATTCTCTGATCTTCTCTGTACAATTGGTTGCTACGGCATCAGTGAAATTTGTTGTTGGTTTGTTTTTTAAATCGATACAAAGAGACCTGATTGCAATGCAGTGCGGATTCGGCTGGGGTGTACGCTGCCTCAAAGATTGTCTGATGCAGATTTGGAACGCAAAAAGCCTGTAAGTTTGTAAAAGTTTGGGAAAGGGGGGCTGGGGGTGGCATAGAGGGCGTGACATCCAAAATGCAGATGCTGCAGATCTGTGTATGATGTCAATTGCTATCCTCCTACCAAATTTGGTGACTCTAGCTCAAACACTATGGAGGATACATGCATTCTCGTTTTAAGCGAAACGTTGGGGCGGTTGGGTGTGGCTAGGGCAGTATAAATGGGCGTTTCATCCAAATTTTTAATGCAGTTTTGTGAAGATTTTTAATAGCTATCTCCTCCCCAAATTTCGTAGTTCTAGCTGTAAGGGCTTGCGAAATATGCGGATTTATCGACATTGAGCTATTGAATTTATAGATTTGACAGCCTCCCAGTTATCGTAGGACCCCAATCATGAGACTTTACATTGCCATAGATAAATACATTTGCAAAGTTTCAAGTCTCTAGCTTAAAGGGTGTGGAAAAGTTGCGTTCATACACACGGTCAGACAGATGGGCAGATAGACATACGGACGGTGTCCATGGCGGACATTGCACAAACCCAATATACTCTTTACATTCGGTATCGAGTATAAATTTATAATACATGCGCCCGTGCATAAAGCTCGAAACTCGGCCACACAATCATTAAACACATCATGAAAACATAAGTTTTTAAACCATTCTAATTTTCGAATTTTCTCTTTAACGAAATTTTTCATGTCCCCTTGAGATTTGATATAATAATTTTCGACTGTAGTTCGATGTGTAAACAAAGCGCATTACGCTAAGTGCGCTCTGCTAGTAAAGACCATATTTGAATCGCTTTTTATACATCTATTTATAGCACAAAACGTAACACAAAATGTTTACAAACAAAAATGTTCTATAAAAACATGTGGTAAATAGTTGTATTGCGAAGGAAGATGTGGGCGTGGCCTTTTAAATTAATTTGATGCATATCTTTGGAGAAAACTTCACCTTCTATGGATGGGCGTGTTGAAGTCATTCAAACTTAAGATGCTGACTTTTTTAGAAAGGATTTGTACCTTGGGTTGTTTCGCCTTGTTATCGCTTTCCTATACAAATTCTATTTTATCTACTAGAACAATTAAATACATACACACGATATTATATCCGACTTTCGACCCAAATTTTAGCGTATTAATATTTATATATTTATACAAATTTGGGCTAGTTGGCTAAGCACTAAAATGACTCAATTAAAATGTTATCATAGCTACCAAAACAAGAATTAGAGCTATCTTAAAGTCAATTTCTGGTCAACCATAATTTAATAAAAATATTATTCCTATGTCACGCAAATACAAAAAAATTTTGTCCTGTGCTAGATCACACGGGCGCATATGTTAACCGAATAATACGTCTGTCCAAAAACAACAAGCAAAAACACAGCGGAGTGCAGGGCGCGAGCCCTTAAACAAAAACAATGGATAAACCACCAGACATACACAGACTTACAACAACACCATTTCACAGCAAATATGCAAACGCAGACAACCCAAAATACATTGTGATCAATAGAAACGACGGCGAAACATTCGAAAAAGTATCACCCTTTCTAATTAAAAAAACAATAGACTACACATGCGGAGGAGAAGTTGACTCTTGCAAAAAAACTCGCGCCGGCTTCTTGTTAGTAAAAACGAAAAACAACACACAAGCAACAAAACTACTCAAACTAAAAAACATGGCAAATATGGAAGTGACAGCCTCTGAACACAAATCCCTTAACCTTTCAAAAGGAGTAATATACAGCAACAAACTACGCAACATCGACGAAACTGAAATACTAAACGAATTAAAACCCCAAAACATAACCGAAATCCGAAAAATACTAAAAAAACAAGAACAAGCTTTAGTTGAAACTGGACTCATCATAATTACATTTGCCGCACACACTGTGCCAGAAACAATAAGAATCGGGTATGAAAGAGTCAGAGTCCGCCCTTACATACCATTGCCTCTGAGATGCAGAAAATGCCTCCGATTTGGCCACCCAACACCGATATGCAAAAGCAACGAAGAAATCTGCAAAAACTGTTCTGGAAAAGTACACACTGAGGAAAAAGAGACCTGCACGAAGTTAAAAAGTTGCATAAATTGCATTAACAACCCAGATGTGGACTACAAACACAGCCCACTAGATCGAAAATGCCCAGCATTTATAAAGCAGCAGGAACTTGTGGCAATTAAAACAACAGAGAAAGTCGACCACAGAACAGCCTTAACCATATACTACACCCGACACATGCACCAACTAAGAAACAGCTACGCCACAACACTCTCCAACACCACATCAAACGAAAACAACGCAACCACTTTTCATAAACCTACAACTACATCAAATGGAACAACAATCACACAACCTCACGCCGAAAAGCTGCCAACATCGAGCAACAAAACACACCACGATCCGTCAACAAACCCACCAACTGCATCACACACACACAACAACTCAACACCCCAAAAACATACACCCGCAATCAGCCACGTTGAAGATATGGATCAAGACTGCTCCGACTTCACAAAAGACCTTGCATGCGAACAATCCCAAGAACTAAAACTACGAATTTTCTCTAAAGAAAAAAACACCCTAGCAACTTACCTCAAAAACCTAACCAACTAAAAACAAAAGCCCCCCATAAAAATAAATACAAAAACAACAGCGAAAGCGACAGCATTTAACTCACCCACCAACACACAATGCTCCCACACGCTGTAGGAACAACAACCAAATAAACATTCAACAACACCAAAAAAACAAAAAAACCTGCCACATAAATGAAAATTAAAATAGTGCAATGGAACATCAACGGATATGTCAACAACTACAGTGAACTCCAAATATTAATAAAAAAAGACACACCACACATAATAACCCTACAAGAAACCCACAAATTAAACATCCAACACACACCCATACCTACCAACTACCAACTGCTAACAAAAAACACCGCCCCATCCTATGGAGGGGTATCACTAATAGTACATAAGTCGCTACAATGCCAAGAAATAATCCTCAACAATGACTTCGACGCAATTTGCGTCGAATGCATATCAAAACAAAAATTTAGACTAATATCAGCATACATCGCACCAACCCAAAAATTCTCCCTAGCCAACCTCCAAAACGTCCTAGAAATGTCACACACACCTACGATAGTCACTGGTGACTTCAACAGCTGGCACAAAAACTGGGGCTCAACTACAAACAACGCCAGAGGGAGGCTTATAGAGAAATATATTGCCCAATCCAACTTTATTCTATTAAATGACGGATCACCAACACACCTCAGCACCCACAACACACTAACAAACATCGACCTCACCTTTAGCAGCCCTATACTAAAAATTGACAGCTCGTGGCAAACAAAAGACGATCTATATGGCAGCGATCACTTCCCAATCATTATATCCCTTTCCACCTCCATAACAACAAACACACAATACACCACACCAAACCCAACTTTATCACTGACAAAGCAAACTGGGAAAAATTCTCAAAACTTACAGAAGAGTACTCCTCACAGATACCAACAAGCTCAAATATAAAAAAAAGAAGCAGCTACAATACACAAAATAATCATTTCGAGCGCGCACAGAGCAATCCCCCAAACACACCCCATGAAACACAACCACAATGTCCCCTGGTGGAATAAAGACCTACAAAAACTCAGAGACGAAAAAAAAAGAAGATGGCACAGACTAAAAAGAGAAATTACTCCAAAAAACGTCATTCAATTTAAAAAAGTCAATGCATTATTTAGACTAACGCTTAAAAAATCAAAAAAAAAGTTGTACTACAAAGTTCACTGAATAAATAGCACCCGACACACCACCTAAAAGAATTTGGAACAATATAAGAAGATTTTGCGGACTTCACCCCCAAAAACACATCCACTGCATCCTAAACCCAAACAAAAACCTTCACTCCTCCGACAAACAAGAAATTGCAGAACTCTTCGGCAAAGCCCTATCAGAAGCAGCATCCGACCTTAACTTCACCACCAAATTCACGAGCTCAAAACACACAACTCTGAACAACATACACAACCTCACTTACACCCCAAAAAAGAGAGCATTAGAAATTGAAAAGCCAATTACCGTTATAGAATTTACAGCAGCACTCAACACACTCAAAGGCAACACACCCGGGCTGGACAGAATTAACTATACTATGATAAAAAAATCTCGACAAAAAAACAATTAACAGAATTATAAACATACAGAACGCCATACTAAACAACTACATTCCCCAAGCCTACAAAAACAGCATAACAATCCCAATCCCAAAACCTAGCTCAGACAAAACCTCACTAAACTCCTACCGGCCCATATCACTAAACTCATGCCTATCAAAAGTCTTAGACAAAATAGTAGCAAAACGACTGTGGTGGTTTGTTTCTAATGATAAACTCATCCATAGCAGTCAAACTGGTTTTAAAAAGGGGAAATCAGCTCTAGACAGTCTACTTCTAGTAGACCATCTACTAGCTAGAAGTATCTCCAAAAAAAACCATACATCAATCATATCGCTTGACTTTGCAAGAGCCTTCGACAGGGTAGGAATCCACTCAATCCTCGACCAACTGACAGAATGGAAAACTGGAAAAAAAATACTAAACTACGTAAAAAACTTTATGACCAACCGTAAAACAACAGTACGCATTCACAAAACTTTCTCATCCTTTCACCCCCTCCCGAACGGCATCCCCCAGGGATCACCGCTCTCGACAGTTCTATTTGTCATAGCGTACAACAAACTCACCGAACTGCTCACTCAACACCCTAACATCAGCCTAAGTGCATACGCGGACGACTTTAACCTAATATTTAAACTAAAAAACAAGAAAAACATAAATATAAATATAGTCCCCATCCTTGAAACAATAACTAATTGGGGCGACTACTCTGGGGCTATGCTCTCGAGCACAAAATGCAAACACATGCATGTCTGCAGAAAACACCACTGCAACTGCACCCTAATCACAGGACAAATACAAATTAAAAACGAGACATCAATAAAAATACTTGGCCTACACTTTGACAACAAATACAGATGGAAATCTCACGCAGAACAAGTCACAAATAACCTCAAAGAAGCAACTAACATAATAAAATGCCTCTCTAGCTTTAAATTTAACTGCAACACATCCACCCTACTAGACGTTACCAAAGCCATCCTGGCCTCAAAAGCAGACTACGGACTCCCCATATACGGAAACTGCCCAAAATCAACATTACGCTCTATTAAATCCTCACTTAACACAGGTTTTAGAATCGCTCTCGGAGCATTTTAAACAACCCCCATCCAAAACATCCTATATGAAGCACGAGCCGCCACATTAGAGGATAGAAGAGAACTCCTAACTGCCAACCTCGTTAAATCCCTGATCACGGCAAAGAATTCGCCAATCAACAGAATACTAAAAACATATCGACCAGCAAAAGGACAGAAACACAACTCCACAATAGACCACATAATAGACTATAGCAAAGTCCACAACTTACCCTTCCAGCCCACAACCCTACGACCCCAAACCACATCACCCTGGAACACAAAACAACTAAACATTGACACCACACTTAGAAAACTCAACAAAAATAACACACCTCCAGAAATATACCGCACAGAATTCAATCTCAAAAAATCAAAAGACAAAAACAAATACACATATGTATACACTGACGGATCCCAAACCAACTCAACCACCACATTCGCCATCACATACGAAAAAAATCGCATAAATTCAAGTCTTCTTCGTCTGTCTTTTCTGCTGAAATTATTGCAATATCGGAAGCTTAGAGCACCATAAAAACAAAAAGGGAAAATACTGCATTTGTTCAGACTCGCTCTCCGCTATAGACGCAATAAGCAATGCTAACAACAACGAATACTACAGCTCACTCATATGAAATATCTTACAAAAAACTACCCCCAAATTCAAACTTACATGACCAGGTCATGTAGGAATAACCGAAAACGAACTGGCAGACACCGCTGCAAAAAACGCAACATTGGAACCACTAACAACCAGAAATAACTACAACATAAAAGACATCTTAAAATACATTAAAAAAACACACCAATCAAAACTACAAACAAAACTAACAGAAACCTCACCTTGGTACCAAAATATAAACCACAACAAATATAATAGCTACCACCTCTTTAAAAACAACCAACTTTCCCTAACTCGCGAAGAACAAACAAAAATAACGAGACTCAGACTTGGACACACAATAATCACGCACAAATCTTACATCGACCACTCCCCCAGGACATGCCCATACTGCAACCAAAACCTTTCAATAGAACACATACTTGCCAACTGCAACTCCCTCAAAACACAAAGACAGGCAATATTTAATACCACCAACCCACTACAATACCTCTCCAACCCCACACCACCAAACATGGTAAAAATCCTAGAATATCTCAAAAACACTAACATATACTTTAACATATAAATCTATATAAATAATATACGCTCAACTAAGAAACTATGTAAATATGTATATACTTAGACCTAGACTAGACCGAGCTGAAGGCCACTGATGCCATAGCCAAAAAACACTCGCTAGCATATAATTTTAATTATAAATTAGCCCTAAATAAATAAATAAATAAAAAACAAGTAGAAACGTTGCAGTCGGACGCACCCGACTACGGTATACTCGATACCAGTAGTAAAACAGATTAAAAGAGAGCTGATTGCAATGGTGTGTAGATACGGCAGGGGCGTAGGCTGCCTCAAAGATTGTCTGGTGCAGATGGGGATGCCAAAAATCTATCTTTCTCCCAAATTTGGTGACTTTAGCTCAAAAATAGTAAAATTTGTGGGAAGGGGGGCTGGGGTTGGTAAGGGGGGGCGTGGCATCCAATCTTTTGCTGTAGATCTATTTATGATGTCAATTGCTATCCTCAAACAGAATTTGGTGACTCTAGCTCAAAGTTAGTAGAATATGGTAGAAGGGGGGCTAGGTGCTGGGGGCTGGTATGGGGGGGGGGGGCGTGGCGTCCAAAGTTTTGCTGCAGATCTGATTGTGATGTTAATTGCTATCCTCATACCGAATTTGGTGACTCTAGCTCAAAGTTAGTAGAATATGGTGGAAGGGGGGCTGGTGGCTGGTATGGGGGGGCGTAGCGTCCAAAGTTTTGCTGCAGATCTATTTATGATGTTAATTGCTATCCTCATACCAAATTTGGTAACTCTAGCTCAAAGTTAGTAGAAAATGGTGAAGGGGGGCTGGGGGCGGTATGGGTGGGGGTGCCATCCAAAATTTTTGGGTTTCTTCACTTCCAATCTTGGCACCAAATTTGGCGGCTCTAGCTTAAAAGCTGTGGAAAATATAGGCACTTTTGATTTCTAAATGCAAGGGCCTAGGGAACGGGGGGGCGTGGCTCCAAAACTTTGATGCAGTTTTTTGGGGATCGTTAACAACTATCTTCCTACCAAATTTGGTGACTCTAGCTTTAACTCTTTGGAAAATACACGCATTCCCGTTTTTAGTGAAGCATTGGGGCGGTTTGGGGCAGCTTGGGCAGTATGGATTGGCGTGGCATCCAAAGTTCTTATGAATTTTTGTATAGGTTGTAATCACCTATCTTGGCACAAAATTTGGTGGTTCTAGCTTAAAAACTGTAATAGATATAAGCATTTCTGTTTTTAAGCTGCGAGGGGGCTGGAGGCGGAATGGGTAGGTGGGGTCCCAAAACTTTGATGCAGTTTTTGGGGGGTCGGTTCCAGTTATCTACCTACCAAATTTTGAGACTCTATCTCAAACACTTTCGAAGATACACGCACTACCGTTTTTAGCGAAGCGTTGGGGTGGTTGAGGGCGGATAGGGCAGTAAAGCTGGGCGTGGCATCCAAAGTTTTTATGAATTTGATTGGGGATCGTCAACACCTATCTTGGAACCAAATTTGATGGCTCTAGCTCAAAAGCTGTAGAAGATATGGGCATTCTTGGGGTTAAACTGCGGGGGGCTGGGGGCGGTATGGGTGGGCGTGGCTCTAAATTTTTTGATGCAGTTTATTGGGGGTTGGTAGTAGCTGTTTTCTCCCCAAATTTGGTAGTTTTAGCTGTAAGGGCTTGCGAAATAGCTGCGACTATCGATTTTGCGTTATCGAGTTTATCGCTTTGCCAGCCCCCTAGTTATCGTAGAATTCCAATCTTAACACTTTAATTTACTATGCCATAGATAAAGACATTTGCAAAGTTTGAAGTCTCTAGCTTGAAGGGTGTGGAAAAAAGTTGCGTTCATACAGACGGACAGACACCATGACGGACATTGCACAAACCCAATATACTCTTTACCTTCGGTATCGGGTATAAAAATTTGCAACAAACACAATAAAACATGCTTTCGAAAACTTCAACGCAAATTTCCTGAACTTATAAAATTGGAGATGAAAATATTTTATTGTAATACAATTTTTTGTTTGGAACTGACGCTCAAGCTGAATTTGTTTATGTACAACCCTTGCAAGGAAGAAATTATGATGATCTCAACTTATATTCCAAAAAATCAGAGTAACTGATGAGTTATTGAGATTGCTAGATCAATTTAAAGTCTTTGAAATGAAGCAAATATATGCATATTTTTGGTTTCAGTTTTTTAATAGAAAATGTAATCAATCCATATATATAAATAAAGTTTAAAGGCTTGGCTTTAAAATGAAATTAATTTGAGGAAAATTGATCGATTAGTTCATGAGCAATAAGCGATTTTGTGAAACTCTTATATTACAACAACTTTTTCAGATAGCTATCTTATTATCGAAAGGTGAGACGTATTCTACGTCAAAAAAAAAAAACTTTTAAAATTCCTAACCTGTAACTTAACATTTGTCCAAAATTTTCCAGCTGAGTAAAATACAGATTATCAATAGTACATGCACGCAAAACAACAAAACTCGTTAAATTTTAGCAACGAAGAAAAGAAGAATTATAGTGAAGAATAAATGCCGATTTGAACATTAAATATGAAAAGCTTGTGTAGTGCAATATTATAATTAGAACGCAAAATGCAGCCATGAAGAAGCTGCGGGTAGCGTAAGAAATGATTATTTAAACCTAAGAATAACACAAATAAAGAAACTGTAGTTGCCTAGCAACCGGAAGCAACAATAAATCCTTTGTTATATTTGGATATAATAACTAAACAAATGCTCCATAGCTGATGGCCAAGTCCAAGCTCAAAGATCAGATGGCAATAATTGTTGCAATGATAATGATTACGAAAGCCATGTTGATGTTGTGAGTGTGTTTGTGTTAAAAGCCATTAAGCTCTACTTGTTAAATACAAAGCGCACACATTAAGCTCAACAACCAAGACTATGCACTTGTTATCTGTTCATAAATACCCGCAACCTTTCTGCCACCTCCTTCCTTTCTGTGTCTTCCTCTCTTTCTCTAGTTCGAGGCCAGCCTGCCCCGATTATGTCGTGCGTCACTGCACATAATCAAACGCCTTCTATGTTTTGCACTTTGCATCTTTGCCACACTGCCAAAGCATACATTCTTTGTATACCCTGAACCAGTCAACTTTAAAAGGGTATAACAGCTTTGTGGTAGTGCAGCAGGAAGCATCCCCTACCCAATATGCCTTTCCGCCCGTCCAACTGTTAAAGCAGAGATCTCAAAACTTGTTAGAGCTGGGGGCTTTAGATGTGGAATATAACTCTCCCGCAACGTAGGCTGATCAAGTTTGCTTCAAAATTTTGATACGTCTTATCGTTTCCGATAAACACATGTAATCGATAAAATAAAAAACTGTTCTTTTTTAAATATATATAATAAAAAAGTCAACTTAATTACAAAAGCACACTATTCGTATAAATATATAGTTTTTTTTTTCAAGCTCTGTGATCAGATAACTTTTTCCTTTTATTATTATTTTTAATATTTAATTGCGCCACAGAAAGTATGAGGCATTAAAAGAAACTGTTCTAGGAAGCGTTCCCCATTTAAATGAGCTAGGGTCACCAAATTTGGAAGGAAGATAGCTTTTTGGCATTCCCATCTGCATCAGACAATCTTTGAGGCAGCTTACACCCCAGCCAAATCCGCACTGCATTGCAATGAGGCCTCTTTTCATCGGTTTTATTACTTATATCGAGTAGACCGCAGTTAGTTGCGTCCGACTGCAACGTTTCTACTTGTTTTCTAATATTTTTATATTATTTCTCCTGTATTTGTAGGTGCCGGTGAATCGGGCAAAAGTACAATAGTCAAACAAATGAAAATCATTCACGAAAGCGGGTTCACTGCAGAAGATTTCAAACAATATCGACCGGTTGTCTACAGCAACACAATACAATCATTAGTTGCAATATTGCGAGCCATGCCAAATCTTAGTATTCAGTACAGCAATAACGAACGGGAGGTAAGAAACCAATTGTCTTTATTACCAGATATTTACTGAAGTATTTAATCTTATACATATTCTAACAGAGTGATGCGAAAATGGTGTTTGATGTATGTCAGCGGATGCATGACACCGAGCCTTTCTCAGAGGAGCTTCTGGCTGCCATGAAGCGGCTTTGGCTCGATTCCGGCGTTCAGGAGTGCTTCTCGCGCAGCAACGAATACCAATTGAATGATTCCGCTAAATAGTAAGTAAAATTTTTTTAAATTCTATCTAATGTCCTTCTGCTACCTATGGAGAAAACAATTTGTTGGAAAGAGTATTCCAGCGTCAGAGAATGCTTGGTGTAGGTAAACTTCATGGAAATAGCAAACAGACGATCTGTATGCTGCCAACGTTTATTAACGACTGTCTGCAGCAGTGTTAGCATAACAGTGCGTGCATATCAGTAAACAGAAACTAATATAACATAGTTCATGGTTGCATTAAATGTTATGTCGATACTTTCAATACCCTTCCTCAATGCAAACATGATTACAAAATTAAATCAAATTTAACATGTTCATAAATTCATTATGTTTCTTCTTTGCCAAATTTTTTGTTAGCACGTCCGCTATCATTACGTTGGTAGAAACATACTTCAAAACGATTTGACCCTCTGTCACAATCTGGCGTACAAAATGATATCGTATATCAATGTGCTTGGTCCTAGCATGATGCACAGGATTTTTAGCCAACTGCTGCGCACTCAGGTTATCTCCATATAACACCGTGGGGGTGTCCTCAGTGCCGCAGCCAATCTCGATGATGAGTCTACGCATTACGATGGCCTCTTTGCATGCCGTCGACAATGCCATATACTCAGCCTCCGTGCTGCTGAGTGCCACACTACGTTGTTTTTCCGATTTCCAAGATATCGGACCACCAGCGAGAAAATACACATAGCCAGTGTATGATTTGCGATCAGAATGGTCACCAGCCCAATCTGCATCTACAAAGCCCTCAAAAGGCTTCCCACACTTTTTATAGTGTAGCTTCAGCTCCGCTGTACAGCTTAAATACCGCAGGACATGCTTCACGCCTGCCAAGTGTTCCGCTGCGCTAATTTTGCAACTGAGTGCAAAATATCCGGTCTCGTTGTTAGAGCCAACCACATTAGCTCTCCGACTTGTGTCTGGTACGACGTTGCATCAATCTTCTCACATTGGATGTTGTTACAAGCCACTTGGTATCCAGCATCTAGAGGCGTAGCTACTGGTCTGCAATTTTCCATGCCGTATTTACGCAATATCTCCTTGATATATTGCGTGTGGCCCAGAGTGATTTGACCCGTGTCACCCTCACGTTTAATCTCCATGCCCAGAAAAAGTTCCAGTGGCCCTTTGTCAACGCATTCAAAAGACCTTGAAATGTCAGCCTTAATGCTGATCAAATCCGACTTTTCGTGGCAAGCTATAATGAGATCATCAACATACACAAGAATTAATGCAAGATTACCGTCCTGTCGCCTGTGCAAGCATGGCTCATTAGCACATGCCATGAATCCGATCCCACGCAAAACGCTGTCTAGCTTGGAGTTCCACTCCCTTCCAGATTGCTTCAATCCATATATTGCCTTCTTTAAGAGCAACACCTTGTCCGGTTGCTTCTTATCTGCATACCCTTGTGGTTGCTTCATGTAAACAGTGTCCACCAAATCACTATTCAGATATGCGGTACATACATCCATTTGATGTAAATACAACTGCAGTTCTGCTGCCAGTGCCAAAATAAACCGCAGGCTTTCGAGTCTGCACACTGGTGAAAAAGTTTCGCAGTAGTTAACTCCATACTGCTGCGAACATCCTTTTGCCACCAACCGCGCCTTAAAACGCTGTATTTGGCCACTTGCATCCCGCTTCAAGTTGTACACCCACTTGCAGCCAATTGCCCGTTGATTGGTTGGTAAGTCTACCAACTGCCAGGTTTGATTCGTAATCAAAGCCTCGTACTCCTTTTGCATCGCTTCGTGCCAATGCGAAACATACGAACCGCGCGTAGCCTCCTCATACGATATTGGAATGGGTACATCACCTGTAACCATTGCGCTGAGCACGTTATATTGCTTTCTTGGGCGACCAGGTCTACCCGTCCTAAGCAATTTTGGTCTGCCAGGCCCAATGCGTGTTTCTTGCTCCAGATCAATTTTTTCGCTTTCTTCCGCGCTAGCAAACTCGTTACCGCTACTCTTGCCAGTAGCGTCTGACTGAGATGTGATGTGTTCATCGTTATCGGTTTCACCATCGCTCTCTTTGTCACTATGAGAACTCTCCTCCTGATGCCCCACAATTTCCAGATCAATTGTAACCGCATCACCATTAGCCTGCTCCAAGCAGCTAAGCTCATCGAAGAGAACATCACGCCTTTCAACCACCGTTTTGGATTCTACGTCATAGAGTCGATAGCCTTTAGCCTGCATCGAGTATCCAATCATACGGTACTCTTTACCCTTGGGTTGGAATTTGCCCTTGCGATGTCCCTTATCCAGTGCCACTGCAACTGATCCAAAAATTCTTAAATGACTTATTGATGGTTTCTTACCAGTCCACGCTTCCAAAGGAGTCATCTTTATCAGCGCCCGCGTATGAGCACGATTCCGCAAGAACACCGCCGTGTTCACTGCCTCTGCCCACATTGGCTGGCCTAATCCTGACTGTGCCAACAAACATCTAGCCATCTCCACCAACGTACGATTAGCTCGTTCCGCTACACCATTTTGTTGTGGAGTGTACGTCATAGTTAATTGACAAGCGATTCCATTGGCTTTCATAAAACCATCAAACGTCTTGTTAACATATTCGCGACCGTTGTCGCTGCGAAGACACTTTATCTTCCTACCAGTCTGCCGCTCCACAAGATTTTTGTACTCCACGAATTTTTTGAAGACTTCGTCTTTTCCTTTAAGGAAATAAACAAAAATTCTCCTTGACTTGTCATCAATAAATGTGACAAAATATCTCGAGCCCGCAAGCGATTTCGTTTCAAAAGGACCGCACACATCAGTGTGCACCAGCTCAAGCAGCTCCTGAGCGCGGTTCTCTGCTGCGCTCGGAAAAGGTTGAACGTGCACCTTGCTCACCATGCACGTCTTGCATGATATTTTCTGCAGCTCGTCAACATTTTCCATTCCTCGAACCAATTCTTTGCTCGCCATTTCTTTCAAGCTTCCGTAATTAAGATGTCCAAATCTGCTATGCCAAAGTGCGCCATCAGCCTTAACAGCAGCATAACATCTATTTTTTTGACTTTTTAATGCATACAAATTGCCAACACGCTCGACTTCCAGTATACATTTGCCACTTTGCATAACTTTAGCACTCTTATCGCCAAAATTTACTTCGCACTTGTTTGCTACGGCTTGACTCACAGACATAAAATTGCCTCTCATCTCTGGAACATATAATACATTTTCCAGAACCAGCGAATACAACCTCGTGTTTAGCTTCACTTCTATGCCCGCTGCTTGCAAGTAGCCCGCATCCGCTAAGCCGATCATTTCCTTATGCGGCTTTAAAGTGGAAAACATTTGTTTATTGCAGCACATATGACTTGTTGCACCGCTGTCCAAAATCCAGCTTGATCGCCCAAAACTGCTGGCATCCAATGCATTCAGTAAACTGCGATTTTGCTGCACTCTTTTGAATGTGTCTTTACCCATTTCGCCGTGACAATTCGCTCTAATGTGCCCGGCTTCACCACATTTATAGCAGACAACTTTTGACACGTTGCTTTTCGCGGTTGCCTTTCCGTGGTTCTTTTGCCGTTGCCTAACTGTAAGTGCCTGCTCAACTGCACTTTGTCTTTGTGCGTTCTCTCTTCTCTCTCCTTCCTCTTTCAACTTTATACAAAGAATTTCGAACGCTGGCAAACTGTCGCGCGTCTCAATGGCGACAACGAAATTTTCATAGTCTGCTGGAAGACTGGAAAGCAAGATTATTACTTTGAGCTCCTCCACAATAGTGATTCCGATTGCGGCCAACTGTTCCACAATTTCACTAAAGTTATTTATATAACAGGCCATGCCTTGCTCCTCCGCCATGCGTAGATTGAGCAATTTTTTGAATAGCGAGACTTTACGTACTGGCCCGCTCGGCTGATGAACTTCGCGCAATTTCACCCATGCCTCCTGTGATGTTTTGCAATTCTTAATGTACCCCAACTGCGATGCTTTTACACTTAGCGTGATCGTTGCCAATGCCTTACGATCCAGCGCTTTCCAGTTAAAATCTTCGCCGGAATCCGGCTGCTGTAGTTCCCCCGACGCAACTTCCCATAGATCCGCATGTACCAACACGCTTCTCATCTGAATGCTCCAGGAATCATATCTATGTTCCTCCAGCTTCTCGATTTGGTACAGTGCACTCATTGTTCTATTTTTTGCGACGTTCTCTTATGTGTACATATGCGCGTTACCGATTGCAACCTTTCTTAGTTCGTAACTAACGGAAAAATTTACCGAGTCATAGACTTTCAACTACACGAAGCTACGCTCTGGGCCCATAACCTGTTGGAAAGAGTATTCCAGCGTCAGAGAATGCTTGGTGTAGGTAAACTTCATGGAAATAGCAAACAGACGATCTGTATGCTGCCAACGTTTATTAACGACTGTCTGCAGCAGTGTTAGCATAACAGTGCGTGCATATCAGTAAACAGAAACTAATATAACATAGTTCATGGTTGCATTGAATGTTATGTCGATACTTTCAATACAATTAGATGTTAACAACTTTAGAACATTAAATGGGTTTGTGAGTTTGTTTTGGATCCCGGAGCTGTTGGGTTTTTTAGTCAAAAGTTCGGAAATTGACTTATTTTGTTTTGCTTAAAATACTTTTTTCCTACTTGTAGTCATAATGCAAGTACAGTTTTTCTTAGTTTGGTTAAATAATTACAATATACATATTTCCAAATCCAGAAGTCAGTTGAATATTCTAAGTGCTTCTCTTTTAAAATCTGTTTTCCGTTTTCTCCAAGGTAGGATTTCGCGTAAATTTAAGAACTAAGTTAAGTTCTGATCCAGAAATTATTGACTGTAGAATGAAATTTAAATTTTTTTTACTCTTACATTCGCCTCGTTTAAACCAAAAGCTCTTCCAACATATGTTGAACTTTCGCCTTATTTTCGTGTCTAACGAAATTGCGTGTCTCTTCAGCATATTTTGTTGTTGTTTTGACAACTTATTAATAAGAGTACACTTTAAAGGGAGTAAAATAATATTGCATATAGCATTTTTCTAAGCCAAAAATTTACTCAATATTACTACTTTTATACCCTGAACCCATAAAATGGGTAAAAATGGTATAATGGTGTTGTGCAAAAGTATGTAACAGGCAAAAGGAAGCATCTCCGACCCCATAAAGTGTATATATTCTTGAACAGCATCAATAGCCGAGTCGATATGGCCATGTCCGTCTGTCCGTCCGTCTGTCTGTCTTTGTCTGTATGAACGCGTCGATCTCTCCTATATCATGAGCAGAACAAGTTTTTTTCAAATTATCCATAACTATTATGGTTTTCGATACACACATGAAATCGATTACAAAAAAATATCGAATTTCTTTAAGTAAAGTCAGTTTTTAGTTTTGTTTACATCAATAATTATTTTTAATAGCAAAGCATACTTTTAGGGAAAATCAAAGTTAAGGAAAATCAAAGTCTTTTATAAGTTTAATATATTTCTTGCAACTGGGTTCAGGGTATCCTCTAGACGGGTTTTCCCGACAAGAGCCTTCTTACTAGTTAGTAGTGAAAAGTTAGTTTTATCTATGGCGTAGTTAATTAACTGGGGGTCTGGCAAATCGATAACTCAAAATCGATATATTCACCTATTTCGAACGCCCTGACAGCTAGAACTACCAAATTTGGGGACAAGATACCTACTAACAACCCGCAAAATACTGCATCAAAAACTTTGGAATCACACCCATACATTCGCTCCCAACCCCCCTGCAGTTGGAAATTAGAAACACCTATATCTTCTACAGTTTCTGAGCTAGAGCCACCAAATTTAGTGCCAAGATAGGTGTTGACGACCACCAAAAAATTCATAAAAATTTTGATGCCATTTCCTCCTACCACCCCCAGCCCCCCTTCCACCATATTTTACAAACTTTACCCAATTTTGTAGGAGGAAAGCAGTTGACGACCCACAAAGATCAGCAGCAAAAATTTGGTTGGCACGCTTCCCATGCCTCCCCCAGCTCCCTTTCCACACCTTTTACAAACTTTAAGCTAGACCCACCAAATTTGGTAGGAGGATAGCAATTAACATTCCACAAAGATCTACATTAAAACTTTGGATATCACGCCCCAATACCGCCCAGCCCCCCTTACCACACCTTTAACAAACTTTGAGCTAGTCACCAAATTTTAAAGAAAGATAGCATTTTGCCTTCCGATCTACATCAGAGCCCTACCGCATCCGCACCCCATTGAAATCAGGTCTTTTTTTTATCGGTTTTATTATTTGTATCTAGTATACCGCAGTCGGTTGCTACTACTCGAAGCATAGCTCTACGGTTGAACAGAGAAGGTAGGTCTATTCCAGGAACCCAGTTAAATCTTCTAAGGGCAATCAGAAGAAATTTCTTCTGCATAGATTCAATTCTATCCTGGTAAATCCCGTATTGCGGGGACCACACGCAAGATCTATACTTCAAGCAAGACAGCGTGGGAGCGTTTGCAGATACAAAGCACTGCATCGTTAGTTAAACTGCAAATTGAAATGAGATTTAAATTGGCAACTATTATTATGCGCACGTAGATATATACAACGCATATTTGCGATCACTGCTAGAATTGTTTACCGTACACAAACACAAGAAAACAATAAATTTTTGAGAGCACTCTAAAACACAACCGTCACCAACGATAGACAAAAGCTTTTATAAGACTTAAATAGTTTGAGATGGCTCTCATAAAAAGATACAAATAATCCAATAAAATCAGTGGAAATGACATTGGCTTTCATTTTATATAAAAAACGTTCGAGTAAAAGAGTTAACTACTGTAAGTTCGCATTGGTGATTGTCGTATTGGCAAAATACTAGTAGATCTGAATTCCATTTTATGTTAACGAATTCTTGTATGCGTGATTGATTAACAAAAGCTTTGCATACTTTTTGGCTAATCTTTAAATACAGCCTGAGTTTGCATACAGTAATGAATGACCACCCAATATGTATATGTACAAGTTTTGATTTAATCTAATGTTTAAGCTCGCAAATAAGCATTGCAATTCGATTTTGGCTTGATTAAAAGAAAAAAGCAAAAGTTTCGACGTATCATACATCCGCCCTGTGTTCCACAGCTACAAATCCTTAATGCAACTGTTACTCATCCCGCAGCATTAGTTTGAAGTTTAGCGGTGACTGTGGTATGTACGTTGAGTTAACGCGATAGATGAACTCATCCGAAGCATAGGATACTTGATATTTGCGAAAGATCTGCAAGAACGTGACAGCGAACAAGCAACAATTAAAATGGCATAACCTTGTCAAGAGCAATTAGTTTTGTACCTTGGCCAGCAGCGTATGCAATTCGATTTCGGCAAATCGTCGTCCGACGCACATTCGACGACCGTAGCCAAATGGCAAGCTAACAAAGGGGTGTATCTTTTGTGCAGCATGTCGGCAACCCGTGTCTACAATCCAACGAGAAATGGTTTAAAATAACAGTGGTTTAACATACCAAACAAAGCCACAGCACCCACTCACTCACCTGCGCCCTGTTTTAGCCAACGTTCGGGCAAAAAAAGTTTAGGCTCGGGGAAATACGTTGGATCATTGGAGACAACCAAATGTGGGAAGATAACGTGCGTCTGAATCGAGTAGGAAATCGAACGTTTTAAATAATCAATTGCGTCAGTTACGTTCACTGCTCTCACTTACACCCTTTGGCACATGGTAGCCATTAATTACAGCATCAGCTTGCAAGTTCCGTCCATTCGCAATGACAACCGGTCGCATGCTAAGATGTTAAAATTGTTAAAGTATACCCATAATATATGTATGTGTATGTTTTGAACTAACCGCAGCGTCTCTTTGACGCATGCGCGCATATATGGCATCTGCTCAAGGACATGTTGATTGATTTGCGCATCGCGCGCAGGAAACACACGTTTTAGCTCCTCGAACAAGCGCTGCTGCTTGTCAGGATTCTTCGCCAACTGATAGATGGTTGAAGAGGCAGCGACAGAGGTCTATAAGAAGTTAATAATGTGGCATGTGGTAAGGTATGCGATACATTTTAAAGTTGATATTTTACCGTATCAACACCAACAAGAAAAAGATCTAATGCAAGGACCGCCGCCAACTTTCGATTGCCCGTTTTGCGAACAATACGCTCAACTATTGAAATGTCCGATTCGCTTTTGTGTATGAAATGTGCATCCGCTTTATCCATCGTCTGGCTTATGTTCTTCATGCAAATGCTGTAACGATAATTCAATCGAATAAGTCAGTCTTGAAAACTTAGCTCGGTTGATTAGCCTTAAACGTACGCCGAAAACTGATCCAATGCCCGAACAAAACTGCGATAGGCTTTTGTCGGATATAGACGCCACAGCGGCATGCGGAGCTCCAGTTCTGGCACTGCCCAGAAGAACGTATTGATAGCTTCAATAATTTGTTTCGCCTCCGCGCTGCCGTTTGGTGTTAAACATCCCAATCGTTTGTCCAGCGAGACGCGACCCACAGCTGCACAAAAAAGAGAAAATCAAATAAAATATATAGCTTCTACACTCAGGAAATAACGAACTGTAATATAAAGCTCCTTAGTATTAAGGATGTTTATGCTATTCTACCTATCCCAATAGCAAGGTAGATTTTTCATATATTTTAGCGCAAATTACTTTTTGTGCTACAAACAATTAAAAATAAGCTCCAAAAAAGAAACTTGACATTGAGAGAAAGAAAGGTTATCTTAGATAAGTACTCCAGTCAAGCGTTAAAATAGAACAAATTCTCTTAACTACAAAAAAAAAAAACAGTAGTTTACCATTCATTAGTTTACAAATATTTTCTTTTTTTAAAGAATTAAAATATTTGAAATGTAACAGGGGCTGTGGTCATGACTTCTTAAATTTTACTAAACCGATTTACTTGAACTTTTTATGATTTTTGTTTTAGCATTACTTAAAGGTCTACACAAAAATTTGAACAAATTTTAAATGTTTATTTTTTTTTTCAAATGTTCTTAACTTCTATAGATAAGTTCGTATTTTTGTGCTGAGTGCACTTGTTTTGGTTTCTTAGCTTACATTCCAACGCCCATTTATACAGTTCGTGAAGAAAGTTATCGGGCAGCTCATGTCGCTCGTTGCGCATACCATCAATGCTGCAGTGGCAAGAATAAAATTATGATGTGTTTATATATTTAAATAAGAGAAGGACATGCATATCAATTATGAAGTATATAGCTATATGTGTTGTAGTTGGCAAAACTTACCGCACCATAAACTCGCTGGCAATATCATTCAGTGGTGGTATATACTTTTTGGCTGTTTGCGGCTGCAGCAAAATGTGTTGAACCTCCTGGCGAAATGCCTCCCACTTGGGACCGTGCCTAATATTTTAATGTTTGGTTGAGTTAGTAGTTGGCTTTGCCAAATGCAACGTAATACTTACACGCCAATTAGACCAGCCACATCGCCAAAAAAATCCCGTCGCAGGTCACCCTTATAATGTCGCAGAGACGGCATCGAGGGTCTGCCAAAAAAAAAAAGGAAAACCAAAAATCAGAAAACAGGTTAATGCAAATGTTTTTGGTCTGTGGGTAATTTGATGTGCTCCTTTACGTTTTTTAAGAAATTTTGGTTAGCTAAATTCACGTCAAATTACATCAGGTTGTACAAATCTAGCTAAATATACATAAACGTTCGTACTAGAATTTTTTTAAAAATCAAATTTTGGCTAAATTGTCGCGTATCAGTTTGTTTCACGACTTTACTGTAGAAGGTAATTGGTGATTGTTATTGCCAAAAAAAAAGCTAGCACAATAGTTCAATATTAACTTAGCTCATCTTTATATAATTCTGTTAATTTTCTGGGTAAATGTTATTCAAATAAGTACAAGTAACATGTGCATACTGGCACTTCTTTTACATTTTATGTGCTGTTCCCAAGAAATTGGAAAAAGGGTACAGTATACCTCTTAGTTGAGCCTTCCCGACTTGAGCCTTCTTTCTTGTTTCTGATGTAAGAAAGAAACCTCATCTTAATTCATTATTAAAAGTTTTTGATTGAGCTCACATAAGCCAGTTCAGTTCTTAATTGTTATGAAACTAGACTCGCCGCGTATCGTTACAAACCAGTTCGTTTTCTTACCACTTTTTTTCGGAAACAAACAAGTTTTGTGACCACTTACCAGAAGAGGTCTAAATAAGTCATGTGAACAATGGTTAAGCTCTGGAAAAATAGAAGCTTTTAACTAAAACACTTAAAGCTGAAAATTTGTCAGACAACATGTAAATTAATATCAATTTAACAATAAAACTTACAGTTTTAACGACTGATTCTTGTTGTAAAAAAAGGTTGGCGCGGTCCTGGCATTTTTGTGACTAGATCGTCCGGGACTCAAAGGTCCGAAAAAGGTCCTAATTCCTAACCAACTAAGTATTTTCAGTGCTTTTCAGCCAACGTGTCTGCGATGTTGTCTTAAAGATTAACTCAACCAACAACAGCAAGCTGTGAACGTGATTTTATCTTTATGCATTTTTCTAACGCTCGTACACTTCTCATACACACATAATGTGTGTTTTTTTATGAACACTATTAAAAGTTATGTTGGATAAACGAATTGTTTATTTTTGTGGGCCAGGCCAACAAGCAAAGCAAAGAGCGTTGGGAATCTCTTCATCTGTCTGAAAGTCAGTCAGTTTGTCAGTGGATAAACCAACAATATAAAATGCTTAAACATTTGCCAATTCTCTCTCAGTCCACACTATTTTAATTGTGACTGTCAACTTCGTCACCAATGCTCACAATCAAATGGGACAAAAGAGAAAAAAAATGAATTCAAAGCATTTTTTTTGATTGTGCAGTTTAAGCTGTCTCGTCGACCCGTCTTTTGATGATTATGAGCATATATTTTGTTTTTTGTTTTTTTTTTTTGTATTTTAACGTAACTAACTGGCCAACAAAATTGATTCATGGCCAAAATGACACAGCGAAAATGGATAAACATAAGGTGCGAAATAAAAGAAAGCTTAACAAGTTTGCAAATGTTGGCTTTCTTGCATGTAGAAAAAAAGTCGGACATAAAAATATATGTGTAATAATAAGTGTTCAGAATTGAAGTGAAAACAACAACATTATTCAAATTTGGTTTCGGATACATATTGTTGCGATTGGTTTTTTGTTCAGCTAAGCGGTTTTTGTTTGTTTTTGTTTTGTTTCGTGTTAGGCCTACAGCTTCGTGGAGTGAAAGTTTAAAATAGGTCAATTGCCTTTTAGCTGACAGCTTATATCAACTCTTCTTGGTTATTGCTTTCAATGTCTTAAAGCCACAGAATTCAACCCACATTTTCTAGTTGCGTTAGTCGGGCACCTTATGTTTGTCAAATGGCATAATAAAAGCGTATAATTAACGAACGCAATGCCACACAACAACGAAATGTTCTGCATTGGCCAAAAAATCCGTTTCGGGCCAACTGCCGTTTATGACCCACTCATACATACATATATATGTATATGCACACCTGTCACAAATTAAATTATAAATTTAATGAAATATTAAATAAATAAAAAAATGTTTTTTCCGTTTCTTCGTCTCAACTGTTATGTTCACAAAAGGCATTTAATATCGATTCTCGCACTCGGCACAAGAATCACGTATGTGTGCGTTGCTGCAACTCTGTGACAAATTACATACATATGCCAATTAATGTACATGCCTTACTACTAATAGCTGCTGTCATTGTGTGACACTTACTAAATACACTCAGGCCTCGCTTTGCGTCGATTCGAAGTTGCGTCGTTATGAAATTAAGATTTTTTTAGCTGTGCGTCGTGGTTTTTTCGAGCTGCGTTGTTTTATCTCAATGGTAGTTTTCCGTTTTATAAATTAAAATTTTTGTTAAGATTTCGGGGATTCCCAAAACTAAACTTTTTTTTGCTAACTTAGCAAGAGAGACTAATTTTGAAGGGATGAATGAAATTGACATAAATGAATTGTTAGCTTCTAATAACCAAGCATTGTCTTAAAAGGAACATATGCAACTGGATTTAACTACACAGCAAATTACTAAAGCAAAAAATATAATTGACGAAGCAATGGAGATTTTTTCAAAGGCGATCCTAACAGCGAAAGAACTGCAAAAGTTTTTCGTGCGGTCTTAAGTGATATTAGTTGTTACAAGGAACTTTACCTCAACATAAAAAACAATCTGTTCAAGCACGTTTAAAAATAAAACAAGTAAGAAGGCTCTAGTCGGGATAGCCCGACCAGAAGATACCCTGAACCCAGTAACAGTAATTGCGTCCTAAAAGTATGCTTCAAATAATGATCACTTTAAACAAAACTCATAACTGACTTAACTTCACGATATCTCTAGTGTTTCTTAACGGATTTGAACGAAACTTTGAGTAAAGTTCCATCGTTACTCATTTTTTCAATCCCTATTTTTAGAATTTTTTAAATTCGATATTTTTTTGTAATCGATTCCATGACCAAACCAGAATAGTTATCGATAATTTATAACAAACTTGTTCTGCTCATGGTATAGGAGAACTTATATTCTAATTCTGAAGTCTCTAGCTTTTGTAGTCTCTGAGATCTACGCGTTCATTCAGACGGACAAACGGACATGGCCGTATCGACTCAGCTATTGATGCTGATCAAGAATATGTTTACTTTATGGGGTCGGAGATGCTTCCTTCTGCCTGTTACATACTTTTGAACAAAACCATTATACCCTGATTTACCCATTTTATGGGTTCAGGGTATAAAAAGAGCTTTCAATGGCCGCAAGCTCGTCCTTAGAATCTGAATAAATATATAAATATATTTTGTATATATGTGTGTATTTTAAATATTTTTGAATAAATTAATAAAGTTTTAATTTTGATGTGCTATGTAAATTCTTCAAATTTTTTAAATTTAAGGAGTGAATAAATATGGTAACCTTTTTATATGATTTTCAATGTAAAATAGCAATTCACTTTGCGTTTTTTTCAGTTTGTGTCGCGATATTTTAGAACGTATCTACAACGCAAGGTCAGACCTGACCCATTATTTCAACCCCCAAATTCGATATTTTTGTAATCGATTCCATGTGTATATCAGAAACCAGAATAGTTATCGATAATTTGAAACAAACTTGTTCTGCTCATGGTATAGGAGAAATTATATTCCAAACCTGAAGTCTCTAGCTCTTGTAGTCTCTGAGATCTACGCGTTCATACATACGGACAGACAGACAGACGGACGGACAGACGGACATGGCCATATACTTTATGGGGTCGTAGATGCTTCCTTCTGCCTGTTACATACTTTTGCACAAAACCATTATACCCTGATTTACTCATTTTATAGGTTCAGGGTATAAAAATAACAACTCAAATTTCGTCGCGTTTCGCCTAAATCGCAACTAACAAGGTTCTTTTTATTTGATTTTTATTTATTGTTATTAAAATTGTTGACAAATCTAAAGTCAATTTATAAAAAATAAGTTACTATAGAAAAAAAGTATAAAGCCTAAGCAGAGAACAAAAATGTCTAATAACATCGTCGACCGATATAAGCAACAAACAAAACCATTATTTTTAATTTCTTTCTCAAAGTTCTGATCTGATGGAGCAAAACGGAGCTCAGATTTTGATTCAGACACCCCAAAAACCAAAAAAGATAGTCAATAAAAAAGTTATTCATGGGTATTTTTAGCTTTAACCAGCTAACGTTAAATTTACCGTTCGGTGCTTTAGAGAAGAATTCAGATTGTGTGCAATAAACTGTTGAAAATGTGCTTCTTTTGTTCGCTATCTCCGCCCATGCACACACAAACCTTTGTCCAACATGACAGCAAACAATGCGTACGGCGAACCGCCTTGCAACTTACCTGTGTGGCATGGCCTCCTCCTTTTTGAATATATTGCGTATTTCATCGCCATCGAACACGAACAACAGATCCGGATGTCCAATAAGGCCGCCCACCTTGGCCATTTTGCCATAGTCGACATGCAGCTCATGCATCACTTTGTCCAGGTCGCTTATTTTGTAGGTTCCTGTGAATTGTAAATATGTGTCTATCAAATACGCTGTATACTATACTAAGCCCAAACTGTTAGCCAACCAATTAGCGGTGCAAAGCGCCAGGAATTGCCAATCAATGGCAACGGATACGGTCCGGGAACCTCTTCATATGGTCGTACAGCAGTCGTAGTTTTTGATTTTTTTGTAGGTTTTGGTGCGATTGTTGTTGATGTTGTTAAATTTGTTTTTACGTCACTGCAAGAGCAAAACATAAAAACAGTTAATAAAAATCTGATTCTTTAGCCGTCAACAACTTACCTAAGGGGATACGTTTTATTTATTTGCTGTTTCTTTTGTATTTGTTTATGTGGTGGCTGTTCTCTTTGTTGCTGCAGCAATGATCCAGAGACAATTGATTTTTCATATTCCGTTGACACACCCACACCATCGTGTGGCAATGCAGTGCCACCAACAGCCACTCTTCCCGCACCACCATCTGTATTAGGCCCCAGCGAGGCTGCCGCTGAGTATGTGGTGCGCCTTATCAGTGCCGCCGTGGATTTCCTTATTCCTGACATTCTTTCAAAACATCCAATTGAATTATTTTCGTTGTTTGTTGTTTTTAATCTGATAAGTTAATATCATGTTTAATTGAAAATACTTTATAAAGGAGGTACAATAATAGCTTATATAAAAAGCCAAATTTTAAAATTAAAGCTTTGATCGGTTTAGGCCCAGTTGTTGCTATTCCCGGTAAACTATTAAGTACGAGTATCTTATGAAAATATTTTGATTTTCTTCTGCATATGTGTTAAAAAGGTATTGAACAGAAAAAGCTAACCGACAAAACTCGGCCGGTTAAAAATTGTTCGGGCTTTAATCATCTTAAGCTTTTTTTTTTTGTTGCGTTCGAAATCGTTCGAATTATTCATTATAGACATATTAATACCGCGATTCCATTAGGCTGCATTCGTTACTAACAGCAAGTCGGGAATGTAGGTGATTACACACAAATCAAACTGCATCCGCATTCTGTTTTAACAGGGGTCTGTTAAGTGTCAGCTGACAGCTTTTTGTGTATTATTTGTATGCATTTAATTGGAAACGCTCGAACACAAATAAAATTAGTGAAGCCAAAAGAGCAAAAATTATAGCTTTATTTTGTGCGCAAAATACAATATTAAAAATCTGTTTGAATTGAGTTTGTTTTCTTGTGTTTTTAATGCACTTGAAAAAAGCTGTTTTACTCAAATTGGCACTCTTTATACCAAGTATCGATAGAAAATTTCATATTATCGGCTATAATAATGCCCTGTCCTCATTAGTAGGACTGCATCGTGCATCTTCGCATCTTGAGCGATGATGTAAAGCATCTCCCATACAAATTGTATGGGTGCTAGATATTGCAGATGGTGCCGTCTACCCAAGATGCGTGTACATCGCGTGTAACAGTACTCGATACTCTAAAAATACGACGGCAAAGTGACACCCCTAGTCAGTTGTTAACTGAAATTGGAAATGGCAAACGGTATTTATTTATTTAATTATTGTCAGCTATGAACAGCTGACATGCAAATAAAATTAATTAAAATAATTATAGCAAAAATAATTAAGTTTAAAGTAAAATTTACAATTATGTGTAGTTCTGAAAGTAAATTAAGGTTGAAATAATTATAAAGTGAACGTTAAAGCTCTGGGAAATTCAACAAGAAAATAAGTGGCCCAACATTTGTTGCGTGGATTGGGAAAAACTCAGAAAAACCCAATCAGACCAGTGGTAGATTAGTGATTAGTGGTTACGATTAGATAAGGCAGAAAGGATAGATCGTTTTAGTACTGGAGTCGAGGTCTCCAGAGAGACAAGAGAATAAAGCTTGTTATAGTCAGAACATAATACACGAAATGGTTCATGAATTAAATAGTTGCTCGAGCAACGATCGAGGCTAAGGGGTAAAAAGTTACGTGTGGATCTAATGGGAACATTTAATTTTATTCGACTTAGAAGAACTGATGTGTCAATTTCACCATTAAGTAGATTAGTGATAAATACTACACCATGCATAATTCTACGGTTCAACAGGGAAGGAAGATAAATTAAAAAAAGTCTACTTGAATAGGGGGGTAGGTCTATTCCAGGAACCCAGTTAAAACATCTAAGCGCAAACAGAAGAAATTTTCTCTGCACAGACTCAATTCTATCCTGGTGAATCCCGTATTGCGGGGACCACACACAAGATCCATACTCCAGGATGGGACGTACTAGGGATGTATATAGCGTTTTAGTGGTGTAGGGATCATTAAACTCTTTTGACCACCGCTTGATGAAGCCAAGAACGTTTATGGCCTTATTGACTATCGACGATTTGGATACAGAAGATTAAAAAACCACTTTTTGTGTTCGGCCACACAAGTACTCAGAAAGCCACGACAAGAGTTTCGCTGGAAATCCAATAATATTTAATTTTTCGAGCAGCAAAGACTTACAGAATCAAATGCCTTACTAAAATCTGTATAAACGACGTCAGTTTGCATTTTAGCCTGAAACCTTTTGATAACAATTGAGGTGAACTCAAGAAGGTTAGTGGTAGTAGATCTTCGCCTAACAAAACCGTGTTGATAAGGGGATAAAATTGAACAACATAAGTGCTGCAATTGAGAGCATATAATTTTTTCAAAGACTTTCGGAATGGCAGACAACTTGGATATACCCCTGTAGTTTTTAAAGTTAGATTTAGAAGAATTTTTATGAAGTGGAATAATAAAAGATTCCTTCCATATACCAGGAAACACAGCTGAGTCAACCGATAAGTTAAATAATTTATGTAAAGGTTTACAAAGTGAATCCGTACAGTATCTAAGTATACAACCTGGCACTCCGTCAGGACCAGGCAAGAAGCCGGGTTTGATGGTGTTGAGGTCGCCTAGCAGCGTACACTCAGTTATAACTGGGACATAAATGCAGTTTGACGCTTGAACTTGAAAAGGATAGGAATTATTGCAACTATATGAACTCGATGAGTATACAGATTGAAAATACTCAGCAAAGAGATCGGCCACTGCCTGATCGGAATTTGCTTTTGTATTATCAAGGTAAACCGAGGAAGGCAAGCAAGAAGATTTACGTTTAGAGTTAACAAATTTAAAAACTGTTTCGGATCGCGGGAAAAGTTTGATCTGCAACGATTGAGATAATTGTTATAACAAAAAGTGTTTACAGAAATAAAATTTGACTTTGCAATTATATACGAGGATAAATCTATAGTATTTCCAGATCTTTTAAATTTTTTATAGGATCTTGTTTTCACGTTTTTTAATTTTGATAGTTCCCTCGTAAACCAAAGTGGTTTATTTTCATTTGAAGGAACAGTGAGGGGAACACAGATATCCAAATGCGAATTCAAAGTCCTGTTAAAAATGGCAATGGCAGTTTCTATATCACTACAAGAATAAAGTTGAGACCAATTAGTATGCTGAAGAAAGTCATTCAATTTAGTAAAGTTAGTTTTACGAAAACATCGGGTCTTTAAACAATTGTTAGATGCTGGTCTAAGGTTAAAAAGTTCAAAGGAAAGTTCTAGAGTTGGATGGTAGGTATCTTCAGGAAGCACTAGAGGGGATACTCTACTAACATTACTACAATCAGAATCAGAAACGAATATCAAATATAACATTTTATTACTACTGTTATGCACCCTGTTAACTTGTGATAGGCCTAACTCTAAAAGGCCCTCGATAAAATCATCAGAAGTGGCCGGTAATTGCGCCAAAGATGTGTCATTCACAGACCATACAACATGTGTCAAATTAAAATCACCAACCACTATATGTTGATCCATATCCGTCAACAACGACGCAACAAATTGCAGGGCATTCAGATGGGATATGTAAATGTTAATATCAGAATTGGGAGGAATATATGAGCAAGTAATATACAATGAGCGGCCGCTACATAATATTTTAACACAAAGAAACTCTATACCCGGATGATCATGGGAATGAATCTGCTCAGAGGAAATGCAAGACTCAACAGCTATGACTGAATCAAATGAATTTAATTATTATACTTAACAAAACCTTAACTTCCAGACCGATTCTATATTATATAATGTAATTTCATTAAATTAAATGCATAATTTTTCAGTATGATTTGTCATTAGTACATATTTTCACACGCTACGAACGCTCTCTGTATTATTTACCGATGAGCTAGACGATCCTCCAACTAAGCGTCATTCTCCAAAATTGATAATATAAGCGGATCCATATTATGCATTTGTTAGTTCAATTTATAATTGTAAATTGTCAACAAGATGCAGACGGTGATGCAGTGTATGAGGACAGGTCTCCGTCTAGTTATCGATAATTGCTGTAAATACTGATATACAGTGCCAGTGAGGAAACCCTATAAATTGCTGTTCAGTGCTCTGTAATGTTAAATTCTTACATTCCCACATGATCGGTTTTCGACCAACTAGTAAACGCAACCGACCAACGGGAAAAATTTTAACAAATTTCCCATTGTGCATAAGGGAATCTAATACATATGAATGCAGCGTTCCCTAACTTCCAATTACATAGATGCATCCTGCTTGAAGTGCAATCATGGTATAATATCAAAGAACTATCTACTCGATTTATAAAGGGTATTTGGTTGTTACATATACACGCAGTTAAAGCTTATAGGCAAGGTACATATCTTCCAGTGGAGCTTTGTCGAGTCAAGCTTCCTTACTTGTTAGTCTGTTTTGCAAAAACAATAATTTCGATGCAAAGTTGTGTCAAATAATAATGTACAGCTTGTTAAAGTGATTGCCTTTATGACTTATTCAAATGATAGATTTCATATTTGTAGCAAAACTAAGCCATTAGTAAGCCAGATTGCGTACTGTCAAAGTAAATAAAGAGGTTGTTAGAACTTCGCTATAATGATATTTATTTAAAGTTTCAGCATTTAGCAAGAACTTAAGGAAAAGTAAGTAGGTATGCATGAAAAGCTATCTCTTTGTTTATTATGTACACAACACAATAGTTGTTCAAGTGTCAATATTTAAAGACTCGAAGACTCGACTTGGGCTTAATGTACATAACAAAAGTTAGGCAGAATAAACAAGGCACAAATGCACCTATACTACATCTGATCATAAATGTTAAATCAAATCAATTATCAACTTAGTTTTCTTCTAAACAGATAACAATTAAGAAGAATATATTACATTTGTCAGTATCAATCAAAGCTTTGTTTAGGTCAACGCTCAGTCAAAGTAAAAGCAAAAAATAGCCTTTAGGCCACTGCGAACACTGTTTTCAAACGCAAACAATAAACCATTGACAAATCTATCTGCAATGACTTGATATGTGTCAAAGACAAATAAAGCCAACAAACTAAAAAAACAACTGCCTTCAAGCAGTTTATATGAATTTCGGCAGTCAAAAGTCTTTTCAGCCGAAAACCAAAATTTACCACACATTATTGAACTTCGTGCGTGAAACTTGGTGGGTGTGTGTGTGTTTGTGTGCGTGCGTTGTGACAGTAAAATTCAAGTGGCTAACCAAAACATGTTCAATGCATGTACATAACATATAGGTATACGTCGATGTAAAGTATGTGCATACTTCAAAGCTTGATTTTGTGTGGCACGCTGCGTATGAGCAATATTTGAATAATTCAATATTGCTCGAGCACCGCATGTCGGTGCTAGACAAAGATATGCTTTTGTCGCCAACAACTCTCTCTTTCTCTCTCTCTCTCTCTCTCTCTCTCTGTTACTATTTTCTCTCACTATTTGATGTGTGTTTGTGCGCCTGCTCCAACACGCAACTTTTTTGTACTGGTAATTTAAATACCTTTTGTTGCTTCACATACAATTTTTATAGCTTAATCTCTATGTGTGTGTGTTTGCGTGCACATAATCTTGGCATTATGCCTTAGCTGATATCCTTGCCCTTGCCTTGACAAGCGGCGACCTTCAGGTGAGCGTCGTCCAGCACTTGAGCATTTCTGCTGTACCAAGAGCGCCGGGCACTTAACGAGCCACAGTCTAGAAAAAAACAACCCACATTTTTCTGTTAGAGGCTGCCACACAACGAACTTGTGTGATTATCCTTAAGTGCGAAACAAAAATAAAAATAATCAAAATATATAACAAGAAACCAAAAGAATCCCATTCATTGCACAAGTCTTTTTTTTAATAATTGTGTCGCCTTTACGTTGCTTAGACTTTGTTTGGAAAACACGTGAGACATAAGTTTGCGCTCATCTTACCTAAATAAAAATAAAATATAAGTACTAGCCGAGTTATTCAAGTTAAATTTTCTTTACATTTTATATAACTTATTAAAACATAAAAAAGCAAAACGTATACAAAAACTATTTTGAATCTAGAGTATCAAACCCAAATTATTAAAAAAAACATTTTACAAATTAAACAAGTGCAATCGATTAAGTGCCAATTTCTGAAAGTCATGTTAAACTTGTCTAATGTCATGTTAACTTGAGCTAACTGGGGCTTAATTGATTTGGTTTTATCAAAGCTAGAATCAGCTATCCTTAATTAATATCCATTGAAAACTGTTGAACCCACATATTTCCCACATCTTCGCAGCTAAAACTACCATGTTTGATAAGAAGATAACTAGTGGTGCCACGACCTTTTATTCCAGGAAAATTTAAACGTCATATTTTTTTTTGTATATTTTTATTACATCGCTCAGTGCACACGGATTTGGTGACATTTTTGAGTCTCTGACAATAAATTTACGACCTAAGAAGCGGTAGTCGTCGGTCCCATTCGGCTATTTTCCTTGGGCAATTCGGACCCAAAGAACTACTTCTGGTTTCTCAATAAAAGTGGGATGCAATAGAAATTTGTTAACTTTTCTTGTCTTAAATAGAGCCCTTAATATTATATTTCTTTACGTATGTTGGCAAACTGTTGTTAAGTATCGCAGAAATATTTGGATTTATTGTGCATATTCAATAGTTTTGATCAATTTATATTACATAGTTTTTGTAAACTCTCTACCTATTTCGCGCCCTAGTCGCTACCTCATAGTGCACATTTGTTTACATTGTTCTTGACGCTTCTTAAGGTGCCGTTTCTCACTAATGGTAGCTAAATCGTAAATACATAGAAAAAAAACAAGTAGAAACGTTGCAGTCGGACTCACCCGACAGCGGTATACTCGATACCAGTATTAAAACAGATTAAAAGAGACCTGATTGCAATGGGGTACGGATACGCCAGAGGTGTTCGCTGCCTCAAAGACTGTCTGGTGCAGATGGAGATGCCAAAAAGGTATCTTCCATCCAAATTTGGTCACTCTAGCTCAAAATTTGTTTAAGGTAGGGGCTGGGGGCGGTATGAGGGCGTGGCATCAAAATGTTTGCTGATGATTTGTGTATCATGTCAAAAGCTATCCTCATACCAAATTTGGAGACTCTAGCTTAAAGTTAGAAGAATATGGTGGGGCGGCTTGAGGCAGCTTGGGCAGTGTAGTTTGGCGTGGCATCCAAAGTTTTTATGAATTTTGTTGGGGATCGTCAACACCTATCTTGGCAACAAATTTGATGGGTCTAGCTCAAAAACTGTAGAAGATATGAGCATTTTTGTGTGTTAAACTCTGGGGGGCTGGGGGCGGAATGGGTGGGCGTGGCCCAAAATTTTTGATGAAGTTTTTGGGGATTGTTAGTAGCTATTTTCTTCCCAAATTTGGTAGTTCTAGCTGTAAAGGCTTGCAAAATAGCTAGATCTATCGATTTTGCGTTATGGAGAACATATATCGATTTGCCAGCCCCCTAGTTATCGTAGAACTCCAATTTTGACACTTTAATTTACTATGCCATAGATAAAGAGATTTTCTAAGTTTGAAGTCTCTAACTTGAAGGCTGTGGAAAAAAGTTGCGAACATACGGACGGACAGACGGACATACACCATGACGAACATTGCACAAACCCAATATACTCTTTACCTTCGGTATCGAGTATAAAAAACAATTGCGCGTTGTCAATGAAAGTAACAAATTATTTCGTCTTATTAGCATTCTTATGCTAAATGCTTAAACCCGCGTCATTCAAAATAAGAAATCTCCATATCTTCCATAGCATTTGAGCTAGATTTCTAGTTTTGGAAATAGACTTCGTACCACTCGTCTTTATACAGGTATCAGTGTATACCGCAGTCGGTTGCGTCCGACTGAAACATTTTCTCTTGTTTTCTGTTGATTTTTGCTGTCGAAATTTTTGTTTGAATTTCGTTTGACGATCACGCGTTTTGATTTTAAGGTTGGTTTTTTTTTTGCAGTTGCAACGCAGAATTGTAAGCTTGCCACCAATAATAAAAGTCTATAAATCTATAAACATATGCTTATCATGGTGATTTAATTTGAAGAGATTAAGCTCAATGACATTTTTGCCACGCCCACTGCTCTGCACAATTCAAAGGCATTTTAAAAAATTGTTTTTGCTTTTAACTGCCTTTTAAATCGCTCACTTGAAAAACGGCGACAACAGTTTAAGTGCATTGCACTTCAACTAGTTTTGCTGTTTTATATTTGAATTTTTGATGTATTAACTAGTTTTACTGACGATGTCAACGTTCGCTTATATTGTTATGATTAACTAAGCTCTCTTGTTCGTTTATTTTTTGTTTTGCAAACTTTTTATTTATTGTCCGGACAATTCAACTAAACTCAGTTGCTGTTTTCTAAGTGTGTTTGCTGATTTCTCACACACACTTTAAAACATATGAATATAAAATAGTGTATCATAGTTTCGGTAATTCGGTGTTGCACTCCCACTTAAAACATCAGCCGTCACGCAAGCGTGCAAACTTGTTGGCCAATGGAAACCGAAAGTCGCGTAACAATTCCAACTTTATTTAAGCTACAAGCTTCAGCTCACTTGTTGTCTTGTTCAGCAAACGCGACGCACTAAACGCGATCGCAGCGCTTCTTAGTCTACTTATAGGATTGACTATAGCAGCAGCACGGCATCACTTCGCATCGCATCGCAACACTCACTGCGCTCCCGTCCGGTCTGGTATCTTTTTACGGCAAGAGTCCGCAGGTGCGATATACGGCAGCTTTACCAGTTGTTATCTCTATGTGCAAGAGGTCAAGAATTGAGCTGATCTTCAGTGGATTGTATCAATAACGTTTTGCAAACACTTTTTAAAATTTTAAAATTGATTTAACGGGCCTACCGTGACAAAAATGATATTGTAAAATTTAATATCATATATGTATTATTTAATAAATTCTTTGAAATGTAAAGAATCATTTCCGGCTTAATTAAAAACTATTATTATTGAATATAATAACAGTGTCAACAGCCAAAGATACAGAAAACTTGACACTGACCCAATTTTACTACCATTCACAATGCAATAAACTTAACTTAATTTTTTTTGGTTAATACTTATAGGTCATAAGTAATCCTCACAAATTTAACTTTTTTTTATATTAGTTTAAATATTTTTTCATCTCATATCAAGTTAAAAATTGTTCTTTAAATTATTTAAAGAGACGGAAAATTCCAACTTCAGTAGAATTAAAACAAGTAGAAACGTTGCAGTCGGACGCACCCGACTGCGGTATACTCGATACCAGTAGTAAAACAGATTAAAAGAGAGAGCTGATTGCAATGGTGTGTGGATACGGCAGGGGTGTATGCTGCTGCAGGGGTGTATGCTGCCTCAAAGATTGTCTGGTGCAGATGGGGATGCCAAAAATCTATCTTCCTTCCAAATTTGGTGATTCTAGCTCAAAGTTAGAAGAATATGGTGGATGGTAGGCTTGGGGTGGTATGGGGGGGGGGGGGCTTGGCATCAAAATTTTAGCTGAAGATCTGTGTATGATGTCAATTGCTATCCTCATACCAAATTTGGTGACTCTAGCTCAAAAATAGTAAAATTTGTGGGAAGGGGGGATGGGGTTGGTAAGGGGGGGCGTGGCATCCAAACTTTTGCTGCAGATCTATTTATGATGTCAATAGCTATTCTCAAACCGAATTTGGTGACTCTAGCTCAAAGTTAGTAGAATATGGTGGAAGGGGGGCTGGGGGCGGTATGGGTGAGGGCGCCATCCACTTTTTTTGGGTTTCTTCATCACCTATCTTGGCCCCAAATTTGGCGGCTCTAGCTCAAAAAATGTGGAAAATATAGGCGTTTTTGATTTCAAAATGCAGGGGGCTCGGGTTCAGGGGGGGCGCGGCTCCAAAACTTTAATGCAGTTTTTTGGGGATTGTTATTAGCTATCTTCCTACCAAATTTGGTGACTCTAGCCTTAACGCTTTGGAAAATACACGCATTCCCGTTTTTAGTGAAGCATTGGGGCGGTTTGGGGCAGCTTGGTCAGTATGGATTGGCGTGGCATCCAAAGTTTTTATGCATTTATTTTGGGACTATAATCACCTATTTTGGCACAAAATTTGGTGGCTCTAACTCAAAAACTGTAAAAGATATAAGCATTTCTGTTTTTCAACTGCGGGGGGGCTGGGGGCGGAATGGGTGGGTGGGGCTCCAAAACTTTGATGCAGTTTTTGGGGGGTCGTAACCAGTTATCTACCTACCAAATTTTGTGACTCTAGCTCAAACACTATGGAAGATACACGCACTACCGTTTTTAGCGAAGCGTTGGGGTGGTTGAGGGCGGATAGGGCAGTATAGATGGGCGTGGCATCCAAAGTTGTAATGAATTGGGTTCGAGATCGTTACCACCTATCTTGGTACCAAATTTGGAGGGTCTAGCTCAAAAACTGTAGTAGATATGGGCATTTTTAGTGTTAAATTGCGGGGGGGCTGGGGGCGGTATGGGTGGGCGTGGCTCCAAAATTTTTGATGCAGTTTTCTGGGGATTGTTAGTAGCTATTTTCTCCCCAAATTTGGTAGTTCTAGCTGTAAGGGCTTGCGAAATAGCTGGATCTATCGATTTTGCGTTATCGAGTTTATCGATTTGCCAGCCCCCTAGTTATCGTAGAACTCCAATCTTGACACTTTAATTTACTATGCCATAGATAAACAGATTTGCAAAGTTTGAAGTCTCTAACTTGAAGGGTGTGGAAAAAAGTTGCGAACATACAGACGGACAGACGGACAGACACCATGACGGACATTGCACAAACCCAATATACTCTTTACCTTCGGTATAGAGTATAAAAAGTTGTACGTTTCTAATTTCGTTATATGTTTCTAAAAGAGTATTGAATATTGTACTTTGCACAACTGACAATATTATGCAAATATTTTAGGACTAATTGTTGGTTTAATTGCTTAGATATGCCCGTTTATGAGTCTCTCTCTAGCTCTTTCTCGCTCACTCGCTCAGTCTCTCTCTCTCTCTCTCTCTCTCTCTCTCTGTCTATCTTTCATCTTCTTTTTATTTGAAATGGAAAGTGTTTGTTGCTAGTCAAACGCACTAAAAGAAAACAAATTTTTTCAATGGATATGTGTAACGGTCACTTAAAAGCTATAATTTATTTCAATAAACTTTATTTACTTTTTGTTTTGACAAGGCAGTCACAGTGAGTAAAAATCATTGGCCAGTCAAGAAAGGTCTAATTGAGAAAGCTCGACTAGGAGATGACCTGCACCTAAGACATTACTACAGCCTACCGTCATTGTTTGTATGTAAGAAAGCGCATTCAATACAGCGCTACTGAATGCTTTACTTAACTTCAATCTACGCTTATTCCGGTCTTTCCCAACCCACTTCGATGATATTTTCAATTTGTATTTCAAAATGTTTAAAATGAAAACTTATTGTTAGCGATTCCATGTGTATATCGGAAACCGGAAGAGCTTTCGATAATTTTAAACAAACTTGATCTATTGCTAGCTTAGGAGAGCTGTGCAAATCAACGCGGCTGTTGAAACTGATCAAGAGCGTAGGAACTGTCTGTTACATTTATTTGCACAAAACCATTATACCCTTCTAAACTCTTTCATGTGGTAAGGGTATAAAACTTATTTGAATGCGAAATAATGCTATGCATCAGCCTCGTTTTCCCAATCTTTGTTTACAAATTACACATTTAGTATATCATACAAAATTCAAATTTATAATCAAATCAATTGGTTAATTTTTTCTAAGTATGGAAGTGAATAAATAACAATAAAGACTTACTACATAATACCATGCATTTTGGATTAAATGTAAGCCGGATTGCTGTTTGTCAAACTGTAATTGTTTCTCATTTATTTCCTTATTTTCTGTTATTTGAATTCATAATTATTTTTTGCACAATGTTCGGTTCCTATGAATGGTTGGGAAGTCACTTACATAAGCTCTTTGCATGGCTGCTGCAATATTGTTTAAACGCTGCTCGCTAACTGACCATGGAGGTTACTAGTGCAAAACCTTTACATAGTTTAGCTTCTTTTTTAACGATTCATAAACAATGATTGTTTGTGCATTGTACTTACGACATTTTATTTCTAAAGATATGTAGGTATTTCCTGTCGTTTTTCTTGTTTCACTTGTTGATTTGATTTTCTATTTCTACCTTTCTCTGCACACGGTAAGTGCTAACCAAATACATATATGTATATAACTGGCGGCCTGTTGCACAATTAGGGATCCCAACAAATGTTCGTTGCCCGGATAAGGTCGCACAGATCATCATCAAATAGTGAAAATTGTGAATTTATCTCGCTGGTCGCGTTCAATTAGCGTGTGCCTCATAAATGTAACAAATATTTACTAGGTGGTCAGTCTTACGTATGCAACTGTAAATATGTATATATAAGATTTTTTAGAGTATTATGCACTCAACTTCTCCGCTTGAATAGGCGGTTATGCCATACACATTTAGAGCATGGCAAGCGTGACTCGCAATTCTCCTCCCAGTTAAGTGTGCCACGCTATATTGCATGCGTGGCAGCGTTGCCAGACTAATGAATAATTGCGGGTGCAACACAGTTTGGCAAATTGTGGCTATTATGGCCAAAATTAAATTCAGAGAAGAGAGAAATAATCTGATGCTCTTATTTATTTAAACCTTAAATTAATTCACAAATATTTCTCTTACATTGGTGCAATATGGTTTCGATAAACTGCTAGGAGCTATAAGAAGTCAGCTAAGTTTGGTCTTGAAAATGAAAAGCTCATCAGAAAATCAATCGGGGGCTTTGTACTTCTGACCAATGCTCTGTTGTTGGAAACTAAATTCTATCAAGTATTTGGGTTGTTCTAAAATAATATCATATTATATAAAACGAATTTGTACAATTTATAATTATTAATTTCTTTCTGATTTTAGGATACTTATGAAGTTTGTCTTTCGAAAACCACTTAAATGTTGACAGAAAAATATTCTTTCTTTTTATACTCGATACCGAAGGTAAAGAGTATATTGGGTTTGTGCAATGTCCGTCATGGTGTCTGTCCGTCCGTCCGTATGTTCGCAACTTTTTTCCAAACCCTTGAAGTTATAGACTTCAAACTTTGTAAATATCTTTATCTATGGCATAGTAAATTACAGTGTCAAGGATTTGCTAGGGGGCTGGCAAATCGATAAGCTCGATAACGCAAAATCGATAGATTCAGCTATTTCGCAAGCCCTTACAGCTAGAACTACCAAATTTGGGGAGAAAATAGCTACAAACAATCCCCAAAAACCTGCATCAAAAATTTTGGAGCCACGCCCACCATTCCGCCCCCAGCCGCCCCCCGCAGTTTAACACCAAAAATGCCAAAAATACAGTTTTTGAGCAAGACCCATCAAAAAGACCCAAGATAGGTCTTGACGATCTCCAAATTCATAAAAACTTTGGATGCCACGCCCATCTATACTGCCCTAGCCGCCCTGAACCGCCCCAACGCTTCGCTAAAAACGGTAGTGCGTGTATCTTCCATAATGTTTGAGCTAGAGTCACAAAATTTGGTAGGTTGATAACTGGTAACGACCCCCAAAAACTGCATCAAAGTTTTGGAGCCCCAGCTTCCCATTCCACCCCAGCCCCCAGCAGTTTAAAAACAGAAATGCTTATATCTTTTACAGTTTTTGAGCTAGAGCCACCAAATTTTGTGCCAAGATAGGTGATGAAAACCCCCAAAAAAATGCATAAAAACTACGGATGCCACGCCAATCCATACTGCCCAAGCTGCCCTAAACCGCCCCAATGCTTCACTAAAAACGGGAATGCGTGTATTTTCCAAAGCGTTAAAGCTAGAGGCAAATGTGGTAGGAAGATAACTGTTAACGATCCCCAAAAAACTGCATCAAAGCTTTGGAGCCACGTCCCCCGTTCCCCAGCCCCGTGCATTTTGAAATAAAAAACGCCGATATTTTTCACAGCTTTTGAGCTAGAGCCGCCAAATTTGGTGCCAAGGTTGGTGATGAAGAAACTCAAAAAGTTTGGATGGCGCCCCCCACTTATACCATCCCCAGCCCCCCTTCCACCATAGTCTACTAACTTTGAGCTAGAGTCGCCAAATTCGGTATGAGGACAGCTATTGACATCATAAATAGATCTGCAGCAAAAGTTTGGATGCCACGCCACCAGCCCCTACCTTAAACAAATTTTGAGCTAGAGTCACCAAATTTGGATGGAAGATACCTTTTTGGCATCTCCATCTGCGCCAGACAGTCTTTGAGGCAGCGTACACTCCTGGCGTATCCACACCCCATTGCAATTAGGTCTCTTTTAATCTGTTTTACTACTGGTATCGAGTATACCGCAGTCGGCTGCGTCCGACTGCAACGTTTCTACTTGTTTTTATCTTTTGTTGCAATTACTTTTGCGAGGGTATTAAAAAACCTTCATACAAAACAAAGAAGACCAAGCAACTGTAAAATTATTTACGAGTCGTCTAAAAATTTCTTGACACTTTGTTCAAATATTTTGTAAGTTTATGTAAACTTTTACGCTGGAAGTAACAAATTAAATTTTGTTGCTTGTGTTTTTTTTTTGTCTTTTGCCAAATGTTGCGTGCAGAACGTGAATACCGGCTTATATATGGACGCTGACTTATTATGGCGCTATTTTGTTTTTTTTATTTGATTGCTGTTGCTGGTCAGCACACGCAACCTTTGGCTGGTTGAGAGTCACTAATAAAACTAATTATGTGGACCTAACTAATATAAACGTATGAAGCCTGATCCCACACTTTCGTGTTAGGTCTAATACATACATATACAGCTGTGGAATTTAAAATATCACCGTGAAGCTACCATTTCTTACAGCTCAAAAATACTGATATGAAAAATTGCAAATCTTGATGTTTGCCTTTTGGTCTCACATTTTTAATTTCTCAGCTCTAAATGCGTGAAGCTACATGATTGTATCATTTAAATAATTTGCAATACAAACGATTTGTTTCTCTTTGCTCTTTGTAGTTTCCTGGATGATTTAGATCGGTTAGGCGCTAAGGATTACCAGCCAACCGAACAGGATATTTTGCGCACCCGAGTCAAGACCACCGGCATTGTAGAGGTTCATTTCTCCTTTAAGAATCTTAACTTCAAGTAAGTGAATAAATACAACGAGTTTCAAAGCACCCTTTAAATTGGAAAGATTTAACTATTTGCCATTTAATAATTGTAACAAAATAGGAAACCGACATCGCAGTCAATATTATAACAACTACCGATCAGATCTAAATCTTTTTTTTCTGGGTTTTCCGGTTGAATTTCCCAGCGCTTTAACGTAAACTTTTTAATTATTTCAACACTGATTTACTTTCATATCTACATATTATATTATATTTTACTTTTAATTTAATTATTTTACAATATTTTTATTTTTTGGTTTTGCATTAATTTTATTTCATGTAAGCTGCTAATAGCTGACAATAAATAAATAAATAATAATAATTAAAATAAAAAATCAAAACTAAATGGATCCTTTTAAATCACAGATAAAACAAGTGAAGACGTTGTAGTCGAATACAACCGCCTGCGGGTAAAACGAGGCCTGATTGCAAAAGGGTACAGATGCAGCAGTGGTGCTGAACAGATTGCTTTTGAGAGATTTGCCAGCTCCGCATTAGGCGTAGAAAACCAATTTTGACACTTTCGGTCCCGCTCATAAAAATATTTGGAAAGTTTCACTCTCTAGCTTGAATGGTTTCGGAAAAAGTTGCGTTCGTACAGACGGACGGATGGACGGACACAATGACGGACATTGCATAAACCGAATATACTCTTTACCTTTGGTATCGAGTATAAAATGCGATGAACAAGCAATCTTTGATTGCAAAACAGACCATAAGAAAGTGCTTTAAAATGGGATCATTGTTAATAAAAACAAGTAGAAACGTTGCAGTCGGACGCACCCGACAGCGGTATACTCGATACCAGTAATAAAACAGATTAAAAGAGACCTGATTGCAATGGGGTGTGGATACGCCAGGGGTGTACGCTGCCTCAAAGACTGTCTGGTGCAGATGGGGATGCCAAAAAGCTATCTTCCTTCCAAATTTGGTGACTCTAGCTCAAAGCTTGTTAAAGGTAGGGGCTGGTGACGGTATGAGGGCGTGGCATCAAAATTTTTGCTGCAGATCTGTGTATGATGTCAATTGCTATTTTCCTACCAAATTTAGTGACTCTAGCTCAAAGTTAGTAGAATATGGTGGAAGGGGGGCTGGGGGTGGTAAGAGGGTGCGTGGCGTCAAAAGTTTTGCTGAAGATATATTTATGATGTCAATTGCTATCCTCGTACAAAATTTGGTGACTCTAGCTCAAAGTTAGTAGAATATGGTTGAAGGGGGGCTGGGGCGGTATGGGTGGGGGGCGTAATCTAAATTTTTTGGGTTTCTTCATCTCCAATCTTGTCACCAAATTTGGCGGCTCTAGCTCAAAAGCTGTGGAAAATATAGGCTTTTTTGACTTCAAAATTCATGGGGCTGGTGAACGGGGAGGGGGGGGGGGGGGCGTGGCTCCAAAATTTTTGGGGATCTTTAACAGCTATCTTCCTACCAAATTTGGTGACTCTAGCTTTAACGCTTTGGAAAATACACGCATTCCCGTTTTTAGTGAAGCATTGGGGCGGTTTGGGGCAGCTTGGGCAGTGTGGATTGGCTAGCTCAAAAACTGTAGAAGATATGGGCATTTTTAGTGTTAAACTATAGGGGGCTGGGGGCGGAATGGGTGGGCGTGGCTCCAAATATTTTGATGCAGTTTTTTGGGGATTGTTAGTAGATATTTTCTCCCCAAATTTGGTAGTTCTGGCTTGCGAAATAGCTGGATCTATCGATTTTGTGTTATCAAGTTTATCGATTTGCCAGCCCCCTAGTTTTCGTAGATCTCCAATCTTGACACTGTAATTTACTATGCCATAGATAAAGAGTTTTGCAAAGTTTGAAGTCTCTAACTTGAAGGGTGTGGAAAAAAGTTGCGAACATACGGACGGACGGACAGACACTATGACGGACATTGCACAAACCCAATATACTCTTTACCTTTGGTATCGAGTATAAAAATTTGTTACATACCCAAAATTAAGCAATGCCTTAAATATTAAAACAAGTATAATATTTAATAAAATACATTAAAAAATGTTTTTTGTAGATTGTTTGATGTGGGTGGCCAGCGTTCGGAGCGAAAGAAATGGATACATTGCTTTGAAGATGTGACTGCGATTATATTTTGCGTGGCCATGTCGGAATACGATCAGGTCTTGCATGAGGATGAAACTACGGTAAGTCCAAAAATCGAGTTAGTCTATTCAATGGAAAAATTCATATTCAAATTGTAGAACCGCATGCAAGAGTCACTAAAACTGTTTGATTCAATTTGCAATAACAAATGGTTTACGGATACCTCGATTATTCTGTTCCTGAACAAAAAAGATTTGTTTGAAGAAAAAATCCGCAAGAGTCCGCTCACAATTTGCTTTCCCGAATACACAGGTAAGTTACTTGGAAATAAGCTATAATTTATTACTTATTTTTCCATATTATTGTTCTTTAAACTAGCTGCAGGCATATAATCGACTGCGCTTTAAATAAACAACAATTTCTTAAGTGATATTATATATTTAAAATACTAAAGTTGATAACAAATCGCGTGCATCATTGCTTTTTGAATTACTTAACTTTTTTTTTGCGTTTTGTAATCTGTTGACGTTATAAGGAAACTTAGATAATTTCCAATTAAACTATTTTAAATTGATGATTACGTAAAACTATGTAGGCTCTATATATATACGTATTGTAGGAGATGCGATATTATATTCAACGCATGCAATTATTTTAATCTTTATTTGAAAGATAAAATCACTTAACAAAAATGTGTTATTAATAATTGTTAACAATATTTGTAGGTGGGCAGGAGTACGGCGAGGCGGCGGCCTACATTCAGGCCCAGTTCGAAGCGAAAAACAAATCAACCTCTAAGGAAATCTACTGCCACATGACGTGCGCCACAGACACTAACAACATTCAATTTGTTTTTGATGCTGTCACCGATGTCATCATAGCAAACAATCTGCGCGGCTGTGGCCTGTACTAGATAGATGTAATGACTGGGCTAAACAGGAACCTTTACGGTATTACAAAACAAAAAACCATAAAAAATAAACTATAAAAATAGCAACAAAAACTAAACGCGCGGGAGCACAACAACCCACCAGCATTGATCAAAAAGCATATGATGATAGAACCAACAACTAACATTAAACAAAAACAAAAACACACAAACGCACATATAGCAAAAAGAAAAGCCCAAAGAACTTTTATTTGTTGCAACAGACAGGAGTATGAGAATATTTGTGTATGTATGTATGTGCTTAAGAACAACTGTTTAAGATGAAAGTTAGTTCATCAAAGAACGAATTAAAAAAAGATGCCGGAGCATTTCCTATTATTGCATTATATATTTTTACATCATGTATGACATGAAACGCACACAAACAAACATTAACGCACACACAGAATCGCATTGCATTGCATGTTCATATAGCTGTTGTTTGGTCTGAATAATTTTATAGATTTTCATAATTTATGTGTAGTATAGTTTCTCGTATATTTATTAAACAAAAAAAAGGTTTAAGCAAAACTTTAAACCAACAGAAAGTAATGAAACGAACAGTATATATATATATATACATATATATAAAGTTTATACATACTTACTAGTATGTTGACATTACGCAAATACTTATATACCGGCATCTTAGTATAAAAATATTTAGGGTATTCAGTAGCTATGCTACTGGGTTATATATAATAAGGGTTATATTATATACAGTGTAGCTAGTGAGTGCACTTTTTACGTTCATTTTGTCGTATTTGTGCTAAGTCAGCTGATTGTCAGTTCGATGACAATACAATCGACAGTTAAATTGAATTGAGCAAGAAAGTTGCAACATTGTTTGGAATAAGAGATGGTGGAACCATAGGCATGATAACAGACCAACTGCAGCAAAACGAAGAAAACTTTGCTTGTGTCGCTTCGGCCACAGTTAAAAACATCAGTTTAGTCTTTTAAAAAAATCAATAATAAAATTTGCCTAAATTTACAACCAAAACTCGCCTGGTGTGACCTAATTTCATTACATCCATAATCTCGAAAAAAGCTGTTTTTCATACATAGTCTGGCAGCCACACAATAACACATATAGTACAATAGAAGCAAACATACCCCGGAGTATGTTTGCTATTTTAAACTTGCTTCCGTGTGTTTGTTGTAAAGATTTCAAATAACAACTTTACGACGATAGCATAGCTACTGAATACCCTAATTATATATAGCATATATATACCATATATATTAAATGTTTCCTGTTGCAATCTCTTTGAAATTATTCATACCATCAACGCTGCATTTCGCAAGCTTGCTTAGGCTTAAGTAAAAAGTTTACAAGCCCTGCGCAAATTAAACGAACAACCAACACAATCAACATACAAAATCCCTGGGTAATTAATTAGCAGAGTGCATATAAATGTTATGAAAGTAAAGTTAAAGAAAGTAAACAAATTAAATTATACGATTTATTTAAATAATGCATAACGGATTGATGAAGCAATTGAAGAAACCAAAAACATAAACATAACAAAACAATAACCGTTAAACCTAAGGCCTAATTTAAAGTGAAATAGCACAAACAAAAAAGAAAAATAACAAAAAATGAAAAAACTCACTTAATTATTTGTATTTTCTATCGAAATTGCGGATTTGATGCAGCCAACCAGCCATCCATACTAATTCAATTGATTATGTTGTTCAATGTAAATTGTAATATGGTAAAATTTGAGTGTGTATAAAAAAAAAACACACACACATATAAACATTTATAGCAAAGAATAAAGCTGACTCAGCAACAAATCGCACAAGGAAACAAACACACACAAACACATAGGCACATAATTATGAAACTCACTTTAATTTTGTATACACTAATTCATTGAAATTCATAAAAATATATAATTATGTTGCATTTACAAAAAAGTCAGATACGATGGTATCTTTCTTATAAATATGCAATTCTATCTAACCTGACACAGAAAAAAACTCGCAAAAGCAACTGAGAAATATAACGAAAGGGCAATTCTCGAAATAGCAAAATCAGTTCATTATGAAATGCATTGTATGTAATATTTATAGCGCATATATAAAAACTTATTACTATGATAATAATATAAAATATTAGTTGTAACAAACTATTGTATCTAGTGAATGGCATTTAACACTGTGCGATTGCAGCTGATAATTTTGTCTAGACTTATTTATACACTTATTAATGTATCTATGTATTTATGCATATGCTTATGCATCTTTTTTAATGTATGTATGATTGTGCATTTAAGCTTTACACAAAGAATTAATTGTTATTTTATAGTATTTTTGTGTATCATACAAACAGCTCTCTTTCTCTAACTCATTTCATTTTTTTGGCCCTTACTACTTATCGCTTCAATTCTTTCTTTGTCTTTTACCATTTTATTTTGCAATTTGGTGCCCTTGCTCTATGCACAATCCATTTATGTTTTATAGTTTTAAAATCTTATTTATGTAACCACACTCAACACAGAACATAAACAAACACAAATTAAAAAATAAAATGCGAAAAGTAACGGAACGGAACTAAAAATAAACAAAATAAATACAACTTTTTATTTTTATTAGCAAACTAATAATCATTTGACATGTTTAACTAATTTCGCTTGACAAGAGTGATTAAATTTTTGGGCTTAAAACACTTAGAAATAAAACCAAACTGAACTTAAACTGAACAAAAGTTGATGAAAAATACTTTTTTCGTAGATTATGATGTGGTAAAAGAGTTACAAAATACTTTTGAATTCGAATGTTAAAAACAGTTTTATAAGCCTAAGCAATACATTTTTACAACAAATTAAATTTAACAACTCAAAACTTCCCTATATCCATGCAAAAATCATAAACAACAGTTAGAACAACAAAACCAACAATCACTGTAATATTTATAGTATTCAATTCTACACGTAAAATATATGCATATATATATATATATTTATATATATTATATATATATATATAAATATTTTCAAATAAAAACTATTTATTCAAAAACAAATTCAACTATTAAATTTTTTTTGTTGGTATCGTTTTTTTTCAGCTGGTTTGTTGAGCTGTATCAAAATTCAGACAAAACAAAAAAGATTGGAAGCCACTGGCGAATAACATTCACGAAAACATTTAAATTCAAACTCAGCAAACATATAGGCAGAGCATTTTTCAGAGCACAAAAAAAAGGGTTAGAGTCAAATTAAACCGAAATGAAAACAATGATTTCTAACAACAACTGATGTAATTTATATTAATATATATCTGTATAATATAAAACGCAATCTTATTTATTTAACTAAAAACCAAACGATTTTTATAAAAACACAATATAAACAAACTTAATTGTAATAATCGCATTCACATACAAATTAATTACATATTTGAGCGTATAGTACTATATTGTAAGAAATTAATTGCAGCGGAAGCATTATTGCTCCTAACTGCATTCACTATTTGATTTTTCCAGTTTAATTAAAACAAATTCAATTTTCTTCAGGTTCAAAAATCCTCGTCTAGCTCAACTTTGTAATTCTACAAAAGCCACATAAACTTTCATAAAATGTAGTACATATATGAATAAACAAAATACACATACATATACCATACTTTGTAAAAACAAGCTAAAAAACATATATAAAAATAATAAACATTTTTGCATAATTTTCATAAATACTAACAAATCGAAAAATGGTAAAGCACACATAAGAATATTTCAAAACAAAATTACAGCAGGCATTCTGATGTAATTTATATTTTTCTAACAACAGCTCATATTAGTTTTTGCTCCCATTTAAATACAAGGTCACTAACTTACACACCAACAAGCCGCACCACTACTTAAGTGAAAATTAAATTAAAGTGAAATTCACTATTACTTTAATAGCAGCTAACAATTGATAAGATACAAAAAAAAAACTCTGATTTGGAAAAAAAACGCAATCAAGTTAATACAAATTAAAACAAATTTAAATGTTTAATAACAAGGACTCAACGCAATGTCAACAACAACGTATAAAATGTTGATGTTGGTAATGAGCTGGAGGTTATCTAGCGGCATGTAGAGCCAGAGGTTATAGGTAGACAAACTTAGAATGTTGTATATTATTTTTAGCTTAATTAAATTTTCCTTTGTTATCCACTATACCTTTTATACACAGAATAATTTATTATGTTAAGTCTTATCAATTTAATCAAACAATAAATGTGTATATTGTTCTATTCTTTTTTTTAAACCTATAGAATTTATATTTGCATATATCCAAATCAATCTAATAAAGTAAAAAGATTATTTTTGCAATTTGCATTCCTCAATACTGCGTGTACGATTAATGTATGAACCAAGCCCATTGCAGCTGTTTTGAAATGAGACAACAGCATGAAAACAAAATATATTATTACTAAAATGACAAAATGAAAGTAAATTAAGTCGTTGAACTACAAATTTAATAAAAATAATAATTATAAAACAACTACAAATACCAATTCAGAAAAATAAACGAGAAAAAATAAACTGTTTGTATGTAAAAGAAACTCAAAATGTTAGATCATCTGAAATTTAAATAAAATTAAATTAAAAACTACATTTTTATCTATGTACATTTTTATATTTTATGAGAATTTCGTAGTATTGAGTGCCAAAAAATTACAGATTTAATGCATAATATCATGTCCAAATCTAACCAGATTTGCTGTGAAAACATACCAAAACATAAAACATATCATAGAAAAAAAGAGAAAGGTAGCCGTTTTCAAAAAAGTACACAAACCAATGCAACATATAACAAGGTATGATCGATTCGGGGCACAGTAGGCAAAACGGACGCAAAATTTGGATATCTCTCATGGCTCTCGATTGATTTTGGGTAGTTGTTAAAAGATGGTCAATATTATTATTGATATTCTTATTATTTAGAGCTAACTTATAATTAAAACAAGTAAAAAGGCTCTCGTCGGGAGAGCCCGACAAGAAGATACCCTGAACCCAGTTGCAAAAAATTATACTCCTATGCGCCCTAAAAGTATGCTTCAAATAATAATCAATTGAAACAAAACTTAAAACTGACTTAACTTTACGACATCTCCGGTGTTTTGACATAAGTTCTATCTAATTCTTTTGTATTTGATTGCATGTGTACATCGGAAACCAGAATAGTTATCGATAATTTGAAACAAACTTGTTCTGCTCATGGTATAGGAGAACTTATATTATAAACCTGAAGTCTCTAGCTTTTGTAGCTCTGAGATCTACGCGTTCATACATACGGACAGACAGACGGACAGGCGGACATGGCCATATACTTTATGGGGTCGTAGATGCTTCCTTCTGCCTGATACATACTTTTGCACAAAACCATTATACCCTGATTTACCCATTTTCATGGGTTCAGGGTATAATTATATGCTAGCGTGTGTTTTTTTTTTTGGCTATGGCATCAGTGGCCTTCAGCTCGGTCTAGTCTAGGTCTAAGTAATTACATTATTTCTTAGTAGAGTCACTAAGCAGAAAATAATATAGAGCATTTACTGAGTACGGCGAAGTTTATCATTCAGTACCAGTGAGATCAGATCCAGGCATGGTTGAATTATACATGGTTAAGTCGTGAGAGTATGCTCGCTCAATTTTAAGGAGCCTGTTGTTAGTCGCAAAGCGTAAATGGGTAAATCAGGGTATAATGGTTTTGTGCAAAAGTATGTAACAGGCAGAAGGAAGCATCTCCGACCCCATAAAGTATATATATTCTTGATCAGTATCAATAGCCGAGTCGATATGGCCATGTCCGTCTGTCCGTCCGTCTGTATGAACGCGTAGATCTCAGAGACTACAAGAGCTAGAGACTTCAGATTTTGAATATAAGTTCTCCTATATCATGAGCAGAACAAGTTTGCTTCAAATTATCGATAACTACTCTGGTTTTCGATATACACATGGAATTGATAGCAAAAAAATATCGAATTTGAAAAATGTAAAAATTGGGGTTGGTGTAATGGGTAACGATAGAACTTTTCTCAAAATTTCGTCCAAATCGGTTAAAAACACCAGAGATATCGTAAAGTTAAGTCAGTTATGAGTTTTGTTTAAAGTGATCATTATTTGAAGCATACTTTTAGGACGCAACGACTGCAACTGGGTTCAGGGTATCTTCTGGTCGGGCTATCCCGCTAGAGCCTTCTTACTTGTTTAGAACTATATTTATATGTTTTATACGTTTATACATGTTTAATGTAATTTTATTTCATTTACATAATTGTTGTTTACACATGTAGCCAAAAACACTCTGAAGTTAGAACCTCTGTTGGAAAATGTTAATTTTTTTTTGTTTTTAATTTCAATTTATTATATGTCAAAAGGAATCGTTCAGTATCTTCTGTACATAACCTAATGGGTAGCTTAAAAAGTAGTATGGAATCGTATTATGATGCCTTAACAATAATAAAACTAGGTATTAAATAGGATTAGGATACCCTGCGGATAGGGAGATCACTGGGATGGGTTCTCCTCAGACGTCGGAGGGAGATAGGTTCAGCGAGATCATTCGCCAAAGGATTTGGGTGGGCCACAAGCCTGTCGGCATATCGGCTGCTGTGGAAGTTGATTTGGTGCCAAAATGGCACAATTTTCAGGTCCCTCACAATGACACGGCTTGTCACGTACCAGGGAAGCCCAGATGCATGACGTGCAGCTCGCGACTGAAATGTTAAGCTGGCTTTTAGCAGCAGTTCCCCACACTTGGATAGCGTAGGTCCAAGTTGGGGCTATAATAGCTTTTATCGAAAGAGCCTTAGTTGCCATTTGAAGCTTTTTTGAATGGAAGAGCCAGTTGAGCTTTTTTAGTTTACCTAAACATTTAGTTTTTACTGCCGTAACGTGGGCTCTCCAAGTCAGTTGCCGATCCAGATGGAATCCAAGGTAGTAGTGGGATGTGACGCTGTTAATAGCATTACCTTCAAAAGTAAGACCTGTGCAAGTTCCGTGCCGTAAAAAAAAGCCACACACGCTGATTTAGAGCAGTTAATGGCTATATTCCATTTGGCAATCCATCGCTCAATTGCATGCAGCCATTCCTGGACCGCGTTGGAGGCAGTTTGCAGTGATGAGTGAGACGCGAGCATAGCGGTGTCATCGGCGTAAGTGCCACGAGCCGCTGAGCCGGGAGGCTTCATCGCTGTTGTTGACGGGTAATGGGATATCTGCGGTGTACAGAAGAAAATCACACATCGTTCTATCTTTTTTGCTCACTAAAACAAGACGATGAAGCAATATCGAGAAAGCAATAATGCTATCTCTCTTGCACTCGCATGGTGTTATCAACATGCTCCTTTTGCTACGCATGACTTAACCATGTATAATTCAACCCAAGGTATACTTAAGTATATATAAGTATACCTTGATTCAACCATGGATCCAGGCAGACAAAAGAGCGAAAAGAGCGTTTTGCAGAACTCTCTCGCCTCAAATTTTTGCAGACAAAGTGTGCAGCGTAGAAACTGCCAGTCATTACTTTGCCTGCTTTGCTTGCGAACGTTGAGCAACAGCAGACTCGAGCCGCTGGATCCAATCGTTGTGCATATGTATGCGTTCATATGTGAGCGAGCTCGCAGCCAGTGCACTATGGGGAAAATGACCACTTTATCTGGCATTTATTATAACGAGTGAACCAAAAGAGATTTTTAACTGCGGTTTTTTTTATTATGTTGTTATAGAAAAATGGGCGATTCAACGCCCCTTCCGCCAAAAAAATCTAAAAAAAATATATTTTGCGTGCATTTTTAGATATAAACTTTCTAAGTTCAGTCACCTGAACGTTCTTACGTTGCAGATAGGAGCTTCACCACGCCCCCTTGTGTCCCCAAAATTATGAAAATCCAGATTATTATTAATTTTCTTTATTTTCAGTATTTTCTTCATTTTCAAGCTCAAAGTTTTCAAGAAACTGTAGGCTGTTGTCTTCAAACTCGTCTTTTTCTGAAAAAAAAAATTAATGTATTCGTGTTCACACGAAAGAAGCTGGATAACCTCAATAGGAAGGGAAAGATTTTTATGTTTTTTAATGCGTAGGGTAGATATTACTGGATCTGATGTATCCAAAGCTCGTTTAAACACATCGCCTAAAGATTCAAATCGGCTTTGCTTTCTGGAGTGATGAAGTCTATCCGATTTATCAATTTTGTTGCGGGACTCAGACGCTTCTTCACCAAAACAGCCGACTGGAAGCACCGTATTTTCAATGATTTGCCTTGAGTGGACAATAATCTTATGGAGAAGCCATGGATAACTGTCCACAATCATTTCGCCAGTTTGATGACGGTATGCCTCGAATTTTTCTAAATTTATTGGCAACTGACAGGACAAACATTAAATGATCCTCATGTTGTAGATAATTTGTTGATTAACTCCAGTTATTTCAAAAAATGTTTCGAAGTTGGCAAATGCGCGGCGTGCAGTGTTTCCGGTATTTATATTTCCACAGCCCCCCTGCTTCGGCTTATCGACATTTAAAGCGAGTTTTGCCCAAAACATTTCCTGTATATGTGCCTTTCGTTTAAGCATCGCTTGCTTGTCACATGCAGTAGCAATTTGCCATTTTTTTACCTCCAGCTTATACCCAGCATGCAAGACGAACTCAAAAATTTGTATTTAGCAATGAAGTGGGCTTACTCCATATTGGTGGCTTTTTACTTTTAAAATATGTTCTTCAACATTATTGCACGCATGCAGTTCAAAATATCTATGAATTGCCTTCTCCCGTTCGTGTCGGCCCCTCTTGCTATTCCACACAGCAAACAAATCGACGTTGGAAAAGAGTAGGTTACCTAATAAAAATGAACATTGCGCGAAAATAGGGAAAAAGAGGATATAAAGACCAATACCTGTAAACTCAGAATTGACAACGCTACAACAAACACTTGGACAAACACATAAACAATTCTAAACTCTTTTAGATAATCCCTTCTAAAGTTAAAATTTGTTAATAAAAATCCAGCTTTAGGAGCGCTTATAAAAAGACAAAATATTAGTATACACACGCACAATTTCAACGATTTTTTTTTTAAACACATAGTGCAAACCTGCCAAGTCAGTGTTCATGACTTTATTTTCTTGTAATTGAGTTGCCATCGCAAAATATTAAAAACAAAACTTAATGCAAAATTTTACAAAACTTAGCCGCACGTGCTTTCGATTGCAACAGCTGACTTAACAGCTGTTATTCTCATATGGGTCTGTTAAATATAACATTTTGAGTTTGGGGCACAACAGTTTGATGTTTTCTTAATACATTAACAGCAAATTTGTGCTGATTACAAAACTTTTAAAAATCTTGCAATTGCCAGATAAAGTGGTAGTTTTCCTCATAGTGCAGTGTGACCTGTTTGTGGATAGAGAAGGCGCGCGGGGGGTAAGCAACCAACGGGCATAATGCATTAGTATGTGAATACATGTGAGTTTGGTTTGGTTGGGCTACCTGCTTTGTGCTTTGCCTAGATTTTTTATATTTTTCCCTATGCCTTGGATTTGCATGTGTGTTTATGTATATATGTCCAGCTCGTTTGTATGAGTGGTTATTGCTATGGCATTAACTGACCTGTCGCACTTTTAGGATTTTGACAATTTATAAACAGGTTGAGGAACATAAGGAAGTGCAATGTTAACAATACATGTATATTCATTATTAATTGGTATATTTATTACTATTAATACAGGTTTCTTATAACTTTTGAAATAACTTAGAACTAATAAAACATATACTAACATAATTACATTTAATCCGCAAATATATTAAAAATACAATGACACATTATAACCGATGTTATGATTGCATATAAATGTCATAAATTTATAATCGAATCATATCAAAGCAATCCATGCAAGATAAAGTATTTCTTACAAGCATCAACAACAATGTCTCGCCACCCAAAAATCTATCAACGCATATTTCTTTGCCCATAAACAGCAAGTTTATATGTGTGTACGCCTGTGTATACGCCGCGCATCGCTGCCAAAATGCAACAAAAAGTAAAACAACCAAAAGTACTTTTTGCTACTTTTTGTTACTTTTCGGCAACGCTGTACGCGCGGTCTGTATTCTTGTTATTTTCACAAAATTGTAAAGCGGCAGTTCTTGAGTTTTGCTTCAATATGCTTATTAAAGTCAAAGTTGGAAGGGTAGTATAAACTTAATGTTAACTTTGTGCAATTGAATAGCAAAACTTGAAATTCTTTAATATTATTACAATTCTACATGTTTGTTTATATTCTAGCATTGTTTATTGTTTATATTCTAGCATAAATTATATATACATATATTTAAATCATATTTTAGATTTTTCATTGAAACTTATTGAATATTGGTTCAAGGGGTATTTTTTATTTGTGCAGCTTGTGCGTCTCAGCAACGACAAGCCAGCGCGTTGTTGTTTTGTTCAGTTTCCCTTTGCGTTCAGCGGGCCCGTCGATTAAAGGAGAGGCGGTGGGTCAGCGGACAGCAAGAACGGTAAAATGTTGTTGGTACAAATTGTATGCAAGTGCAATTGATACATATATTTCTTGCTGGGCCTGCTTGCGGAGGTTTTTGTCATTTTTGATATTTTTCCTTTTACATATGTACCAATGCACTACTGAATACACTTTCGAAATTTGTTCGCAACTTTGCGTAACTGTATGGCAAGGATTGTTGGAAAGTGTCATAGGGTAAATATTGGGAAGAGTATGAATGAGCACCAATAGCAAAAATGATATTTGACTGCCTTGGAAGACAAAATCTTATGTTTTTTACTTAAGCTCATTTATGGGGGAGGAAAAATAGTTTTGTGGACAAATGTTTGCCGAAGCCTAGTTTTTAGTTCAAGATACATATGTACTTGGTTGGCTAGGTGCAGATCAGTTGCTAGTGCAAGTGCTATGTGGGGTTGGACACGTATCAAATGATCACAGAATACGTAAGGGACACACACACAATCTTATGAGCGCTAGTCGAAATAAAATATCAAAAACCATTTCACAGCCCAAGTCCACCAAAACTATTTTTCTGCAAAGCGCTCTTTTCGCTCTTTTGTCTGCCTGGATCTGATCGCACTGGTACTGAATGATAAGATTCGCATTACTGAATAAATGCTCTATATTATTTTCTGCTTAGTGGTACTATCGAGGTAAACTGAGGATGGCAAGCTTGAATATTTACGTTTAGAGTTGACCAATTTATTAAACTGTTTGGGATCACGTGAAAAGTTTAATCTACAACGATTAAGATAATATATAAAATAATATTATAACAAGAAGTGTTAACAGAAATAAAATTAGACCTTGCCACTATATACGAAGACAAATCTACAGTAGTTCCGGACTTTTTAAACCTTTTATAAGCTCTTGTATTCACGTTTTTCAATTTTGATAGTTCCCTCGTAAACCCAGGTGGTTTATTTTCACTTGCGGATAAGTGAGAAGAACACAGATATCCAAATGTGAATTCAAGGTCTCATAAAATATAGAAATGGCAGAGTCTATATCACTACAAGAATAAAGGTGAGACCAATTAGTATGCAGAAGGAGATCATTTAATTTAGCAAAGTTAGTTTTACGAAAGCAACGGGTTTTTATAGAATTGTTAGATACTGGACTAAGGCTAAGAATTTCTAAGGATAGTTCTAAGGTTGGATGGTAGGTATCTTCAGGAAACGCTAGCAGGGGTACTCTGCTAACATTACTGCAATCCGAGTCCGAAACGAATATCAAGTCTAACATTCTACCCCTAGTAGAGTGACCACCTGGGGCTCAGGCCATTCCGGGACGTTCCACCACAAGTTGGCAATTTGGTCGAACAAGAGTGAATCGTCTATCGAAATGTTTTTCTAAAAAAATTATTCAACACACTTCCCTACACTTTCATCATACGAAAAGTTCGCGTCGTCTAGTTGCAGCCATTTAAAAATCCGTTACTCATCGAAACAATAGAAAACCGAGACAATTTCGTGTCGGGTCGGGACACGGGGACATCAGCTGCAAAAGCGGGACATGTCCCGGAATTCCAGGACGGATGGCAACCCTAACCACTACAATTATGCACCCTGTTAACTTGCGATAGGCCTAACTCCTGAAGGCCATCGATAAAATCATAAAGTTGCTGGTAACGGCGCCGAAGATGTGTTATTCACAGACGATACAACATGAGATATATTAAAATCACCAACCACTATAAGGTGATCCATTTCCGTCAACAACGACGAAACAAGTTGCAGGGAATACAGATGGGATGTGTAACGTTATTATCATAATGGGGAGGAATATACCAACAAGTTATATACAATGAACGACCTCTAAACAATATTTTAACACATAGAAACTCTATGTCTGGAATACTATCTGATAGTGAATCTGTTCAGAAGAAACGCAAGCATAAACAGCAATGAGAACACCACACCCCTTGCGGGATGTGCGATCGCATCTGTAGAAGTTATAATTATTAGGAAACACAGAATAATCAGATATATCGGGTTTTAACCAGGTTTCTGTCAGTGCAACAACTTGTGAAACAAAGGATAAGCTATTAACATACAATTGAGCAAGTTTAGTGTTAAGGCCTCTTACATTTTGGTAGGCCAAGCTAACTACTTTTGATAGTTTGTTGCCTTGGAGGTGGAGGCAACAGGTTGGCTAACAGGCGGTGCACCACTAATCCTTATTCAATTATTATTACTGTTGCGCCTATTGACATACTCCTTCACGACGAGCTGCGGCTGCTTAAACTTTTCAGAGCAAATTGTTGTGAAAAATTCGCGCGCAGCACTCAACATGAAAGAAGATATGTTTCGGGCGTGTTTAAATTTAAACTTTTCAACAGCAATAAGAGGGGAATCAATTTTACTTTTAACGTAGGCATTACGGCATATGAACTTATTTAACGGCACAACAACAAGAGGCTTGTGGACCCTTGCTGTACCTAAAGTTGCATTAGTTGGCACACAGGCTGTTGAAACTGAAAGATCGGGAGTTTAGTTGTTAGAATGAATGTTAGAGTTTAGATTTTAGCAGGCGAGTAAAATAAAATTAGCGGGCTAGCAGAAATACCCGCTGGGGGATTAATGCTAGGCACCAGAAGGGATTTGGTGGGCGGAACAGGTGGGACAGTAAGTGGATTAGGACCAAAAGCCTTTTTTCGCTTCGGAGATTCGGTCATCACCTTGCCATTTTTGAAATTAGACTCTAGCTCTTTAAACGACATATGTATGCAGGTTGTGAAAAGCAACATGCATAGCCCTTAAACAAGCGTGAATCTACCTCATAAATTGGGAAATTTCCTTCACCACCTCGTTGCAGGGCTCTTAGTACCATTTCAGGCCTGTGTCAGCCAGCAAGCAGTCCCTAATTTTGGCAGTAAAGCCAGCTCATTTCATGTGTATCATGTTGTCGCACAATCTACACAATATAAAATCTTGGTTGGTTATTCCAACCAACTTGCAATTGCTACTGCGGCAAACAAGCATTTTGATTTTATAAAATAAAAATTAAAAATTAAATTAATTATCTATTACAATTGATATGCGATATCAAATCAAAGTAATGTGCAAATTTAAGAGTAAGAATGTTTCGAGGCAATGAGCGCGACAAAACGACAAAAGATAATGAGAGCGCGTAAGCGAGAGAGAGTGAGCGCGTAGGCAAATGCAACCGCAAGTGCGCCGGATAAGAGCGTACGAAAGCTGCAGCAGACTGAATGCTGGGGAGCGAGAGCAAGAAAAATAGATAAGCTGTTTGTTGTTAGTGGACGAATACACAGAGTAGACAAGAGCAAAAATATACACATATATAACACATATCCATTAACATCCAGAGGTGATACTTTCATAGAGACATCAAAGCACTCAGTGCTCACAAGATCGTCTCCAAGCTGGTGTGGCAATGTATAAAAACACTCAACAGGTTGGGCAGTTTCAACACAGTCACCATCTATTGGGTACCAGGCCATGTGGGTATTCCCGGCAATGAGGTTGCCGACATCATGGCCAGGAGAGGAGCTAGCACTCCCTCCTACGGCCCTGAACCTTTCTGTGGGCTAGGACCAGGGATTATCAGTCAGATCAGTCGCATCGATCTGCTTAAAGCTTGTGAGAATGCGTGGCGGTCTTCGCAGGGGGCAAAACAAAGCAAGCGACTGCTAGGTAGCTATAACAAGAGGAGAACTGAGGACTGTCTGAAGCTGAGCAAAGGATCTCTTCGGATAGTCACGGGTTTCTTGACCGGGCATTGCAGAATGCGCAAGCATCTGCACATTCTCAAGTTAGGGGAAGATATTCTTTATAGAATGTGTCTGGAGGGTGATGAGACTCCAGAGAACCTGCTTGAGGAGTGTCCCGCCATTAGCTGACTGAGCCTCTCTCTTTTGGCGAGCCTCTCTCTGTCTACAGAGGAGCTGAGGGCTCTCCGACCACGCCACATCGTCGCGTTCCTGCGATCGATTGGGCTATTTGAGGAGCTGTAACTCACATAAGTAAGAGGGCTCAATAGATTCTAGTCGCAGTGCATGATCCTCATGCAATAATAACTATGTATATATGAACGTATGTTTATTTTATTTTGAAGCTACCCATTATTTCAACTCCTATTTTTACATTTTCCAAGTTCGATATACATATATAAATATATTTTTAATATATAGATATAGATATATACCCTTCCAACTTTGACTGCATCAAGCAGATTGAAGCAAAAGTCTAAAAATACCGATTTAAAATTTTGTGTAAATACACAAAAACTAACATAGCGGATTTCTTTAATAAGGGAATGAACTGACGAATGATGGCTGCTGCATACTCTTACAAAATATAAGTGCTCTTGTGAATATGTATTTCAATAATATATACTTGCCAAAATTGCATATTTCGATTAGTATAAGTAGGAGCTTAGTAAATAAATGAGAAATTGCTTAAAATAGTTTAATAATATTTCATTATTAGAATTTTATTTACGGGTAATGTAGCAAGTAAGCTTGTTCGTAATAGTTTTTTCTTGTGTTGCTGTTTGTGGGCAAACACATATGCGTTCGTAGATATCGGAGTGTTGAGACTTTGTTGTTGCTGCTTATAAGAAATACTGTATCTTTGTTGTAACTTTATTAGCTTATTTAAAGTATTGTACAGTTGATAAATTTGTGAATTTTAATGTACAAAGTAATTGCGCAGTCCGCTTGATGACGCGCTTAAGAGTAGAAGCATATCGATATATCGATATGCAGTCAGTGTGAGTAGTGTTGCCAGATGTATTTCCAACACTTCCCCTCAATTGGCACCACACTAACTTACAGCTTGCATCCCCAAGGCGTTTATGCATGCGATGTGCTGTGCTGTCACCAGTCCCTTAGTTAGCACGTCTGCCGGCATCTCGGTGGTTGGGATGTAGTCGATGCGAATCTCACCCTTCTCTACAAGCTCTCGCACAAAATGGTGACGAATGTCGACGTGCTTTGTGCGCTTTTGGAATATCGGATTCCTTGTCAGTTGCCCCGCGCCTTGGTTATCGTTGTATATTGTTGTTGTGCGGAGTTTGCACAGTACCTCTTGCAGGAAACTTCTCAGCTGAACAGCTTCTTTTGATGATTCAGATAACGCCATTTACTCCTCTTCTGTGCTGGACAGAGCCACCGTGCGTTGTTTTCAGCATTCCCAGGATACCGCAGCATTTGCCATTTTAAAAGCAAAACCTGTAAAAGATCTACGATCATCTACGTTAGAAACCCAGTCGGCATCTGCATAGCCAACCAAATCTTCGCCGTTCTGTTTGTAAACCAAGCCGTAGTTTACGGTGCCCTTCAAGTAACGCAGCACACGTTTTGCGGCAACCCAATGTTGTTTGCCAAAATTTGCATTGTATTGGCTAAGTACACTTACTGCATGTGAAATGTCTGGACGCGTTGATACAGCCAGACACATTAATGATCCGATCAGACTTTGATACGGGATCTTTGAGACTTCTGCTTTCTCATTTTCCGACTTCGGGCACATTGCTGTGGATAATTTTTCCCTCGTGTTAATTGGTGTGCTTGCTGGTTTGCAGTCTTCCTTGTTGAACTGCTTTAACAAATCTTTGACGTACGTTCGCTGCACCATTGAAAACGTTTTTTCGCTCTTATTTTGGTTAAATTCGATGCCCATACAATGTGCAAGCTTTCCTAAGTCTTTCATTTCAAAATTACTGGCCAGCTGTAATTTAAGATACTTCAGCATCTGTTGATCGTTAGTAGCAACTATCAGATCGTCCACGTACAACGATATGATCATGATTCCATTTCTTTCCCTTTTCAGATATACACATGGGTCAGCGGCAATCGGGCTAAAATTCATTTCCTTCAGCCTGTCCAGTTTCTTATACCACTGGCGCCCACTCTGCTTTAGGCCGTATAAAGCTTTATTCAATTTGCAAACTTTGTTTCCGACATACTTCTGTTTTTCATTGTCCGTGAGAATCAAAAATAGCTCTGGAGGCACGCTTACATATAGTTCCTCCTCTATATCTCCGTTAAGGTACGCACTGTCAAAATCGTATTGATATACATCAAGATCAAGTTCGACGGCAATAGCAATTAGTGCACGTATTGATCCCATTCTTGTTACGGGGGAAAACGTTTCATTATAGTCGATACCTTCTCGCTGAGTAAAACCTTTTGCCACCAATCTTGCTTTGCGTAGATTCACTTCGCCATTTGGTTTATATTTTGTTTTGATTTGCCAAGTTTTATTCTTCTTTAGTGCCTCGTACTCGTTACTGAGTGCTTCCTTCCACTTTGATGCATTTGGGCCGCTGAGGGCTGTATCTACTGTTATATTGTCGCTGCTACTGATTAGGGAAGTTGCTTCGTAAAATTCTTCTTCACCTTGCGAATCGTCTTCGGAGTCCTGCGGCTCAGCGGGCACTGTTTTCTGTTGATATTATATTGATGATTACTTCCTGGTTTACCTGAATGATTTTTTTCTTGGCCTTCCTGGTCCACGTTTCTCAGGGGGTGGATTTTCTACTTCTTCTGAAGATTCTTCGCTTTCTTCATTTTGATGGTCACCATGTTTCTTTTCAGGATAATATTGTTCCTCGATGCCATTCTGCTGTTCGGCAAATTCTTCGAATTCGTGCTTGTTGTCAAACTGATTTGTAAATACAACATCTCGACTTTTGGTAACTACTTTGCTTTCTGGGTCAAACATTCTTTACGCCTTTGCTTCATCGCAGTACCCTATAAATATATTTCGATTAGATCTTGGGCTAAACTTACCCTTCCACTTCTTATCGAGCGAATACACAGTTTGCCCCAATGTGCGCAGATGCTTTGCGATTGGAATACGATTATTCCACAACTTAAATGGAGTCTCGCCACACAGGCTTCTAGATGGGCATCTGTTTGTAATGTAGTTGGCAGTATTCACAGCTTCTGCCCAATATGTCGATGGTAGCGCCGCACAGTGGGGAATTTGCCAGAAAAGCTTATCAATAATCTTTTTTTTTATGAACGCGTTTGGCAAAAGTGATACATGTAATCGATAGAGAACTCTTCAAGGATTATGGATCCGAAAGGTTTTTTAGTTTGGATAATAATTATGGGTGGTATATCTGCTCAAAGTTGAGAATTTTTTCGTAAGTACGAATAGACGACAATTTTTACCAAATTTTACCACTTTCAAACTGAATATTGTGCGATGTAAGCAACCGATCTTCGATCTTTTTTCTTTATCTGAAAAGTATGTTCAATCTTAGTGTTTTTCTGAATAACTTTTAAATATAAGTGAATTACTTACTAAATTAGAATCGTTTAAAAAATACACTAAATTTTGATACTTTTTGAACTTTGGTGGAATAGAACAAAAAAGTATCTCTCAGAGTTAACGCGGGACCACTTGCATTTGATAGCTATAATATATACCTTTCATACGAATATAGCCTAAATCTGCGAAAATCTGCATTTTGTAAACGCAAGCCAAAATACTAGGGATACCTCGCGTTAAAAACACGCGGCAGGTATAAGGAAGAAGAAGAGCGGGTGCAAATTTGGCTGTTGTGTGTGTTGTTAATTGATAACATTGCCAACAGCGCATCCGGAGACGAGTCACTTTTGTTCCTGTTTCGCGCCTCTTATTCGTCAAGCAGCTTTATTTTTAATAATTCTGGCTCAATCAACTTGTCCTGTGTTTCTATGGCGATACGAAATGGCTCATATTCTTCAGGGATACTGTACAACAACAGTATGGCCAACAACTCATCGATTTTTACTAATTCGACTTCATTTATTTTGTCAACTATATCAAAGAACTTGTCAATGTGACTTCGCATGTCACCACCGGGTGCTAATTTACACAAAATTAGCGACTTCAGCAAAGCAGCCGTTCTTGCCGGCCCTGTAGATTGATAAATGCTTTGCAACTTTTTCCAGACCTCATTGGATGTTTCACAATTCTTTATTTGCATCAACTCAGCTGCTGACATTGCTAATATTAAGTCTGACTTTGCCTTGGCGTTATCTAACTCCCACTGTGCAGCATTTGTTTCTGTCTTTATATTTTTTCCACAAACGTACTTCCATGCATCGTTCTTTATTAACAGCGCTTGAATTTGTATTTTCCACGTGTCATAATTGTCTTTGCCCAAAGGCTCAATTAGCAGGCTTGTTACACTCATTTTTACTTATTTTCGTGTTGTTGTACCCGCAATGAGAAGTTACACAAACAACTACATACATACATGCGAAAGGTACAGTTTCTTGCCTTTGTGTGTATTTGCTATGCGCCACACAGTGGCATGCTCTTACACTATTCTTAGGATTTCTTCACACGAAACGTTCTTTAAGTTTACACAAAACTTTTCCAATTCACTAATCAACTGGCGCAGTGGAAGCGTGCTGGGCCCATAACCTGTTGCAACTTTATTAGTTTATTTAAAGTAGTGTACAGTTGATAAATTTGTGAATTTTAATGTACATACGAAGTAATTGCGCAGTCCTCTTGATGACGCGCTTAAGAGTAGAAGCATATAGATATATCGATTATCAATTATCACATTAAATTTAAGTAAACTTTATAAATAATGTATTGCTTTGTCAAATTTTATTATTTATTTATTTATTTATTTAATGTCAGCTATGAGCAGCTGACAAATAAAATTAACTATAATTATAAAATTAAAATAATATAATATAAAATAAATAATTATAATATCTGAAATAAAGTTCAAAATTAAGATAAAAAATTTAAAAAGTTAACGTTAAAGCTCTGGGAAATTCCAAATAAATATAACTGGTCCAACATTTGTTGCGTGGATTGGGAAAAACCCAGAAAAACCCAATCAGACCAGTGGAAGCTTATTGATTAGTGGTTATGATTAGATAAGGCAGAAAGGATAAATCGTTTTCGTACTGGAATTGAGGTCTCCAAAGAGTTACGGGAATAAAGCCGGTTAAAGTCTGAACAAATAACACGAAATGGTTCATGAATTAAATAGTTGCTGGAGCACCGATCGAGGCTAAGTGGTGTGAAGTAACGGGTGGATCTAATTGGAACAGTTAAATTTATGTGACTCAAAAGAACTGAAGAGTCGATTTCTCCATTAAGTAGATTAGTGATGAATACTACACCATGCATAATTCTATGGTTCAAGAGGGAAGGAAGATTAATTAAAAGAAGTCTACTTGAATACGGGGGTAGGTCTATCCCAGGAACCCAGTTAAAACTTCTAAGCGCAAACAGAAGAAATTTCCTCTGCACAGATTCAATTCTATCCTGGTGAATCCCGTATTGCGGGGACCACACACAAGATCCATACTCCAGGATGGGACGTACCAATGATGTATATAGCGTTTTAGTGGTGTAGGGATCATCAAACTCTTTTGACCACCGCTTGATGAAGCCAAGTACATTTATGGCCTTATTGACCATCGACGATATGTGAGAATCAAATTTTAATTTGGTATCAAGAATGATGCCTAAATCTTTAATTTCAATTTTGCGCATTTGCCGACGACTTCCACCTCATAATAAACCACAACAAAAGCAAAACAGACAACAAAAACCTAAACACTCTGTTTAGCAACATTGAGAATTGGTGCACGCAATCCGGAGCTACCCTCTCCCCAAACAAATGCAAACACATACATATCTGCCGAAAGCACAACTGCACGGCACAAATAGCAACACACAACTACACAATACCCAAAGTCACAAATATCCGAATCCTAGGACTTCACATAAATCAAAAATACAAATGGGACACCCATATCGATAAAATAGCCTTAAACCTCCACAAAAGATTAAACATTATAAAATGCCTTGCATCCCCAAAATTTAATTGCAACACGTCCACCCTCATCTCCACCCTCACAACACTAGTCCTATCAAAAATTGACTTCGGCCTAATATTCTACGGAAACACTTCCAACACCAACTTAAAAAAAATACAAACAATAATTAACAGTGGAATTAGAACAGCACTTGGCGCATATAAGACAACACCGACCAACAACCTACTGACGGAAACAAACATACCCCACATTACCCATAGATTCAACCTCCTTACCAGCAAAGCATCCAAAAACCTCATATTCTCCAAACATTCACCAATACACACAATAATAAACAAACCCAACATACACAAATATGCAAAAAAAATCAACTCAGCCATCTCTAGAATAATTAACATCTGTCTCACCCACAACATCCCTTTTCAACCCACCAAAATAATAAAAGCAAACAGACCCCCCTGGAACCTCAATCCCAATACTATAGACATAAGCCTACATCAATACACCAAAAGCACCACCAACCCCCTAGTATTCCAAAAACACTTTCAAGAATTCAAACAAAGTCACACCCAATACCAATTCACCTATACCGACGGGTCTAAATCCACCCACAACACATCATTTTCCATCACAACTGAAGACACATTGATCAAAAGGGGGATCCTCCCAACCTACACATCCATATTCACAGCAGAAATAATAGCTATACTGGAAGCACTCAACATAATACTGCAAAAAAACGGCAAATGGATCATATGCTCCGACTCCCTATCATCCCTAAAAGCAATACAAAACATCGACAACCTCAGCTACTACCCAAAAACTATACGAACACTACTCACAAGACACCAAAATAAAGTAAAACTAAAATGGATCCCGAGCCACATAAACATAAAAGGCAACGAGTTTGCCGACACACACGCCAAAAAAGCAGTGGAATTCCCACTGATCACCACAAACAATATAAACATGACAGACATAAACAAACACCTCAAAGAAACACTAATACCACAAAAATACCCAACATCAAACTGGTACAAAAACATTAATCCTAACAACACAAAAATCCTGCAAATCCTCAAAACCCTAAACCAGAGTGAAATACCCAGACTCGAACAAATAAAACTAATAAGACTACGACTGGGACACACAAAAATCACAAACCAACACTACATAGACAAAAACATAACCAACACTTGCCCCCTTTGCCAAAACCATTCCCCAATAGACCTCAAACACATCCTAACGCAATGCCCATCCCTAATAACAGCCCGAAAAAATATTCTCCAAAACAAAAACCCAATAGACATCCTAAAAAACCCATCCATAGACAACATCAAACTTATAATAGATTTCTTAAAAAAAACCAACCTCTACCACAAAATATAAAAACAACAAGATAAAATATACACACATCCCGATACCAAATACCCACACAAATTGTAAATACCTAACATAAGACTGTAATTAACAATATTAATAATTAAGCACTCACACATGTAAATAAAACAATAAAACAATAGCAGCAGTAAGATACCAAATACTCCACAGCTGAAGGCCCAGGCAGCCATGCTAACACCCCACTAGCTCCTAAGTTTTAAACTTTAAGCTAGTATTAATAAATAAATAAATAAAATAATTTCAAAAACGCGGACAAGTGGTGAAGCATCAAGCACGTAGTGAGCAGTATGAGGGGTACCTCTACAAAAAGTCATGATTTTACATTTTGAACAATTTAAATGAAGTAAGTTACAACGGCACCAAGCCGACAGTGCACCCAAGTCCGAGTGTAGTAAGTTACATTGAGAAACATCATTATAGGTGAAACATAGCTTTACATCATCAGCAAACATAAAAACACGAGAATTAGTAAAAACAGCAGAAAGATCGTTAATAAAGAGATTAAATAGCAATGGTCCTAGGTGACTTCCCTGAGGGACACCAGAGGTACAAAAATAGATATGGATACAGAAGATTTAAAAACCACCTTTTGTGTTCGGCCACACAAGTACTCAGAAAGCCACGACAAGAGTTTCGCTGGAAATCCAATAATATTTAATTTTTTGAGCAGCAAAGAATGACTTACGGAATCGAATGCCTTACTAAAATCTGTATAAATGACGTCAGTCTGCATTTTATCCCGAAACCCTTTGACAACAATTGAGGTGAACTCAAGAAGGTTAGTGGTAGTAGATCTTCGCCTAACAAAACCGTGTTGATAAGGGGATAAAATTGCAATTGAGAGCATATAAATTTTTTTCAAAGACTTTCGGAATGGCAGACAACTTGGATATACCCCTATAGTTTTTAACTTTAGACTTAGAAGAATTTTTATGAAGTGGAATAATAAAAGATTCCTTCTATATACCAGGAAACACAGCTGAGTCAACCGATAAGTTAAATAATTTATGTAAAGGTATACAAAGTGAATCCGCACAGTATCTAAGTATACAACCTGGCACTCCATCTGGACCGGGCAAGAAGCCGGGTTTGATAGAGTCAAGGTCGCCTAGCAGCGTACACTCAGTTATAACTGGGACATAAATGCAGTTTGACGCTTGAACTTGAAAAGGATAGGAATTATTGCAACTATATGAACTCGATGAGTATACGGATTGAAAATACTCAGCAAAGAGATCGGCCACTGCCTGATCGGAATTTGCTTTTGTATTATCAAGGTAAACTGAGGATGGCAAGCAAGAAGATTTACGTTTAGAGTTAACAAATTTATAAAACTGTTTCGGATCGCGGGAAAAGTTTGATCTGCAACGATTGAGATAATTGTTGTAACATAAAGTGTTTAAAGAAATAAAATTTGACTTTGCAATTATATACGAGGATAAATCTATTGTATTTCCTGATTTTTTAAATTTTTTATGGGATCTTGTTTTCACGTTTTTTAATTTTGATAGTTCCCTCGTAAACCAGGCGGTTTATTTTCACTTAAAGGAACAGTGAGGGGAATACATATATCCAAATACGGATTCAAAGTCCTGTAAAAAATGGCAATGGCAGTTTCTATATCAGTACAAGAATAAAGTTGAGACCAATTAGTATGCTGAAGAAAGTCATTCAATTTAGTAAAGTTAGTTTTACGAAAACATCGGGTCTTTAAACAATTGTTAGATTTTGATCTAAGGTTAAAAAGTTCAAATGAAAGTTCTAAAGTTGGATGGTAGGTGTCTTCAGGAAGGACTAGAGGGGATACTCTATTAACATTACTACAATCAGAATCAGAAACGAATATCAAATCTAACATTTTATTACTACTGTTATGCACACTGTTAACTTGTGATAGGCCTAACTCTAAAAGACCATTGATAAAATCATCAGAAGTGGCCGGTAATTGCGCCGCAGATGTGTCATTCACAGACCATAACACATGTGGCAAATTGAAATCACCAACCACTATTAGTTGATCCATATCCGTCAACAACGACGACACAAGCTGCAGGGCATTCAGATGGGATATGTAAATGTTAATATCAGAATTGGGAGGAATATATGAACAGTGAGCGGCCTCTAAATAATATTTTAACACATATGAACTCAATATCCGGATGAACATGAGATTGAATCTGTTCAGAGGAAATACAAGAATCAACAGCAATGAGAACACCGCCCCCCTTGCGGGAGGTGCGATCGCATCTGTACAGGTTATACTTATTAGGCAAAACGGAATAATCAGATATATCAGGTTTTAACCAGGTTTCTGTCAGTGCAACAATCTGAGAATCAAAGGATAAGCTGTTTACATATAGTTTAGAAAGTTTAGTGTTAAGGCCTCTAACATTTTGATAGGCCAAGCTAACTACTTTTGTTAGGTTTTTGCCGCCGAAGTTGAGGCAATAGGGTGGCTAACAGTTGGTGCACTACTGAACCTCCTATCGTTATTATTAATTTTACGCCTATTCACATACTCCTTTACAATGAGCTGCGGTGGCCAAAACTTCCCAGAACAAATTGTCGAGAAAAGTTCGTTCGGTACACTCAATTTGAAAGAAGATATGGTTCGGGCTTGTTTAAACTTAAACTATTCAACAGTTATAAGTGGTGAGCCTATTTTACTTTTAATGTAGGCACTAACATCATCCAACGAAGTGTCGGATGCTAGCCTAGACACGAAAATAAATTTGTTCAAAGGCACAACAACAAGAGGCTTGTGAGCCCCCGGTGTACCTTCAGTAGGCTTAATAGGCACACAAGCTGTTGGAAGAGAAAGCTCGGATGTTAAAATAGGGGAAAGATTATTGTTTGGAATTCTTGCCGGCGAGTTAAAATGCATTAACGGGCTAGCAATTGAACCCGTTGGGGGATTAGTGATAGGTACCAAAAGGCACCACTCCCCAAGACTGGAGGAACACTGAGCGGATTATGCCCCGAAGTCTTTTTACGCTTCGGCGAATTACTCAACAACTTGCCTTTTTTGAAGCTCGACTGCAACTCTTTAAAGGAAGTATGAAGGTTATAAAATGCAGTATGCATTGTATTAAAACCTACATATGTCTGTCTCATAAATTTAGTAGACTCCTTTTCGACCTCATTACAGGACTGACAAAACCATTTAAGGCCTATGTCTGCAATTAAGCAGTCCCGTATTTTGGCCGTAAAGCCAACACACTTCATGTGTATCACATTGTCACACAATCTGCACAGAATAAAGTCTTGGTTGGATAATCCAACCAATTTGCAGTTGTTGCTGCAACAAACTAGCATATTGATTTTAAGTTGAGTAAATAAAAATATTAATAAAAAGAAAAAAAGTAATAAGCTTTATCAAAAAGATGTAGGGTTCACGAAAGTAAGTGTGAAGGAGTTGATGCAATGAGCACGATCAAACGGTAAAAACCAAGACAGCGAGAGAGCTTGAGTGCTTTGGCAGATACCACTATAGTTGTATACAAGTACTTCGGATAAGAGCGGACGTTAGCGTGAGAGGACTGATGCTGGAGTGCAAGAGCAAGAAAATTAGACAATATGTTTGTTGTTAGTGGATGAAAGAAAACACAGAACAAGCACAGAATAAGCAAATGCAAGCACAGAATAAGCAAATGCAAATATACGTATGTATGTACATATGTTTTTTTAAAGCAACTGCAGCGTTTTTATACCCTGAACCCATAAAATGGGTAAATCAGGGTATAATGGTTTTGTGCAAAAGTATGTAACAGGCAGAAGGAAGCATCTCCGACCCCATAAAGTATATATATTCTTGATCAGTATCAATAGCCGAGTCGATATGGCCATGTCCGTCTGTCCGTCCGTCTGTCCGTCTGTATGAACGCGTAGATCTCAGAGACTACAAGAGCTAGAGACTTCAGATTTTGAAGATAAGTTCTCCTATACCATTAGCAGAACAAGTTTGCTTCAAATTATCGATAACTACTCTGGTTTTCGATATACACATGGAATCGATAACAAAAAAATATCAAATTTGGAAAATGTAAAAATGGGGATTAGTGTAATGGGTAACGATAGAACTTTTCTCAAAATTTCGTCTAAATCGGTTACCAAATAAAACCAAGTAACACTTAGTGCACAAACACAAGAAAACAATAACTTATTGAGAGCGCTCAAAAACACAACCGTCACCAACGAAAGACAAAAGCTTGCTTATTATGATGATTATTGTATAAGTGTTTCTTAATGTATGTTAAATTAAATGTTAAGAAATGAAAAATAAAGATAAAGATAAATAAATATTTGAATCTTGCTAAACTCGATAAACTCGATAACGCAAAATCGATAGATCCAGCTATTTCGCAAGCCCTTACAGCTAGAACTACCAAATTTGGAGAGAAAATAGCTACTAACAACCCCCAATAAAATGCATTGTTTTGAGCACTAATATTTTTTAGCGCTTTATTTTCCGAAATGAAAACCAATAGACAGAATTAAAAATTAGACCGATGCTTTATTTGCAATTGTCACAAACAACTTTGACCTGTTCACACCGAATGTGTTTGAACAACTAACAGAATGATATGCAAGCGGCGACATACAAAGCGGGCCGATGCTTAACGAATTAAGGTGTAAAGTAAACATCATAAAGTGTAGAGTGAACATAATAGAATAACGTTAGATACTCTATAATGAGATAAGCATAGGGTATGCCGCACAGGGCAACTAATATGTACAAATGTTATTGTTGATCATGCGGCTGTTGCTGTTGCTGCTGCGAACATGCATCAAATCAATTAAATTTTGGAGCCACGCCCACCCATGCTGCCCCAGCCCCCCGCAGTTTAACACCAAAAATGCCCATATCTTCTACAGTTTTTGAGCTGGAGCCATCAAATTTGATGCCAAGATAGGTGTTGACGATCCCCAATAAAAGCATAAAAACATTGGATGCCACGCCCATCTATACTGCCTTAGCCGCCCTCAACCGCCCCAACGCTTCGCTAAAAACAGTAGTGCGAGTATCTTCCAAAGTGTTTGATATAAAATTCTGAAGCGGTGTTGAACCCGGTTAGTCATGCATCAATACCTCAAATACTAGTTATCAGATATTTAAAATGCAAGAATAATTAACATTTATTGCCGAAATTGTTGTTGCTACGTCAAAGCAAATAAAATTAAAAATAAAAAAGTAAAAAAAAGTTAAAATAGACATATTCATAAAATTCTGACGCGGTGTTGAGCCCGGGTAGGCATGCATAAAAACAGGAGATAACGAAGCGCCTGTATAGCAGCGCCAGGTCTATCTTATCATTTTGATGGCTTAGGGCCGGTTTCTCAATGTCTGGTTAGCATAACTATCCTAAGTTTAGTCAAAATTGAGTTTCTCAATGTGGGTTTAGGGCTTAGCGTGCGATAAACTTAACTGATGTCTGAGTGCCGGCTAACGTTTATGCTTTGTCAAACAGCCGATATAAATATCGCTAAAACCATCGTTAAACAATTACCTGATTCAGGGCCGGTTTCTCAATGTCCAGTTAAAGTGCCAATTAGTTAATCTCGGCATAACTTTAATGCTCGTGCTAAATCAGTTTGGTTTTCTCAATGCAAAGTTAACCTTATTCGTTCAGATACTATCGCTCTAATGGTGCTGCCAACTAATTACGAGGAAATCACCTGTTTGGTGTGGTATTTGTTTTGTTTTGTGACTGTCAAATTCGAAACAAATGATTAAAACATTAATTTTATTGAGCGCGGCTAAAATATATAAGCGCCAACGTAAGAAAAACGTTTCGGTTGCTGAGAAGCATGCATTTAATGTTCTTGTGAAGTCAAACCAAAATATTTTGTATAATAATAATAATAATATAATAAAACATATACAATGCAAGTGACGGCGTGAGCCAGCTGTTTGCCTAACGATGGTTTTAGCGATATTTATATCGGCCCTTTAACAAACGATAAATGTTAGCCAGCACTCAGGCATCGGTTAAGTTTATCGCACGCTAATAGCCTATTCACACTAGGGCACATATCGGGGAACGATGAGAAGATGTGAAATTTTGCTCACATTGCAACATTTAACATTTAACATCAAGGGTCTTCTTCTTCATTTGTAAAAAAGACGCTTATTTCACCACGTATTTTTTTTGTCGTAACAAAATATTATAAAAGAATGGATAAAAGAAATTTAGAGATCAAGGGCGTCGCCAGACCTGAAGGTAGGGGGGGGGGGGGGGGCAGGCAAAAAAAACTTTAAGTAACAAATTTCATATATTTATAGTAATAATAATTTTCTAAGGTTCGATGCAAAGTCCTGCAAAATATCTTCCTCCAGCTCAATCTGTTTTTCTCTCACTAAGGCTCTATGGCCGCTTAACACACACAATCCTATAAAATATGAAATAAGTTTAAAGCTTCTGTTTTTGTATATTTTATTACCATTTAAGCGATTTTCTCCCATTGTAGATCTCAGGCAAGTCTTCACTCTTCTCAGAGTACTAAAAGATCGTTCCACGGTTGTGCTTGTACATGGCAAGCATTTCTAATGCTTGCCTGATTTTTTGATAAAGATCAGTTTTGCTATAGGCAAACATTAAGTCGTTGACTTCATTTTGAGACTCATTTCAATAATTGTGCCAAAGTTCAACCTCGTTTTCAATCCCTTCTAAATTATAAAATGAACCTTCATCTAAAAGTTGCTACTTCACATTGTCGGTTGTGCAGAGAAGAGGCGGACGCGGCTCATTGTTTTGCGGCCCGGGCCCGCACGAACCCGAAGTCTTCTTTAAAAGGCTTGCACGAAACTAATACAGACATATTTAGGCATGTACGTTTAAAAGAAAATGCACTGTTGCACGCTTAATAAGTGGTGAGCAATCTAGCAAAAATCTAAAAGCATATCCAAAGTAGTATCGATCAAAATTTATTAAGCAATAAATGATGTTTCCCGTACGCGAAAAAAAAAAATTAAAAGCTAATCAAATTATTTCAATCCTTTTGCTTAGGCCCGGGACTGCACTCACTCACCCGTACCGGACCTTTCCAAGCCAGCGGGAAAAAAATCCCGGACCGCACCTTCTCTAGCCCACAGTAATAGTTTTAATATGATGTGGACTTAAAGCTGTGAGCTCGAATGCCTAATAGCTTTCTTTTAGAAAACGCTCTTTTATTGATGAAATTAGTGAATCCAGATAGGGTAAAACAATAGCGCCCCAGAAATATTGTGAAGTCATCGTGAATGGAGGATTTGATCTTCTAGTTTGGTCTCTAGTCACACAAAAATTGGCTTAAACAATCTTAGCCAATTGCCAATTCTTCACAATTCTTCAAAAATGGTTGTAAATTCTGTTTCATTTAGTTGTCTGTAATTTTCGATTACAAGTCATATACAGTTGAAGTATTCTCTGCATTAAATAATAATGTTGTTTTTGTCCTTCATTAAATTCTCTACTGACTGCAGAATACAAAAATATTTTGCAATAATGCACTTACAAATTATAAACATACTACTAGTAGCAGCACTGTGTAGCTGAAAATAAATTTTTCTTGTGACAGCATTGCCTTCCGTACTCAGCTTTTCCAATCTAGCTGTTATTCGCCTTAAAATCTCGCCCGACCAACGTAATTCACAAAACGAATGTACGTTTGGGGCGTATTTCCTACGATAATGTGACTCCTTGAAAAAATAAATGACGTCTTTCATGTTAGAAATAGTCTTACAGATTTCGGGGACTGAGTTTGCAGACATGCCTGCTGCCTAATCTGCTAAAAAGCTATATGCAGAAGCTTTTTATACCCCAAACCTATAAGATGGATAAAAAGGGTATACTGGTTTTGTGCAAAAGTATGTAACATGCAGAATGAACCATCGCCGACTCCATAAAGTATATATATTCTTGATTAGCATCAACAGCCGACTCGATATGGCCATGTCCATCTGTGCTAGAGACTTCAGGTTTTAAATATAAGTTCTCCTACACAAGAAGCGGAACAATTTTTATTTTGAATTATCCATAACTATTCTTGTTTCCGATATAATCGATTACAAAAAAATATCGAATTTGGTTGAAAAAATGGGTAACGATAGAACTTTTCTTAAAATTTCGTCCAAACCGGTTTAGAAACACCGGAGGTTTCTTAAAGTTAAGTCAGTTTTTAGTTTTGTTTAAATTTATCATTATTTAAAGCATACTTTTAGGGCGCAAGGAGTAAAATATTTATTGCAACCGGAGTAAAATATTTATTGCAACTGGGTTCAGAGTATCTCTTAGTCGGGCTCTCTCGACTAAAGCCTTTTTACTTGTTTTTCAAAATATCTGCACAGATATAATATCTTAGCAATTTTAATGAAATGTCCCCAATTTCATTTTGAGTTTCTGGGCTTAGCGCTCTCTTTAGTTTTGCTACAATACACACACATTTAAACAATTGTATAGATATAACTGTACGTAGAACTCCATTACCTCTATTAATACTGAAAAAGTTTCTAATGTCTATATTTTCCACCAAATTCTTTACGAAAAACAATTGAGCAAGATTTAGATCAAACAGCTGTTTCATAAATACGATCGATAACTATCATTAGATTGCTGTCTCTTGATTACTTCTTTTGAATAAGGTTGCAAACCGAAGTTTTTTGATGTGTACATAAAAAAATCGTCCAAAATTTTAGGCTACGCCCTTGTTAGAGGTAATATCTATAGTTGCTCAGCAACAGGGTATGATTGTTGATCTTGTTGGTTATTTGCAAGAAGCCTGTAAAGACGAGGATTTCGAAGATGAGCAACTTTATGCACTTGTTGCAATGTCTCGGAGGATTTAGGCGCATGTGAGTGAAAATAAAACTTAATAAATACTAGGTAAATAATTAAAAAATAATCAAATAGTGTATGCAATATTCTGCACGAGTTTTGTCGAGCAGTTGCTGTGGAATTTGGCGAAGATTATCTGCCAGAAAAGTTTTTAACAGAATGTATGGTGGATGAATGCGTCGCTGGGTTTGAAGCCCTTGGATTTCCACAGTGCATTGGAGCAATTGGTAAACAAAGTTGTTAAGGGCCGGTTTCTCAATGTCCGGTTAGCGTAAATATCCCAAGTTTAGTCGAAATTGAGTTTCTCAATGTTCGTTTAGGGCTTAGCGTGCGATAAACTTAACCGATGCCTGAGTGCCGGCTAACGTTTATGCTTTGTCAAACAGCCGATATAAATATCGCTAAAACCATCGTTAAACAATTACCTGATTTAGGGCCGGTTTCTCCATGTCCAGTTAAAGTGTCAATTAGTTAATCTCGGCATAACTTTAATGCTCGTGTTAAACCAGTTTGGTTTTCTCAATGCAAAGTTAACCTTATTCGTTCAGATACTATCGCTCTGATGGTGCTGCCAACTAATTACGAGGAAATCACCTGTTTGGTGTGGTATATTTTTTGTTTTGTGACCGCCAAATTCGAAACAAATGATTAAAACATTAATTTTATTGAGCGCGGCTAAAATATATAAGCGCCAAAGTAAGAAAAACGTTTCGGTTGCTGAGAAGCATGCAGTTAATGTTCTTGTGAAGTCAAACCAAAATATTTTGTATAATAATAAAACATATGCAATGCAAGTGACGGCTTGAATCAGGTAATTGCCTAACGATGGTTTTATCGATATTTATATCGGCCCTTTAACGAACGATAAATGTTAGCCGGCACTCAGGCATCGGTTAAGTTTATCGCACGCTAAAGGCCTGTAGTCACATACACCGTAAACAGAAACCGAAACCGAAACAAAAATATCGATTGCACAAAGAATTGACCAGCGTCAAGTTATCTGCGTTTGTAGAAAACAGGTGATCGTCTGTTAACAGCAACAGAATAAAGTCAAAAGTACTTGTTTCGGTTTCAGTTGCTAATGTGATGAATTCGATTACGATTGCTAGCAAATGAAAAATACCGATGTTTCGGTTGCAGTTTCTATCGCAGTCGCAAATGTACTGAATTCGGTTTCGGTTTCGGTTTACGGTGTATGTGACAACAGGCCTTAAGCCCTAAACGAACATTGAGAAACTCAATTTTGACTAAACATGGGATAGTTACGCTAACCGGACATTGAGAAATCGGCCCTTAGCACGAGCATTAAAGTTATGCCGAGATTAACTAAATGGCACTTTAACTGGACATTGAGAAACCGGCCCTAAGGGCCCTTAACGCCTCTGGCTTTCTCGTTTTTGAACTTGCTACCCTTATACTCATCAATTTTATAGACGTTATCACGTCAAGATAGACACAGAAGACGAAGAAGAGGATATATTAGACGCAGCTTTGAAATTATTATAATATTTATTAAATTAAATACAAACTTCGTTCGAAAAGCGTTTTTTGTCCCATATATTTTTCGATCTATAATTTTTTTGTAATCGATAGTTGGCAGCACTGCACTTTCGCCCAACACCAAATTTTATAATTAAATTCATCGATGAGTATTGACATCGATGTTCACATGATAGTCAGCTGTTTTCTGATCAAAAACACGGATGCAAGAAAACTTAACAGAATTTTTCAAAGAAATTTACATACGTACTTGTGTTAAAATGAACCATTCCTTAGAATGGAACAATGAAAGACTATTTAAATTTTTCCTACCATAAATCTATGTGAATTTGTCGCAATCGCAGTGCTTCAAATTAAATCATTTTTGTATGTTTTCGCCACAGCTGCAAAGTAAACAGATTCATTAGCTTTTCATTTGAATCAATAGCGTTGCTAAAATGTCGTATTTACTCACCGAAATTGCGCTTGAAATGCTGGGCTACAAGTTTTACGATCCAAATGGAGAATTTCACTTGATCAACTTTCAACAGTCGGTGCCATCTGATGTGCACCCGAACGAACTCTCACTAGAGGATTTCATTAATTGTCCTTCTGGAACAGAACCGCAAAAGATCGATATGGGACAGCTAACGAATGCATCTGCCACCGAAAAATCCCAAACAAATTCTCATCAAAAGCCGCAGTTAAAGCGTTCAACTGGTTTGGCCACTGCTGGGCCAAAAGCTACAACACCCAATTCAATTCCGAAAACAACAACGAACCTCGGTTCAGCTGCTGCTGGGACAAAAGCAACACCATTCATCGGACTACAGAAACAACCTTCCAATCTTGGGTCAACTACAGCTGGGTCTGAAACACTTATTGCACTACCTAAAACTTCCACTAATGCTCGTCGAACGCCGGCCAAGGCACTGGCAAAAATCATGAACTACGAAAACTTTAATATACGTAGTCAAATGTTGGAACGCTTGGAGGAATCTATCAAGAAAGAAGTTGGGATTTCTGAAGAATTAGCATTGCAGAAATGCCTTGACGTCGAGATTGAAAAAATAAAAAAGGATGCAAACAATATGAAAGAGTTTCGACAGGTCTTGGAGCAGCGCCTAAGGCTCATCGATGGACGCCGGTATGACACTTATCTACGTACATTTAGTGGCGAATAATTCTAAAAAGTATAACAGCCCTATAATGTAAACTTAATTATAAAAACATCCTAATGGAAACAAATTTTCTTGTCGAAAAAGTTTATCAGTCATATAAGTTTTAAGAGCCTTCTAATATAAAAGTAAGTCCTAAACAAAAGGGAGATGTTAGTTTAACTGTTTTTAGCCAACAAAAAAATTAAGATGTGAAAATTTCGAATTTTACAATGTCAATAAAGAGAGTTTAAAATAATTATATATAGTAGGTTTTTGTTTCACCTATCATAGTGGTATTTCTTGCTGTTACTTTATAATTGTGTACATTTATAACATTTCACAACATTTCAGTTAGCAGAGAAAATCAAATATGTTTTGCAAATCACATGATCGAAACCATTAAGCATTGATTTTTACCATTTGTGACTGATGATTCTTATTTTATTTGGCTTGTGCCGAGCTGGCCCCTTTTCCAATCAGTTTCAGCTGCTGCAACTTCTCCTTGAATAGCTCGCTTAAGTTAAATTTATATGTACAGCGTTTTCTTGACGACAACGGCTACGAAACCTGCAATATTGGATGGTGTTTTACATATTCGTGCGTGCGTGTGTTTTATTGAAATTTAAAAATAATATAAATCAGTTAAGGCTTAGGCTAAATTGGTCTTATATATGCTACAAACGAAACTACTCTATCAATTTTTTTTTTGACTTTGGTGTAGAAATCGTCCGCAAAGATACGCGTCGCGGGATCTTGGCATTAGGTGTAGTCGGTTTTGGATAGTCTGCGATAGATTTCGGAGCTGCTTCTGATGGAGAGGTTGTTGCAAATACTGTTGCCTTAATTGGTGTGCCCGTTTCCTCTTGGGTATCCTCGTAGACCAGCCGCATGTCCTCAGTACGCTCACAAGTTGCCTCATTAATGACCAGCTGAGCGCCTTTTGACTTGTTTGCGTCATTTAACGGCTCGATGGGCGAACTTTCTTTACCAACCGCCAAAAGCGGACTTGGGCTATTCCTTAGCGGCCAGGCATCCATGGCCTCCTCAACGACATCTGGCGCACTGACGACACTGGACACTGCGACGAGCACACGAGGCGTTCGACGCACTGCAATCGGCGTGGCATGCTTGGCTGGCAATGATTTGGGTGTGTTGCTATTGCTATTGCTGCCTGGTGTGCGGGGCTGTCTGCGCACTTGTATAGGTGTGGCCAGTCTGCACTTTTTTTCCGGCGACTCGAACTTTTCATCCGAGCTAATGATCTGCTTGTCAAGCACACCAATTACTTGCTTGAGATTGCTTTGCTTCAGTTCTAGATCTAAGTTCGGCTTTCCGGGCATGTTAGGTGTGGTAATAGTAGTAGTTTTACGTTTTAATGCAATTAGTGTCGGCTCCGTAACCTTGCGAGGGGATCGCCTGAAGGCAATGGGTGTAGGTTTCATATCCGTTTTAGCCACAGGCTTCGGACTAACTGAGGATGCAGCCGAGCTGCTGCTTTGCAGTGACGAATCATTTTCTGGTTCCAGATCAGTTTCAACGATTCCTTTGCAATCATTTAACTCGTTGCTGGTTTCGTTATTCGTTACAGTGTTCAGCTTAGTTTTCTCTAGCAGGGGTCGATGTGCGGCAGATTCATCGGTAGATTTTTGTTTCTTTTGCCTCTTAATTTTGTTGTGACGATGCGACGAAAACTCTGATGTTTTAGCGGCAGCGCACAGCACTGCATCCATTTTCTCATAGCGTTCGCCTAGCTCGTTTTCGGCAAAAGTGAGGAGGGAGCAAAAGCCATCGGTACTGGAGACGATCAGCATATTGCCATCGTTTGACCAGGCTAAATCGGTTAGCCGTGTGTAGTGTATATTGGATACAATAGCGAACGGCAGCGGCTGCTGTGTGTCATATAAGAACACCGAGTTCTTGGTAGCCACCGCATAGATCATGCGATAAGGCAACGTTACAATTGGCGGGTTTTTCTTTTCATGGAACGGTCGTAGACGATACAGTATGGGTGAACAGCGCACAGCCACGGTATATTCATTTGGAAAGGGCAACACAAAAGCCGGTCTACTCAGATCGTAGCGACTATAGCCATACGTAGTATTTGTTGGCTTCATCGCCCCATCGTAGTCAGTTACGCCGGCAGGCGTCAGCAGCAGTTTACCATCGGGCGTAAAGCACAAACGTCGAAAAAAGGTCTGAAGCGTGCCGTCGTGATACAAGCGGATGCTGCGGCCATGCAGCTCATGACCTTCCTTAACAGGCAGCGTGCATTTGCTAACCCTATGAACCACACGTCGTGTAGTGGTATCAAAAACACGCAAATTTCTATAAAGAAATTAAACAAATTTTAGTTGTACAGGAAGTAATCTAATTTTCATAGCAAAAAAGATTAACAACTCACCTATCCGTACTCATGGTAGCAATATATTGATTACACGGATCCCAGGCCACGCCCTGGACATAGCCCTTATGATCATCCAGAATAGCCAAGGATTTGCCTTTTTGCACATCCCACAATATAGCTGTATTATCTACAGAGCCGGTGACTAGAAATTGTGAATTGGGCGCCCAGCTCAAATCGTAAATATCCTCTCGATGACCACGCAATACTTTTAAAGTCAGCCACACTTCACGGTCCTGTTCACTATTTCTGTCAGCATCAACAATGTTCACTACTTCGTGATCGGCTTTTTGTTTCCAAATGAAGACAACACTTTCATCATCACCGGACGCCAATAATTCGCCATTAGGTGACCAGCGTACTGTATTGACAGCCCGCTGATGCCTAGCCAAATCCGCCGCAAGTTCCAGTTCAACACCTTCGCTTGCATCGTTGCTGTGGTTCACGTACCAAATGAGAACGTGTGCGTCAGTGCCGCCCGACGCCAATCGGCACATTGTGCGTGAAGCGAGTCCCACGCTGTTGGACTGCATGTCTACGCTGAGCACTGGGTCTCGATTATGCCAAGAGATTTCGGGTATTTTGCACTTCATAATTGTTTTTTCAATCAATTATCCCAAGTATATTATTATATGTATATAGCCTATACGAGAAAATGCTGACTTCGCGCCTTTTTGTATGTCACTCTCTTTCTACTACTTGTTCTTCTTCTCGCTCTCTTACGCTCACAGAACCCAGATATGATTTACGTGTGAAATAAAAAATATTTTTATCCGACGGCGCACTTACAAATGAAAAAAATCCGTAATGCACTTATCTTAATATATGTGTATACATCGTATCTTATGTTGAAAAACATCATGTTAAAAAAACAAAACAAGATATAAATATAAAAGAAAAAATAAATAAAATTCTTTATTAAAGTCTTGAAACAAATTGGATAAATTAATGCAAGTATTTGTATTTTCGAAGGAAGGTAGTATTTAGGAAATTAATTTGTAAGTGTGGCAGCTATTGTTTGCAATTACATACGTATTTTGTAACGGTCAGCTGTCCGCTGTAAACATATTAATAGAACCACCGCCATATCACTCAGCTTTCTGTTGGACAATAGTTCTGTTCATGCACGAACTACCAACTCGATAGGACTTTTACATTAACTTGTTGATGTTAATGTAGCTTTAATTTATTACAAATCCAGACTAGTAGCCTTTAATTAAGTGCAAGTCGTTTGCATGGCCATCCTCTCTGCGATGAGGCAATCGCGAAATGCTTGAAGTGTTGTTTTACCCATTTTAAAAGCCGTAATATGCCAAATGATACATAAAATTAGCAAATAATTAAATTTAAAACAGTTTTGCATTCAGTTTCATTCAGAAAAACGTTTAACAATGCCAATGATCATACGTGATTCCGACTCATGAACTAAGTTCCGAACGTCGTTGCTGGCGAACCGTTGCTAACTTGACACACATACCCAACCGTACTTGCAATGTATCGCATGCAAAAGTAGCCAGCTTGCCTATTTTTGAGCTAATAATATGGTAAACATTGAGTTAATTTTTAAAAAAGTCAATATTAAGTAATGATTTTCGTTCCAGTCAGCTACGTTGCACACCGACGTGGGCGACATTAAAATCGAACTGTTTTGTGAAGTTTGTCCCAAAGCCTGCGAGAACTTTCTTGCTCTGTGCGCGAGTGATTATTACAGTGGCTGTTGCTTCATAAGGAACATTAAAGGATTCATTGTGCAAACGGGCGATCCAACAAACACTGGCAAGAATGGCCAGTCAATTTGGGGCACAAAGTTTGATGATGAGTTTAAGGAAACAATTAAGGTATAAAAACCTACATTGACATATGTATGTACATATATATTTGATAAGAGTACTTTATTCCAGCACACGGATAGAGGCATGGTCTCAATGGCAAATAATGGTCCTAATGCGAATGCCAGTCAGTTCTTTATTACCTACGCGGCGCAGCCCAATCTAGATTTGAAATATACACTCTTCGGGCGTGTAATTGATGGGTTTGATGCACTCGATGAGCTGGAAAAACTGCCAGTAAATCCAAAGAACTATCGTCCTCATGTGGATAAGAAAATCAATGGAGTTACTATTCATGCCAATCCCCTAGCAGCTTCATAAATGCACACACCACTTGCATTAGCTACTGCATATTTTATCTAGCACATTATTTAAATTAATTGTTGCATTTACAAACTAGTTTAATGAAAACAGCAAAATGTTCACGAACTAGATTACAAATAAGAAAATTTGTCACACAATAATTTCATTTAGTTATGTACATATATAAATACGATTGCATTGCTTATTTCGCGTAAATTTTGTTTTTTTTTTTAAACATTTTTCCAACACTTTTACCTAATAATGAAAACTTACATTAGACAGAACATAAGTATGGTTTTATAATGGTAAAAAGGAATAACTAAAAAGTTAACAAAAATGCTAACAGAATCTCGCACGAGTTCACTTAAATAGGGCTATATGTACTATAAACATTATGTTGACTCGCCATTAGTGAGCTTTTTGGCAGGCTTCGGATGATCCTTCATATGCTGCTCAAACATGCTGCGAATGTCGGCCAAAGCCTGGGTAATATTATTCGCGAATCGGCTCACATCCTGAAAAAATAAAGATTTTTATTTCATATTGGTTATTTATGTATTTATCCCAATTATTTTACCGTGTTCGCACACGTTGATTTCGCAGAGATATGGAAGAATATCAAATTTTCCCCAGCTATGATATAGGACACACCATAGCCATCATCGGCGACGGGTCCGAAGCCACCGCCAGCGCTTATGCAATTCGGATGCTTCTTTAGATCCATTTTCGGTGTTTGGCCGTGCGGCGTTTGACTAGTGGAAAGGCGCCAAGGTTCACTCAGCACCTCATTGAGAAACGGCGAATCCACTTCTAGGTACTTGGAGACTACATATAAACAGAATAGATGTCGATCAATGCCACGTCCACACATTGCATCCTGATAGCCCAACTGGTGACGATCACAGGCATCTTTAAGCATCTCCACACGATCATCATTCTAAAAAATTTTTATTAATCTTCGTATTGTAACTTTAATTATGGGATAACAAGTTTACATACTGTTGTGCTGGGATCCATCATGGCCTTAACCCACGCAGCTGACTCAATAGTGCACGGCCGCACAGTTTCGGTGCGTCCCTCGCGAAACAGGCGCGTCATGGACGCCTCATAAGTGAGCGAGAAGCGACCAGCATCGCGATAGTAGGCCAATTGCAGAGCCATCTGAATGTAGGCATCCGGCGAAAGGCGGCATTTCTTCATGAAACCCTTGCCGTACTCCTGGTGCACCAATATGCGCAGGTTGACCTCATTGATCAGTTTTGTGGCACAAATGGTTGCCTCCTCGATCTGTGCCAGACACGGTTTTAAATCCCAATTAAGACGTGTGGGTGATGGTGGCGCAAACTCGGGCGTGCCCTTTGTATTGCCGGTTTCATCATATCTGTTATAATTTTAAGAAAACAAACTAATTAATTAAATTCAATTAATGGTCGCTTACAATAAGAGCAAAATAAGGTTTGGTTTTAAAATTAGTCATGAAACGCTTAGGGATATTACGTTTTAGAACAGCTTTTAACGGATTCAAAGCATTAATAAACATATTTTGGGTAATTATATGTTTCGATTGTAATATTAGTTATGACGTTATGTTTTTAGTTTAAGTTTTTGTTTTACCCATCAATATCATCACCAAATATATATTCCCATACATGTCCCATAACCGGTGCGTCCGCCCTACAAAAAAAAATTGCATAAGTTAAATCAATTAAGCCACAACCATTGTTAATATAAATATGACCAAAAAATCTGTACAAGTGCATAAGTGTTATAATAAGAATGAAAAAAAAACCCATGAAATAAACAACGCAGCCAGCCGACACCAAAAGAATACTGAATTCATATATACTGGAGTCGGATCATTTACCCGTCACTTTCGATATCATCAATTATTAGGTTTTCCCACATGTGAGAGGCGATGGCAGCGTCAGACCTTTTTAAAAATTTCTCATAATTTGTTGTAGTATAAAAAATATTGGATTACAAACTTTACTTTGGTTTGCCAAAGATTAAAAATTTCTGCTGACTTCTGTGGTTTTACAGGTAATAACAGTTAAGTCAAAAAAAACTTAGAAATGGCCATCTTTACAGAGTAAATCTTTCTTATATTGTTAATATTTGTTTTTACAATAAAAAATCAACTTCTTTTTTAATGAAAAATTTATTTTTTTCCAAAAGTCAAAATTAAATTTTTTAAAAATTTTTTCTAGATTAACTTTGTAAATAATGCCAAAAAGTGTTACAATTTTCAAAAGGGCACCGCAGATTTTGTTTTTTATCGAGAAGCTTTGAAGCTGTCGTATTTTTATACTCGATACCAAAGGTAAAGAGTATATTGGGTTTGTGCAATGTCTGTCATGGTGTCCGTCCGTTCGTCTGTCCGTCCGTATGTTCGCAACTTTTTTCGCACCCTTCAAGCTAGAGACTTAAAACTTTGCAAATGTCTTTATCTATGGTAAGTAAATAAAAGTGTCAAGATTGGGGTTCAACGAAGAAAGCTACTAACAACCCACAAAAAACAAAAATGTTGGAGCAACGGTGATGTGTATATCTTCCATAGTTTTTGAGCTCGAGTCACCAATCATGGTAGGGAGATAACTGTTAACGACCCCAAAAAAACTGCATCAAAGTTTTAGAGCCTCGCCCCCCTCCCCCCAACCCCCGTTCCCCTGCCCACTGCATTTTAAAATCAGAAACGCCTATATCAACCAGAGTTTTTTAAGTTGAAGAAACCCAAAAAAATTGGTTGCCACCCCACACATTCCGCCTCCAGCCCTCCTTCGCCTCCTCATACCACCCCCGGCTCCCCTTCCCCAACCTTTTAAAAACTTTAAGCTAGAGTCATCAAATTTTGAAGGAAGATAGCTTTTTGGCATCCAATTCTGCATCAGACATTATTTGAGGCAGCACACACCAGTGCCGAATCCGTACCCCTTTGCAATCAGGTCTCTTTGTTTCGGTTTACTGGTTGCTGGTATCGAGTATACCGCAGTCGGTTGCGTCTGACTGCAACGTTTTTACTTGTTCAATATTATTTTCGTGAAAAATTGAGACAATATTCTTTGAGTGTTATACATAAATGTACCGTTAGTTTAAAAAAATTATTATAAGTGTGAAAACATTACAAAATTAACATTACTTTGCGTATCATCACACTATTGCGCATTTTTTGAACAAATTAATCCCCTCAAAGAGATTTCATAACAGATACTTTAAAATACATATGTGGAAAGAACAAACCTATGAACAAGTTTCATTAAAATGACTTGAATACTGCCAAATTAGTTGCATAGAATCAGACAGAAATTAATATTTTGTTCCGTACACAGATTTTAACCAAGAATTAAAGGTGTTGCCTTCAATGTATCACATAATGGTTGACAAGCAAGCTAAGCCTATGAACTACTTACCAAGTATGTTCGGCATTGAAGCCGACGCGTCCGTTTGTGCCCACGCAGACTGTGAAGCACTTGTCAAACCAGCGATTATAGCCATTACCGTGCAGTAGCTTCTTGCCAAAAGAATCCAGGAGCTCTGGACGCTTTAAATCAAACTCGAAAGGCTCATCGTCCAGTGAGAGGACAAAAGCTGCTGATTCAATGGCTTGCAGCGAAATATGATTGACGCCGCGCGAAAAAAACGTGTTGCGGGCCTCGGCCCATTTGGAGCGATTCCAAGCGGTTAAAGCAGCCAAATGCTCTTCACCATCTAAAGGTGAAGGCTGGGCTTCGAGTATGTTCTTAATTTGCCTAGACAAAGGGTTTATAAATATGTATGTGAATAAAATAAAAAGTTTTGAAATCATTCCGAATCTGTATTCTTACACTTGTAGTTCGCAGGGACGTAGATTGCGTCCCTTGTGATAGATGATCATCTTGTAGTAGCATCCTTTATGAAGGACCACAATGTGATTGGAGTCGCGATAATGTACGATGCGATCTGTTTCGAGTCCTGGCACACGAGCCGTGTTAAATGTGCGCTCATATTGCCAGGAGCAGAGCGGTATCATGCCTTGCACCATAATCGGCTGCAGTTCCTGGTGTTCAATCAGCCGCCTAAAGTTAAGCAGCAGTGAGATAACATTGGCGGCACGGGCCGACTGTATGGATGTGAGATTCATGAAGATGGCATCGGTGCCATAAAAATTGCTGTTTACACAAAGAGGACTGCGGCCGCGTAAATAGACATACTCCTCCCACCAATCTGAGACATAATTGGTCGATGTCCAGCTCTTGAGCCAAAGATACCATTGAAGCTTCTTGCCTATTGTTTGCTCAAACTCATTGGCCAGTCCCTGCATGCGCTCGTAGTTTTCGTCATTCAGTAGCGGACGCACTGAGCGTAAATAACGCGTCATTGTATCACGAACAGAAGGCAATGGCAGGCGTGGTAGAGAGCCCTGATAGCTGTAAAGACCTGGCTTGTTCCAACTAGAAAGGACGCGAACTAAGGGAACCCACATCATGGTGGCTATGGAGACACGACTGCCAGGTGCTCGGGACTCATACATCCAGCCCTTGTAAATCAGCAGCAACTTCAGGGTATACCGCATCGTAAAGCATATAGAAAGCCAGATGACAAGTGCTGCCAAAAAGCAGGCGCATATCTGCCAGTTAATTGTGTTGCTGGGCAATTGCAACTGAATTCTGTTGGTCAAATTAAAAGGTGCCTGATAACCGGCAAAGTGCAGGCCCAAAGCAATTGCTGTTATTAGCCACAAACTTTGTATATGCGCTGGGTAAACACCGTTGCGAATGCCATTCTACAAATATAAATACAAAAAGATAAATATTTTAAATTGTTGCTGAATTTTTCAATTAGTATATTCGTTACCCTGGCACGTGCCACACGTTTCTTCCAGGAGCGCACGCCCGAGTTAAGGACCAGATTAAGCACCTCGTGGTCATAATTAATGTCGAAGCCTTCGTGCGTTATCGCAAACGAAAAGGCGACGGCGGCATGGGCTTCAGCCATACCTGCAGCTTTTGGTTATCAAATAGTGCTGCAATTTAAACAAATATCAAATTAGTTAGACATGGGCAAGTAAAGATACGTTCGTTGACCTCAGGCCTCAGGTATTTCTATATTAATGAATTTCGGCACATACCAAACAAGTTGAGGACAGATAAAAATAAATGCAATTATTATTATAAATTAAAAGTACGTAATTCCGTATTAACTTTGAACGAATAGTGAACAAGAAAGTATAGAGAAACCCGCGGAACACAGACTGGGAGCAGTTTGTTAAAGAGGTTGAAATAAACCTACCTACGACCACCCAAGATAGCCTCACTAGATAAATAAGAAAAGTCCCAAGAGACACTCAATAAATATATGGTGGCTGCCTATCATAAAACGTGTAGACCGTCCCAAGAGAAGAAGAGACACAAGCCCCCATGGTGGACTCCAGAACTCAAGGGACAAAGGAGAGACGTACTAGAACTGTTCAAACTCGCTAAACAAACGGAAGAAGAGCTAGTATGGATCGAATACAAAACATTGCTTCGCGACTTTAAGAAAAAAGAAACAAAAGAAACGCATGGCAAAACTTCTGTTCAGGCATCGAGAAGACAGCTGACACCACAAGGTTAAGGAAGCTGCAGAATGGATGGGCGACGAATCCAAAGTTTTTATGAATTTGGTTGGGGGTCGTCAACACCTTTCTTGACACCAAATTTGGTAGCTCTAGCTCAAAAACTGTAGAAGGTATAGGCATTTGTGGTTTAAAACTGCAGAGGGGCTGGAGGTGGAATGTGTGGGCGTGGCTCTAAAATTTTTGATGCAGTTTTTGGGTGTTGTTAGTACCTATCTTTTCACCAAATGTGGTAGTTCTAGCTGGAAGGGCGTGTGAAATAGCTGGCTTTATCGATATTGAGTTATCGAATTTATCGATTTGCAAGCCGCCCAGTTATCGTAGAGCCCCAATCTTAACACTTTATCTTACACGGCCATAGATAAAGACATTTGCAAAGTTTCAAGTCTGTAGCTTGATACGGACACACAGACGGACAGACCGACAGATACCATGACGGACATTGCACAAACCCAATATACTCTTTACCATCGGTATCGAGTATAAAAAGAATACGGCCTAGGCGCATTTCCGGACATCTCAGGCGCATTTAACAATGTGTCAACGGAAGCCATAATGCACAGCCTAAGAGCTGTTCCCTGTTGAACCGTAGAATAATGCATGGTGTAGTATTTGTCACTAAGCTACTTAATGGTGAAATCGACTCATCAGTTCTTCTAAGTCGAATAAAATTAAATGTTCCCATTAGATCCACACGTAACTTTTTACCCCTCAGCCTCGATCGTTGCTCGAGTAACTATTTAATTCATGAACCATTTCGTGTGTTATGTTCTGACTATAACAAACTTTATTCTCTTGTCTCTATGGAGACCTCGACTCCAGTACTAAAACGATCTATCCTTTCTGCCTTATCTAATCGTAACCACTAATCACTAATCTTCCACTGGTCTGATTGGGTTTTTCTGGGTTTTTCCCAATCCACGCAACAAATGTTGGACCAGTTATATTTATTTGGAATTTCCCAGAGCTTTAACGTTAACTTTTTAAATTTTTTATCTTAATTTTGAACTTTATTTCAGATATTATAATTATTTATTTTATACTATATTATTTTAATATTATAATTATAGTTAATTTTGATTTGTCAGCTGCTCATAGCCGACATTAAATAAATAAATAAATAAATAACAGAAGCAGTAAACTCCTGGGTCCAGAACCTACTGTGTAGCAGGAGAATACTAGCGGAATGGGGAACCACTACCGCAATTAGGGAAGCAAAGTGTGGCATCCCCCGAGGAGGAGTGCTGTCAACTCTGCTGTTGAACTTGGTGGTAAAAGAACATAGTAAGGAAATTCAAACGAAAAGCCCCGAAGATAACCTTCTATGCAGACGTCATAAGCATGATTGTCACGGGCAGGTGTTCATCGAAAATCAGCTCAGTCATGGACCACACACTCAAAGAGATACTAGCATGGGCCAAACACAAATTAAAATACTACAGACCATTCTGAAAGTTTTTAGCCAGTGGACATACAGGCACGCCTAATAGCAAAAAAGATAGCACGATAGGCAACATGACCATAGACCATAGTCGAAACAGACTATATGACCCCAAGAAAACTTCAGGCCCACGCTCCTAAGAAAAAATGACTGGCGCTCAGGAGCAGAGCAGGCGCCCATTAACATATATACAGACGGCTCAAAAATGAGGGAGGGGGTCGGAGCAGCAGTGTACTGCACCGAAACACCCATGAGCCTGTCATACACACTCTCAGACTACTGCAGCATATTCCAAGCGGAGATATTCGCAATAAGGAAAGCAGTCCTACAAACAAACACAACACAGGAAAAAAGTAAACATATTCGTGGACAGTCAGGCGGCTATTAAAGCCTTGCAGGCCCACCTCATAAGCTCTCGGAATGTCCTGGCAAGCAGGAAACACTAGTACTTAGCACCTCTAAAAAAAATTAGCATCTACTGGATTCCAAGCCATCAGGGCTTCGAAGGAAATGAGACCCTCTAGCCAAGCAAGGTGCAATGAGACTCAACAGTTACACTGCGTAAGTTCCAATCTCCCTGCAAACGCTACATTTCAACATGGAAACAAAAGCACGGGATTCAGCAGCACTGAGGTGGACAAACACCTCTAACAGCAAAATCTCTAAAATAATATGCAAAACATACGACGACAAACTAACGCAATACATGCTAAAATTACAAAGGCATGAGTGCCGAATGCTAGTGGGTCTACTGACAGGCCACTGCCTAGTCGCAGTACACGCGAAAAGACTATGCAGGAAATGCAATTAACCCCGCACTGGCAGCACAAAGACTACGCCACTTCCGGATTCCCTTTTAGCTTCACTCGAAGAAGCCACCAAGCAGGACCCCAAGAGGCATTTGCACGAAGCACACAATCTCCATAGGACCTCACCCTGAAAAAGTCCCAACCGCTAAGGACCCTTTGCGGTCTATGTGTGACACTCCTCTGAGAGGGTCAGTTGGTTAACCTAACCTAACCTATGATAAATTTATTTTTAAAACTCCTTAAAATTATTTTAAGCGCATATTTATTTAAATAATCACAATTTAAATAATAATTGTGTTATTTTACAATTATGTACTGTCGATTTTTGAAACTTGCATAATCCCAAATTCATATAAGATGCCAACGCACCTCGAGAAAAGAGACCAAAAAGTTGTAATGTAAGGCTGAAACTCTTGATTTTAAACATGAATGCTCTTGATAGTTAAATGCAAATACGTCGCAGCTGTAAGCCTTTGAATTTTAGACTTTGTTATTGCCCAGAAGAACTTAGGCATTAGCGATGCAGTTCCCTTACACTTTCTATTTTTATAAAAAGGTAGTTAAAGCTGTTGAAAATGTTCAAGCCATTGACGTCACAGAGAAGTTCTCGCCTTCGTCGTTGCGATAACCCCAAAGCAAGAGAGCTAATAAGTCTGTAGAGTCTATGGGAAAGTGTAGAAGAGAGCGACTGTCAGTGTCATTAACTTTTAATTGGAGCAGTCAATACACTATCTAATTGTCTGGATGAACACTCGAGCACCTTGTTAGATTGTATCAAGTATCAAGTGTTTATTGACAAAATATTTAAACTTATTTGCATTGATTTGTATAGATACTGAAGCTATGTAATAAATATATAACACAAATACATATATTTCAATAATTTCTTGCATTCACAATTTTTAATGTTTTGGTAATTAAAGTTCCAGAACTATTTAATTCAATATGTATTTTTCACAGAAAAAGTCATCATTTGCCAGAGATCACTGTGATTTTGGAAGACATCTCTACCTTGTGCTGAGCTGTTAAAAGCATCTAAAGAGCACAAACTTGAAAAGCTGTTTTCTGCCTTACTAATAAGCCTTGATACCTATTAAAAAAAAAAGCGACCTGCTGCTGAAGGTCAATGCAGCAGTAATCATAAACAACACAATACACATACACACATACAATAATCAGAAACAACAACAAATAACAAATGGTTATTTTCGTATGACCCACTTTTGATTAGGCTTTGCGGCGTATGCGCAATAATTTTTACCATCGCTACCGGCTTTTAAATATTCATGTGTGGGTGCATTGATATATGTACATTTTTTGTCTGTGTCTATGCCGACAAAACCGAACAACAAAATTAATATGTATGTATGTATGTACATACAAATATACATTTGTCAGTTGTTGCTGCGTTTTATTTGTTTGATTTATTTAGCGCTGGGCACGAGGTTTCAAAGTCTAATTTGAATTGTGCATTTTAGTTTTCACTTAACAGTTTTTCCTTAAGTACTTTTTTGTGAAAAGATATAGTATGAACAGAACAGAAACTCTTTTATATAACTTCATAAAAAGAAAAAAGTCTTTATATATGCTGATAAGAAATCGCTTATCGTACGGGAACTTACACTCGAAATTACTAGAATATACATATATGACTATAGTGAAAGCAGCGCCAATAAGTAGAACAAAATCTTGGCATAATAGCAAATAAACAACAATTTTAAGCAGTGAACTGAAAGAGGCGTTGTTTTTATATTTTTGGTAATGTGACTTTCAATTAATTTGGCTACAAGACTAAACAAGCGATCTGCACTTAACAAACAAACCTTTGAGAATTTTTTTTTTCACTTGACTATATATGTATGCCGTTAATAGTTATGTTGGTGCTTGCGATTTATTTTCGATATAAAAGTAGAGGAAAACCAAAACAACTTGATCGGTTGAGCAACGAGTGTTAACTGATTGAGCTGCGTGGCAGAGAAGCCGTGCATATTGTGTCGCAAAAAGCAAACGATAAACTAGCGACGCGTCGCTGGTAAAAGCAACTGCGAACAGATACGGAGACAGAGATAGATACAGATGCAAATACATTTACAACGACAGATACAGATACAAAACATATGTATAACACTTTAGTATGTGTTTGCTGCGTCACAGTTCTTGCCATCCAAGAAGAGCGCGGAGGGCTCGCAGTCCGGGAGAGCGAATGAAAAAGAGAAAAAAAAGAGCGTGTTGTTGCCGGCGAAACATGATAAAGGTTAATCAATTCACTTGAATTCTTAAACATATGTACAATCAATATGTTTGTTAATAATCACAAGTATATTAAGATTAATAGAAAAGAAAGCATTTCATGACTGGGACTGAGGTAAACCTACATACATATGCAATATATACATAAATAAACATAATAAACTTGTGTAAAACATTCATGAACATTCATTTGTATATGTATATGTATGTATGTGTGTAGCATAGAGTAATGCCTATGCAAATTTAACGGAATTGTATTATTATTATGTTATCTTATACCAATATTCTAATTACAAGATTATAGCATTGATTTGTGATTAGTTCCTTTCGCAGCTCACTATGCTGCATACTTCTTCATAAAGCTGCGTCGAAACAATGCACGGGACTCCACTATAAAAAGCTGCATTCACTTTACAGAATCAGTTCATAAGAATAAACACATGCTGTTATGCAACAGCTGATTGCTCTGTTGTGTTCATGCTCCTGCCATTTGGTTTTCTGCCATTTATTTGTAAAACAAAAAACTAATGGTGTGTTGAACACATTCTTGTGAAAGCATACTTCTTACATTGTGTTCTGTTTTTTTGTATAACTCAAGTTTGAAATAAAATTTAGTCTCCCAAATATTGAGAAATGTATCAAAAGCGGCTTACGATAAATAAATATTTTAATCTTGTTTAACAGATTTTTTAACAAATTTATTTTAATATTATTTTTATATTAAATAAAAATTGAAGCACACTAAATATTATTATCTTTTGTATAAAGTAATAATATATCAATATTTTTAAACCAAAACTTTTAATATGTACATAGAATATATAAAGAATATTATTTTGTGTCACTGATTTACTTCGATATTAAAAAAAAAAGAAGCGTTCATATTATTATTCATGAAAAACAGACATGATTGGATTATGGTAGCTAAAGTAAGATATGAACATTTTATGAGATATGCATTTTTTTTAGAAATCTTCCTTCCAAATTTGGTGACTCTAGCTCAAAATTTGTAAAAGGTGCGGAAAGGGGTGCTGGGGGTGGTATGGGGGGCGTGGCATCTAAAGTTTTTATACAGATCTTTGTGGGATGTCAATTGCTATCCTCCTACCAAATTTGCTAACTCTAGCCGAAAGTTTGTAAAAGTTTGGGAAAGGGTGGCTGCGGGTGGTATGGGGGGCTTGGCATCCAAAGTTTTTATGCAGATCTATGTGGGATTTCAATTGCTATCCTCATACAAAATTTGGTGACTTTAGCTCGAAGTGGCATCTAAATTATTGCTACAGATCTTTGGGGGTCATCAATTGCTATCCTCCTAACAAATTTAGTGACTATAGCTCAAAGTAACAAAATGTGGTGGAAGGGGGGCTGTGGGCGGTATGGGTTGGCATGGCATCCAAATTATTTTGGGTTTCTTCATCACCAATCTAAGCACCAAATGTGGTGGCTCTAGCGCCAAAGCTGTGGAAGATATAGACATATTTGATTTCAAAATGAAGGGGGCAGAGGAACGAGGGGCGTGGCTCCAAAACTTTGATGCAGTTTTTTGAGTGTCATTAACAGTTATCTTCATTACAAATTTGGTGACTCTAGCTATAGTACTAAGGAAGATAAACGCGTTACCGTTTTTAGCGAAGCGTTGAGGCGGTTCTAGAGCAGTATAGATACTCGTGGCATCCAAAGTTTTTATGAATTATTTTGGTGGTCGTCATCACCTATCTAGGGATAGGGGCTGAATGGGTGGGCGGTCGTTAACAGTTATCTTCCTTACAAATTTGGTGACTCTAGCTCAAACACTATGGAAGACACACATTACCGTTTTAAGCGAAGCGTTGCGGCGGTTGGAGGCAGCTATGGCAAAATGGATGCGAGTGGCATCCAAAGCTTTTATGAATTTTTGTGGCGGTGGTCAACACCTATCTTGGCACAAAATTTGGTGGCTCCATCTCAAAAACTTTGGAATATATAAGCGTTTCTGATTTTAAACTGCGTGGAAATTGGTGGCGAAATGGGTGGGCGTGGCTGCAAAATTTTTGAAGCCGTTTTGTGGCAAAGTTTCAAGTCTCTAGCTTGAAGGGTGTTGAAAAAAGTTTCGAACATATGGACGGACACCATGACGGACATTGCAAAAACTAAATATACTTTTTACCTTCGGTATCGAGTATAATAATTGTGTGTCAGCTCCGACTCACGACTGGAGTTTACTCTTTTATAAATACACAAATTTATAATAGTATGAGCATACGAATGTTAGAGACACTTATAAAATATATGTAAGTGCTATTGTGGATATGTAGTTCAATAAACTATCAATTTCCTTATTGTTGACTAAGCGCCAATTTATGCTAATCAAAACATGCAAGTATTGTGATTAACTGCATATGCACAGTAGCACTTTAGGATTAATGGATTATCCAACATTCATCGTCCAGTGCAACTCTGTTTTGCTACAAAAACACACACTCTTATAGAGCAACACAAGGGACTTCTTTAATAAAAGAATGAACTAACGAATGTTGGTTACCCTAATAAAATAAAAGTGCTATTGTGAATAAGTAGTTAAATAAACTATTTTTATATTGGGCAATTTCTCAATTGTCAACTTAGCGCTAACTTATGGTAATAAAAGTATGCAATAATATATATATTATATATTGTCATACAAGTTGTATGATACAACACAATAGCACTAATTCTTTTTATGGGTATGGAGAAAAGTAGCGAACATACGGACGGACAGTCGGATAGACGGACAGACACCATGACGGACATTGCACAAACCCAATAGATAAAGAGTAACCTTTGGTATCGAGTACAAAAACAAAAGATTCTTTGCAAACATCGATAATATATTTTGTCTTCAAGCATTATGTACTTTATATTGAAAGGATTTTTTGAAAAACAAATAAACTATATTAATTAAAATGATTTTCTTTAACATGTCATAAATACTCTTTCATGTTTTTAATTCTATGACACCAGCCAACAATAATGCCATCGCAACTACCATATAGCTATGCAAAGCTGCACACAAATTCCGAAAGTGTATTCAGTAGTGCATTTTTCGATGTCGATTGCCGCCTCCACAAATCTCTTGGTTGTCGTACGATAGACGACGAGCGCATAGGCAAGTGAAACAAAAATTTCACCACATGTTATTCAGTTTCGCGCTCGCTCACACTTCTGAAGCGAAGATAAAACCAAGAGAAAATCCCAGCTCGAATACATGAGAAAATGCATCAATGAATTTCTGTCATTTGTTCATAAATTGTCAAACATTATAGTTTAGAAGGTTTAATATATGGTATAAAATTACCACACACACATTTAATAGTGCTGGATATGCATAAATGTACACACACAGGAAAATTTCAGTTTTGCAATTGCTGGTCATAAATACTCTTTCATGTTTTTATACTCGATACCGAAGGTAAATAGTATATTGGGTTTGTGCAATGTCCGTGCAAATCGATAAGCTCGATAACGCAAAATCGATAGATCCTATTTCGCAAGCTCTTACAGCTAATACAACCAAATTTGGGGAGAAAATAGCTACTAACAATCCCCAAAAAACTGCATCAAAAATTGTGGAGCCACGCCCACCCATTCCGCCCCAAGCCCCCCCCCGCAGTTTAACACTAAAAATACCCATATCTTCTACAGTTTTTGAGCTAGAGCCATCAAATTTGGTGCCACGATAGGTGTTGACGATCCCCAATCAAATTCATAAAAACTTTGGATACCACGCCAATCCATACTGCCCAAGCTGACCCAAACCGCCCCAATGCTTCACTAAAAACGGGAATGCGTGTATTTTCCAAAGCGTTAAAGGTAGAGTCACAAAATTTGGTTGGAAGATAGCTGTTAACGATCCCCAAAAAACTGCATCAAAATTTTGGAGTCACATATTTTTCTATTATTTAATAAAGTATATTATGTTCGTTAATTGGTTGAAACTGCAAGAAAGCTTATATTTCGATTAATTGCATATGCAGCTGTTTTTTAAGTCGATGTTCGAAATTCTAACCAAGCTCGAATTATAACATTTTCATTAAAGTATTCGAGATGTACCAATTTTCTACAGTACCATTATCTTATCATCACTTACGTCAATGTTTGTTGCTATTATGTAAGTTTTATGCAAAACGAAAACAATTTCATAGGCGAACGTACTTTTTTTCTCAACTTCGATTACTTTAAGCATCGATATTTTTCCCAGAAATGCTCTGCACTAAATTTCTATTGCAATATGCAATTCATAATCGATCTACAATATCGATACACTTACAGCTGCCACTAATTTACGTCACTTTTTTTTATTTTGTACTGCCCGGCATAAGTATAGCTTCAAAAACCGTTAGTAATTTCGTAACGCATACAACATGTAGGCTTGGATTTCTGTGGCAGACAGCAAAAAGTCGGCTATCACCCCATATATTAAATAAAAATTGAAGCACACTAAATATTATTATCTTTTGTATAAAGTAATAATATATCAATATTTTTAAACCAAAACTTTTAATATGTACATAGAATATATAAAGAATATTACTTTGTGTCACTGATTTACTTCGATATTAAAAAAAATAGAAGCGTTCATATTATTATTCATGAAAAACAGACATGATTGGATTATGGTAGCTAAAGTAAGATATGAACATTTTATGAGATATGCATTTTTTTTAGAAATCTTCCTTCCAAATTTGGTGACTCTAGCTCAAAATTTGTAAAAGGTGCGGAAAGGGGTGCTGGGGGTGGTATGGGGGGCGTGGCATCTAAACTTTTTATACAGATCTTTGTGGGATGTCAATTGCTATCCTCCTACCAAATTTGCTAACTCTAGCCGAAAGTTTGTAAAAGTTTGGGAAAGGGTGGCTGCGGGTGGTATGGGGGGCTTGGCATCCAAAGTTTTTATGCAGATCTATGTGGGATTTCAATTGCTATCCTCATACAAAATTTGGTGACTTTAGCTCGAAGTGGCATCTAAATTATTGCTACAGATCTTTGGGGGTCATCAATTGCTATCCTCCTAACAAATTTAGTGACTATAGCTCAAAGTAACAAAATGTGGTGGAAGGGGGGCTGTGGGCGGTATGGGTTGGCATGGCATCCAAATTATTTTGGGTTTCTTCATCACCAATCTAAGCACCAAATGTGGTGGCTCTAGCGCCAAAGCTGTGGAAGATATAGACATATTTGATTTCAAAATGAAGGGGGCAGAGGAACGAGGGGCGTGGCTCCAAAACTTTGATGCAGTTTTTTGAGTGTCATTAACAGTTATCTTCATTACAAATTTGGTGACTCTAGCTATAGTACTAAGGAAGATAAACGCGTTACCGTTTTTAGCGAAGCGTTGAGGCGGTTCTAGAGCAGTATAGATACTCGTGGCATCCAAAGTTTTTATGAATTATTTTGGTGGTCGTCATCACCTATCTAGGGATAGGGGCTGAATGGGTGGGCGGTCGTTAACAGTTATCTTCCTTACAAATTTGGTGACTCTAGCTCAAACACTATGGAAGACACACATTACCGTTTTAAGCGAAGCGTTGCGGCGGTTGGAGGCAGCTATGGCAAAATGGATGCGAGTGGCATCCAAAGCTTTTATGAATTTTTGTGGCGGTGGTCAACACCTATCTTGGCACAAAATTTGGTGGCTCCAGCTCAAAAACTTTGGAATATATAAGCGTTTCTGATTTTAAACTGCGTGGAAATTGGTGGCGAAATGGGTGGGCGTGGCTGCAAAATTTTTGAAGCCGTTTTGTGGCAAAGTTTCAAGTCTCTAGCTTGAAGGGTGTTGAAAAAAGTTTCGAACATATGGACGGACACCATGACGGACATTGCAAAAACTAAATATACTTTTTACCTTCGGTATCGAGTATAATAATTGTGTGTCAGCTCCGACTCACGACTGGAGTTTACTCTTTTATAAATACACACATTCTTACAGACAAACAGAACGGACTTCTTTTATAATAGTATGAGCATACGAATGTTAGAGACACTTATAAAATATATGTAAGTGCTATTGTGGATATGTAGTTCAATAAACTATCAATTTCCTTATTGTTGACTAAGCGCCAATTTATGCTAATCAAAACATGCAAGTATTGTGATTAACTGCATATGCACAGTAGCACTTTAGGATTAATGGATTATCCAACATTCATCGTCCAGTGCAACTCTGTTTTGCTACAAAAACACACACTCTTATAGAGCAACACAAGGGACTTCTTTAATAAAAGAATGAACTAACGAATGTTGGTTACCCTAATAAAATAAAAGTGCTATTGTGAATAAGTAGTTAAATAAACTATTTTTATATTGGGCAATTTCTCAATTGTCAACTTAGCGCTAACTTATGGTAATAAAAGTATGCAATAATATATATATTATATATTGTCATACAAGTTGTATGATACAACACAATAGCACTAATTCTTTTTATGGGTATGGAGAAAAGTAGCGAACATACGGACGGACAGTCGGATAGACGGACAGACACCATGACGGACATTGCACAAACCCAATATACTCTTTACCTTTGGTATCGAGTACAAAAACAAAAGATTCTTTGCAAACATCGATAATATATTTTGTCTTCAAGCATTATGTACTTTATATTGAAAGGATTTTTTGAAAAACAAATAAACTATATTAATTAAAATGATTTTCTTTAACATGTCATAAATACTCTTTCATGTTTTTAATTCTATGACACCAGCCAACAATAATGCCATCGCAACTACCATATAGCTATGCAAAGCTGCACACAAATTCCGAAAGTGTATTCAGTAGTGCATTTTTCGATGTCGATTGCCGCCTCCACAAATCTCTTGGTTGTCGTACGATAGACGACGAGCGCATAGGCAAGTGAAACAAAAATTTCACCACATGTTATTCAGTTTCGCGCTCGCTCACACTTCTGAAGCGAAGATAAAACCAAGAGAAAATCCCAGCTCGAATACATGAGAAAATGCATCAATGAATTTCTGTCATTTGTTCATAAATTGTCAAACATTATAGTTTAGAAGGTTTAATATATGGTATAAAATTACCACACACACATTTAATAGTGCTGGATATGCATAAATGTACACACACAGGAAAATTTCAGTTTTGCAATTGCTGGTCATAAATACTCTTTCATGTTTTTATACTCGATACCGAAGGTAAATAGTATATTGGGTTTGTGCAATGTCCGTGCAAATCGATAAGCTCGATAACGCAAAATCGATAGATCCTATTTCGCAAGCTCTTACAGCTAATACAACCAAATTTGGGGAGAAAATAGCTACTAACAATCCCCAAAAAACTGCATCAAAAATTGTGGAGCCACGCCCACCCATTCCGCCCCAAGCCCCCCCCCGCAGTTTAACACTAAAAATACCCATATCTTCTACAGTTTTTGAGCTAGAGCCATCAAATTTGGTGCCACGATAGGTGTTGACGATCCCCAATCAAATTCATAAAAACTTTGGATGCCACGCCAATCCATACTGCCCAAGCTGACCCAAACCGCCCCAATGCTTCACTAAAAACGGGAATGCGTGTATTTTCCAAAGCGTTAAAGGTAGAGTCACAAAATTTGGTTGGAAGATAGCTGTTAACGATCCCCAAAAAACTGCATCAAAATTTTGGAGTCACATATTTTTCTATTATTTAATAAAGTATATTATGTTCGTTAATTGGTTGAAACTGCAAGAAAGCTTATATTTCGATTAATTGCATATGCAGCTGTTTTTTAAGTCGATGTTCGAAATTCTAACCAAGCTCGAATTATAACATTTTCATTAAAGTATTCGAGATGTACCAATTTTCTACAGTACCATTATCTTATCATCACTTACGTCAATGTTTGTTGCTATTATGTAAGTTTTATGCAAAACGAAAACAATTTCATAGGCGAACGTACTTTTTTTCTCAACTTCGATTACTTTAAGCATCGATATTTTTCCCAGAAATGCTCTGCACTAAATTTCTATTGCAATATGCAATTCATAATCGATCTACAATATCGATACACTTACAGCTGCCACTAATTTACGTCACTTTTTTTTATTTTGTACTGCCCGGCATAAGTATAGCTTCAAAAACCGTTAGTAATTTCGTAACGCATACAACATGTAGGCTTGGATTTCTGTGGCAGACAGCAAAAAGTCGGCTATCACCCCATTTGGTAAAAAGCTTCCTGTCAGACTTTGTATACACATTTTTCGAATTACATTGCAATGAATCAATTAAATATGCGCGGTAAAATGTGTTTTAACCTTGCCAGATCATATGATGTAAAGCTAAAATAACGTGTGCCACAAACACTGAACCTCTTGGACTTTGAACCGTGAGCAAAAGTGGCTTGGAAGTGAGAAATAAAGCTAATTTCGAATTCGAAACCGCCACGCGATAGTTAATCATTCACAAATCAGCTTAATGCATGAATATATGTATGTTTGTGCTAGCAAAGTGGTTATAATAACAAACAAAGCTTTTAATATTCAAATATAATAATCTATTGAATACAAACTAAACTTTATACAATAAAATCTTTTTATTTTTATTTAAACGCTATGTATGTATTTCTCGCTGTTTGGTTATGTCTTTATAAGCTAGCAGCGATTCATACACAGTTGAATGTATGTATGATGTTGGGCCTACACAACTGCACCTGTATGTGTTTATGTTAAAGTATAAGTGTACAGATGTTTACAATGTCGCGTTTCAGTGTGTGTCCGTTTAAGAGCTCACCCACTCTATGCAGAGAGAAGCAAACTTAGATTGGACTTTGAACCTAGCAAGTTAATCAAATAAAGAGGTAAAGCAACAAAAAAATAATTAATATCAAAAAAGCAACAAATTGTGATGTAATAATTGCAGTTATTATTTTAGCTTTTGTTTTTCCAACACAATTCCAAACCGCTGCAATCATATACTATGTACATACACACATGGGTAAAAAATGGAAAAGAGGGGCTTGCTTATGACCCAAATTACAGGAACAGGTTCTCGCTATTGTTTTTATTTCCGAATTTTTTATCAAGCGATATGCATGTATGTAGGTTGCTAGGCCAACACGAAGCTGTCTTTAAATCGTTGCTAACACCAAGTTTTTGACAGTGTCAAAGGTGAATGCACGGCGCCTGCGTGAAAAGAGGCGCCTTTGGTTTTTTAATAGTATGCTGTTTGTGTATGTACATAAACACAATAAATCCTTTACTTACTATGTACTAGATTATTGGACCTTTTTTATTTGCACACAGAAATACACGGGCTTTAATCTAATTAAGCTTAAATATTAAAGCGAAAAACAAACAAAAGACGCAAATAAGAAAGAAGCTAATTGTCGATGTCAAAGCCGCGCGCAATGTTGTAAGCGGTACAACGCAACAAAAGAGACTGAGAAGCAGCCTGGAAACTGCGAGCGCTGTAACTAAATGCAAGAGCGAGTATTTCACTGAACATATGATCGTAGTTTCGAGCGAGTGGTGTGTAAGGTAAAGAAGGGTGACCATGTGCTTAAAATATATTTCGGCAATATTAATTATTGCAAATATTTCATTTAAAATTAAAGAAACAAGCTTTAAGCTTAACACGAACTTCCACTTAAAATATACTGTTCTTTATTTTCCGATTTAAAAATATGCTCAAAAATGACGCTCTTTATTCTACTACTTCAGCGTTCTCCTTGTCTTTGCTCTCTGCAGGATTTGAGAGACCCCTAATGCTCACATCGTAAACAACCTCTTCAATTTTCTTAACATCGTATTTGAGAGCATCGAAACGTTTGCGCAAGCCATCATTTTTCATATTGAGCAAACGAAATCCCGTATTAAGATCACCAATAAAATGAGATATATTCAAGGGGCGCTCGTAGTCGCCCATTGTGACGGAATTTGTAGCAAAGCGAGAAAGTTCTGATGCGAGCAACAAAATGCCCAGCAAATAATCTTCAATATCCAAATGAAAACCATCCGAATGTTTTAGTTTTACTATGAATAAAAGAGTTTAACAATGATATTTGGTAACTTTTAACTTAGTTTTTGTTTTGTAACTTACAGCCCAGCATCTCGGCAGCTGTTTCGCGTGTCACTAAAAAGCCCGCCTCAAGGTATATTACTAAGGCAATCAAAAATATCAAGCGCTGCGTAATATAGGTCCAGTGATCGGAATACCTGAGTAAACAGAGAAGTAAATCGAAAGTGGCAAATTCAAAAGCTACCCTTAGGTTAAAAAAAGAAAATCAGATATGTCTTACCGGTAAAACTGACCAGCTGGAACCAAAGCGGACAACTTCTGATACTTTTCGGCACAGGCTTCGATTTGCTTGCGAGACATTTTACAGGCGTTGTTGACTGTAGAGTAAGTAAATGTTACATTGAAGGCAGTAAACAAAACAAACATCAACTCACTTTTGCTTAAATCACAGTGTATGACTTGTAGTTGTATAGTCGCTTCCTTTGCCAAATGCTCAATTTCGCGCACCACAATGCGAATGTTCTGTGCAAAAGCATTTATGTATTTATTTTAAAGTATTTGTGACTTAAAGTACAAAAGATTAATAACTCACCTCACGCAACTCTTGCTCGTTGTCTATGTGCTTTTGATAGTTTGAGAAAACTTCCATATTTACGAAGTGCGACATATTGCTTGTCAAAATTGTGCTTGTTTATTCCGGCTTTTCGCAAATACACAAAATAGCAGCGTTGCTTTGCATCTGACTTATCGATATGTACTCACGTATTTTATTGTGTATCGACTTACAGCTGTATTGCTTTTCGTTTTCTTTATTGCAATCGTATTTATTTAAGAAAGAATGTCATACGTAAGTTTTGCATAAAATAACAACTACAGTATTATAAAGCGCTTTACATCCCTGAAGGCTGGTGGCTTTAATCCTTACGCTCAGACTGGCGATGGCTATGCTGCGCCCCCTGGCGCCTTTCCACCGCAAAATGCTCAAGTTGGACCACAAGCTCAGCAGTGGTTTGCCATGGTGGACCGAGACCGCTCTGGCAAGATTAACGCCTTGGAGCTGAAGGCAGCTCTTATTAATGGCCGTGGACAGCAGTTTTCGGACAATGCATGTAAACTAATGATAAGTAAGTTATAGAACGCTGTTAAATTCATAAAAAACTTAATTTCCTTTAGACCTGGAGTATTCCTTTTCAAAATTGTGTCGTACATGAGTTAAATATTGGTGCATTAACTTAATTTTATTTATCGCACATTTTATTTTTTTGCAGGCATGTTCGACAACGATGCCAGTGGCACCATTGATATTTTTGAGTTTGAAAAGCTCTACAACTACATCAATCAATGGTTGCAAGTATTTAAGACCTACGATCAAGATGGGTCTGGACACATCGAAGAGAGTGAACTGACACAGGGTAAACTATAAATATTTTTTGATAGCTCTTATATAATTTTTTCGAATTAAAGCATTCACTCAAATGGGCTTTCGCTTTACGCCGGAGTTTATAAACTTTCTTGTGAAAAAAAGTGACCCTCAAAGTCACAAAGAAGTATCGGTGGATCAATTTATTGTGTTGTGCGTACAAGTTCAACGATTTACAGAAGCTTTTCGACAGCGCGATACACAACAGAATGGAACAATTACCATTGGCTTTGAGGACTTTTTAAGCGTTGCCATTGGTTGTTCATACTAAAAAACTGTGTGTTTCCAGCACGTACATATTTTGTCTTTGAAGCATTTATTTTTTTAATTTGTGGTGTAGGTTTGTCATGTTCCTTACCTTGCCAATCACATTGTAATCTTCTCAGAAACACATTCGAGTATTGTTATCGCAGTTTAACAAAAACTGAGTTCAAAATTCAAATAATAAACTATACATATTTAAATTTTTAAATATAAAATATATGCGTTTTATTAAAACTGTGAACATTGTAAATTATATAGTTGATAATACATGTCTTTGCTTTTTTACTTCGAATATCTTAAGCAGTTTAACTGCCAAGCAATTTGAGTAAATGTAAATGTGATCAAATAATTTTAATCAATCAGCGATTCTCGAAAAATTAGTTCGTAATTATTATCATACTCAAAGTGGCAGTCAAAAACTAAATTTATTATGTAAATGAAATAAAAATTAATACATTTGGATATAAGATAAATGTTAGATTTTTGGTTTGGAAATTAAAACAAACGTTTGATTTATATTTCTATGTTTTTTTCCTTACTTTTTGGTTGTTGTCGGTATGTTCATAGCGGTTTGTAAAATAAAAACCATAAAATATTTGCTTTCAGTCTCAAAAGTCAATATGACATACTATATATATATATATATATATGCATTAAATGATTTAATTGTAAATAAAAAATTTTGTTCAATACATTATCCAGTTTGATTTTTTAACTCAAATATTTGAATGATAATCTACGTCAGTCAATTTATTTCAATAAAATACATACCTAATATGGCATCAATTAAGGAGATCGCTTAAACAGTCGAAGGTCGGGAAACAGTTTAGACATACATATATGAAATATAAAGAGATCTTTGCGTATTGGACATTATTGGGTGATGTGATTGTAAAAGTTGTTAAAGTATGATATTAATCGAAATGACTGTTCTTAAGCGCACTTTTTCGTTTCATTTCGTTACTGTTTAGATATCTCGACTTAACTTTAATTTGCTTCGGTATAAAATAAACTAAATAAATCAGTAGGTGCAAAAGAATTGTCAAGTTTAGAGAAAACCAAAAATTTGTTTACATTAATAAATATGTCATTAATAAAATAGGTCAACTTAAAAATCAGTTAAAAATTATTAAAGATGCATCTTTAGGTTTTCTTGTTTGTTTTTTTTTTTTTTAGCAGGATACATACATTTGAATTAAAATGTTGTTGAAAATACGTTGAATTGAATACTATATACGCCTTAATACTAATTGATTTCTTTCAATAATTTTGATTGTATGCTTGATTAGAATTTTTAGCACTCCTCTTTATAAACGATAAGCTATTCTTAATACATAACACATGACATAATTATTTTGAGGATGACACACAAATGACAAGAAATGGTTCATAAATATGTGCCAACTATAAAGACATAATTATAGTATTTTTTTTTTTTAAGATAAAGAACATAGAAAAATTCATAAATATGTGCCAACTATAAAGACATAATTATAGTATTTTTTTTTTTTAAGATAAAGAACATAGAAAATTCAATTGGAAGTTGCAGTCGAAGTAAGTATTATGTGTATTTGGTATGATTCCTATTTCTCAAAAACCAAATCAGCAATCACTTATTGCAGTCAATAATTAGCTTGCCCTGTGAATCATCCGACATGGAGCCGCTGAAGCTCATGCTGCCGCCCTCCATTTTGATAGAATACTTGGAGCGGCGCTTGCTCGGTAGCTGAGGCAATTCCGTATGATGTTTGCGCACGTGTACGCCAAGATTGCCACGCTGCTTGGATTTGTAGGGGCAGTAAGGGCACTGATGCGAAGGCTCCTTGCCGCCACACTCGACATTCTCATGGCGTCGCAATGTCGATTTCCAGCGGTATTTTTTACCACAATGACGGCACTCGTAGACAGGTTCGCCATCGAGACCAATGCCATTGGGGCTGGTTATGCTGCCGTTGCTGCTGCTGCCACCATAATCGCTTAGTGTGAACTCCAATTGGCGGAATGCCTGAGCATGAACATCCTTTATCGAGCTGGACGAGTTGTTGGTTGCAAACATGCTCAGCGAATAGTTACCAAATTTGCCGTTACCCGTTACCCCTACGGCGCCCGACTGATCCATCAACTGTATATCATCGAAAGCATGGTAGCGTGCGTCATCGTCATCCTCTGAGGAGGAACCCGGTTCATTTTCGCACTCGGAGTGCCGGATACCACGCTGCTGCTGCTGTTGCTTACGCAACAGATTCTCCAAAATTTTGGTAGGTGTCTCGCCATGTGAATCAGCCTCCTCCTTGACACGGCGATGTGGTGTCTGCTGGCGCAGTATCTCCTGGGCACGCAGTTGTTGCTGGAAATTGTGTAACCCATTGCGCATTAATGCCTCGGCAATGGCCGCAGCTGGTGGCTGATGTACCGGAGCAGCAGCAGCTACTGATTCCGCCGGATTGGCCACTAGCACTGAAGTGGGTACGACCGTTAAACCGGACAGGCCTATCCCAGCACGCACAGCATTGGCGCTAACCGCTGTCTTTAGTGTAAAATTTGGGCAAGGATGAAATGGTCGAGCACCAGCGGCAGCGCTCAGTTGTTGCACTTCATCAGCCATCAAGTTTTTTGAAGCCGTCTCTGACGCGGCACCATAAACTGCAATCGCGGCAATGCTAGATGGTTCCAGCGTCTCCGCTGACGTGGGCGACACTTGACAATTCTTACCTAGCTCGACCGGATCCTGCTGCAGTTGTTGCGGTTGCTGTTGCTTCGGCGCCTTTGCTGATTTGGACTTATAAAATTCAAAGAGCATGTCAGAAACTTCAGAAACGGACAAACGTTTGCGACGCGATCCTGGTAATTGCGTCTTTTGCTCCTCGCGCTTAATATTTAGGATGCTGCGCTGTAGATCACGTTGAACAGCAGCTGGTGCCGTATTTTCCTTACGGCTCAGGTCTGTAAACAAAAACAAAAACAATCTAGTATTAGTTTTGATATTTTGATAATCTTGACCAAATTTGTTCCACATATGGTTTTTGTTATTTTTTCAAATCTGTTTGTCATTTTGGTCCGTGAATAAATGCTGTGGAATAATCATTTATATAATAGCGCTAGTAAAAAAAGCAAATAATTAGTTGAGCTGACCCTGATCTGCTCTGTTTAAAATGCAACGTTAGTGTTAGTGGCTAAGTTAAAGCATGCAAAGTATATCAAAAATAAGGCAAAAATAACATAAACTAATGATAAAAATATTTTTGAAAAACAATAATAATATATTAACATCAATAAAGCTAGGTACACATTATTAAAAAAAATTTATTATGTTTTCTTATAACACATTTAATAACAAACAAAAATGTAACAGCCGATGGAGAATATTTCTTTTTTTTAGCAAACTGCTTAAAAACATGGTATATGAGTATGATGTATTTATATTGAAGATATTTATATGAAGATGTTCTTGTTGTTGTGGTTGGTGATGCTGGTGAAATTGTGTTGATGGTGTTCTTGACATATGCTTGTAGCGTAACCGTAACAATAAATATACTCTTATGAATATCAGAAGCACATCTAGAAAAATAAATGAAATAGGTTAGTGTCCATTTTTTTAAATTTTCAACAACTCAAATCCAGGTTCCATTGAATGCAAACTAAAAAGAAAATATAAATTTTATTAATTAATCAGATTAATAACTTTAAAAAAAATGGCGCAGTTAGGCTTTGTGTTTAGCATAAAGTATTCTTTGTTATTTAAATTGTGTGTAATCGTAAACACCGGAAGATATTATGTAGTCGAACTTCTCTATAACGAACTACCGTACAACGAAGTTTTCTATATAACAAAATCATTTTCTGAACGTGCTATTAGGTTTTTAAAAGAAGAATTATATTTTTCCCCTTAAGATTCGCCAAATGAAGGCTTCGACTGTATATCATGTATCACATATCAAGCTGTGCTGTCAGCTCTACAAATCACCCACACGCAAGCGCTTGTAAAAGCGTCTACACTGCAACACAAACGAAACTGCACTATTCGACGGGGATAGCTTAACAATTTTCCATGCACCGCAGAGCCAGGCAAACGCATCCTCAAATCCCAAAAGGCTGCGCTGCAGCTGCAAACTACTCTGTAGTTTTAGGAGAAACAACAATAAAATTTGGGAAAATCTTGCTTGTGTGGCCCGCTTGCTTTGTGTGTGCATGTATGTGTATATAAGTTTATCTGTTGCTGCTTGCACAGCAAGTGTGCCCAGGACTTAAGGCCTGCTTGATCCGGGTCCTTGATTTATTTTTACTCTTTGCTCATTTTTCCGGTTTTCTACCTAGCTCGCATTTACTTTATCTCGCATGTCTCAACCATTCTAACGCAAACTTTCTCCGAGCTCTATAGCGAGATGTCAGACTCATAGAGAGAGAGAGAGAGAGCAAAATAATGATATTCAGCGAGAGTGTAAGAGAGATTTCGTTAGAAAGCATTTGCGCAGGCGCACATTTCGATTATGTATGTATGCATGAGTGTTTAAGAGCAGCTTCCGGTGGTGTTTATTCTTACTGTTGGTAAATGTTTATGTACTCATATGTGTATACGTACACACATGTTTATATTCAAGGTCAGAATTTAAACTTATATACATATAATACATCTAACGTGATCAAAATAGAACGATATATATTTAGTTAAATTATTCTTTATTATCAACTGCTTATAAAGTTGGTAAGGCATTTTTTTCTTTTTATAAATTTAAGAACTATTAGTTATGTTATGTACAACTTTGTGATTATATCATAAGTTCCCTTGTTGCTAGCCAAATACGTTATTAATCTATATGTATAATTTAAAAAAGAAAAATCATTAACGCTTGAAATTGGTGTATGCAGGTTTATAATCTTATCGAGCGCTTCCAGGAATTTGAAAATTCATGACATAAATAGCTTGAAAACAATAAACCTAAAACAGACCCTTGAAACTTGCATTTGTTTGAATGTATTTGGTGTGCCTATCCTGTTTACTAGACTTTCCGAAGGCAAAGTCCAAAAGGAAACGAAAAAAAACTCGTGCATTGCCAAATGGAAAATTGTTTGGAAATGCGCCAAGCGAAGCACTAGAGCAAAGGGAAATGCCGCTCAACAGGCAAACAAAACAGCATACAAATAAACACACACACACACACACACACACCAAGAGAACTGTGAAAGAGAAAAAGAGCGAAAACTTATTTATAGAGATGTATGTTTGTATGTACGTGATTTATCTATTCACAAATGTATATATATCAAATACATTTTTCGTATAGTTTCGGTTATGTGGGTGGATGAGAGAGATATGAACAGTGTGGTTGTACAGTCTAGTCCAGATAGCTTCAGCTTGTATTGGTTTTCAAAAGGTTATTAATTAATTAAAGGGCAGAGGCCGAAAACACCCTTTACGTGGATAATGGCTTGAAACCTGTTTTGGTCCACGGATTAGGTTCTATTGTATTGAAACTGGACAAGAAATTACATTTTGCCAATGTTTAGTTATTGCATAGTTAAGAAAGCATGCTTATAAAAATCTATATTAATATTTACCGGTTTTTGTTGCTGTAGTTTACTATCATAAACTTAAATTTCTGTAAGTAATCAAAAAAACCATATAATTATATGAAAAAATTAAGTATAAACACTAAGTTAAAAAATGTTTACATACCAAATATGCATATATCCTTTTCATATACAAATATTTGACAATTGCATAAAACTTAAAAAAAAATAAATATATGAAAAAATAATAGAAATTAAAATAAATGAGCTTATTTCAGCAGTTATTAAAACCTCAATACAATTTGTTTAAATTAAAGTCCGAATTTATTTTTGTTTGGCATTCGCTTAACCATTTTTTTGTTATATAAGCAAAATGTATAAAAAACACTAATTGATCCTCATTTTATGTGGCTTATTAAACGTCTAGTTTAAACATATAGTTAACTATTATTTAATGACTTACATGCAAGTAAGTTGCCTAACAAAAATCATATGCTCCCTCAAAAGGCAATGAACACTTCTTTTCGAAATGCATTATTTTAAGCAAACCGGGTTTTGGCTGTTGCTTAAAAATATAAATAACTGAAAATATGCCATCAATGAGCTTTTTAAAAATACAGACTATGTGTAATTTTTTGGTCTCAGTTTGGATGTGGTTTTTTAAAATTTCACCAATATCAAAGTCAACTTGGAATCAAACTTCAAAAACAAAATTCAGACTTAGCTCCGTGTACAGATTAAGCTGTCTTATACTTTACAAATAAATATATATATTATGTAACAAATCATATTAAATTTCAGCCTATGATAGTTTTCGAATAAAAAATTTTTACGGATAAGTAGTAATCAAAGCTGGATGGTTGAGGTCATGTCACATGAAGAAAAATTTTTGTCAGCTGACATTGAAAGTATAATTCGGCTTCTTGAAAACATACATTACACTTTAAAATGTAAATATTGCCAGTGATTAATTGTCGTTAAATAAATTTATTATCTTTTAAGTACAACTTTAGCTTTTTAAGTAAAAATTTACCAAATTTGTTCTAAAACAGGGATCAGTTAATTCAACAGAAACAAATTTATATATTCGAAATTTAAAGTAGGATTTACAGGGGCAAATAGTACTTAAAAATGCAAAAAAACTGTGAAAAATATGTGAAATTTTTAGGTTACTTTAATTAGAAAACTTATCCATATACAAATTGTTTGAAGTGATCTCGTTTTTAAGTGGGCAAAATCAAATGGAAAACTGGCTTGCTTAAACCTAGAATATTGTTTTTGTAATCTTTAGGTTAAAAGAATTACATAAGCCTTAGGCTATCTACTTTATCGTGAATTCTCTAGAAATTGCCTATATCAACACCGAATGCTTCTTGCGCATATGCTCGTTAAGGAAAGCCTGGGTCCGATAGACTCGGGAGCAGAAAGGACAACGATTGGATTCATATTGGGGCGAACGCTTCAAGCTCTGACGTGAAAGCTTGCGGCCAGCCAAAAGGTTGCTGGTGTCAATGTGTAAATTCTGTGGCAGACGCGGCACTAAATGCTGTAACGAGCGAGCTGTCGATATAGAAGCTAATTGCTGTAGTGCAATCAATGCATCTGAATTGTTCACCAGCAGTTTTTTGCAGTTGCCGTTTGATGTGGGGTTGGTGTTAGGCGATTGCTGATAAGCCTTTGTGGGCTCCTCGTTTTCATTTTTTGCCAATTTAGCTGTTGTCGATTCCTTGATTTTTAACTCCTGCTTGGAGGTACTGGGCGTGACTGTATCCTGGCCACGCAAATTGTACTTTCGGACTGTGGACACTGCAAAGAAAAATAGTTTTGTTGGCTAATGAAAATTATAATGTAAATAAAAATTAAATGGAAAAACAAACCCATACTTATGACAGCATTGCAAAAAATATACAAATAAAATTTGTTAAAAAATCTTTTTTACAATATGTATAATAAATAATAATAAAGTCAATATGCAATGCACACAGAGGCACACTCATTAATAAGGAAAACACGCATAGAGCAGTTATAGTTTATATACAAAATAAAATACATTTTCCATATGCTAGTTTCTTACTTCATTTCATTAACATTAATAAGAATTTAAAGCTTAAGACCAAAACATAACGTTCCAAAGATTGCATCCTCTGCTTAAGTAGAATCAGTATCGTAGATCATTGTTGTTTTCGCTAATGCTAATGTTTCTTTTTGCTTTTGAATTGTTTTCTATCTTAATCGGCGCTCAGCAGCCAGTTCGTGCAGCTTTTTGTGTCGATTCAAGTGGGAGCGTCGCTTGAACCACTTTTGGCATTGGTCGCACTGGAATTGCTTAATGACCCGGCACTCCTCGCTTTGATGTTGCATCAGTCGATTGACCGTGTAAAAGTAGCGTTCACATTGACACAACACTGATTTTTTAGGTCATGTCGCATAAAACCTGCCAAGCAATAGATGATACAAAGTAAAAGAGACTAAAATGAAGCACTTGTAACTGAAACTGCAGTGTTGAAATATATTGTTACATGCCAGAGATAATAACTTGCTGGATAAATAGTACACAAATTGGTTTTGATCAAAAGATTTGTCAATTTTTTTTATTTAAAATACGTTGGCTGTTTTGTGGATTTTTTTTTGTGCCCAGCGTCTATTACAAAACGAATAATTTCTGGCTAAATGTGAAAACGTTTTAAAGACCTTTTTCAAGTGAATAACCAGATCTCAGCAACAAAAAGCAGCATCAGCGGTTCCTAGAAAAAAGAAAATCATATTAATAATAACCATACCGTAAATACATAATCATATATAACAATAGCTGTTGAATTTTTCAGACTCGCACATATTACCATAGATAAATTGTATCATTTATTTATTCATTAATTATACACAATTTAAGTTATGTAAATTTTATAAATTTTGTTGTAGTTTAACACAAATACTTGTTGCCTTCCTACTGTTTTCAATAAAACTTATGACAGGTGCACAGAGGAGAGTTTACCACATTTTGCGAGTAAAATGCTTAAATCTTGTTTTTTTTTTTTTATTTTTGGTTTCTGTTTTGCACTTGAGCAAAAATTTGACTAAACCCACATAGGACGAGTGTGTTACGATAGTCGCTGAAAACTAAAATGCCTGTTGTTTGAATATAACTATTAAGTTCAATTTAGTTTGAGATCATACCTTTGGCTATATTACAAAGCTTAATATACCGTTTTGGAGGAAATTGTTTATAAAATTTGCGTTTATAATGTGCACCAAAAAGTAAAACAACAACAATTTCTAAAAGATATTTGTATAAGTAGTATAACTTTAGTTAACTTAGAATACAACACAAGCCTGTTATAGCGTTTTTTGTTTGGGTAAATTTTGTGGGCAGTGTTACGACTTGAAATGTTCACACGACTGTAAAACTTGAACTAACTTGATTAGAAATGAATTGACTACGCCTCTCCTGACAAGCTTAACTACTTGGAATCAGTGTATCGACAGTTTCGGAATGTTTCTGATTCATGTGTTTGCGCAAATCGGATTTGTATTTGCATTTGTGTGGACAGTGCGGGCACTTAAGCGTCGGCTCCACACCGCATTCGTAGTTTTTGTGGCGCTTGAGAGAGCCTTTGATTTTATACGTTTTGCCGCATACATTGCATGCATATTTGGCATCATCAATAGCCAGCGCATTTGTGATCCGACGCTGGGTCATGATGTCATGCACACCGTTCAATCCATTTACATATAGTTTTTCCGTCTGTTGGGCTAAATCTGCGACACTTGGCGGCTTTTCCTCATAGTCATCATGATTATCATTCAATAGATCTCCATGCTGGTCGTTATGGATGACAGCGACATTGAGCTCGTGCACGTTGTCATCAGCATCGGTAAGAAGCAGCTCGGACTCGTGTGTAGTAACCACGGTCGTTGCATTAGATGCCATTGAAATGCTAGAGGCGCCATATTGCATCACATCCCGCAACAGAATTTTATCCTCTAATCGTGAGGTGTCTATTTTAATGTACTCCTGGCGCGCCTGTTGTTGTCGCACATCGAGACACTGCTGAAGTTGTGACAAATGCTGACGCTGTTGCTTAACAATTTGTATAGGGGTTGCCTGTGGCTTGTGCAAAGTGCTGCTGGTATTTGTATTTTCAGTGGCATTTTTGTTCACAGCTGGTATCGTATACTGTATATTGCCAATGGGATTGCCCAGATCATCGGGCGGCAACTCAACAACAACCGTTGCACCGGACAATAAGCTGTTTGCATTATTGGATCTCATGGAATGAGCGGTGCTCAGTGTATGATTCTGGTTTGTAGCACTAGTTATAGAATAGGGCACTGTTTCCAAAATAGTCCAATAGCCATCTGTAAGTAGAACCAAAGGTTACGAACATTTTAGAAATTAGTTTCCTAAATTAGAATAAAGGTAATTACATTAATTTTCTCGTAGCAGTAACATAACAAATTGTATTAGCTGATTATCCAGTAGATTTGATGCTTACATTGGTGTGTGCGTGTGTGTGTGTGTGTGTGTGTGTGTGTGTCTGTGTGTGTGAGTGCATACGCTTTATTTAAAAAAAAAAATAATAAAATTAAAGTTGCTAAATAAAAATATATGAACGTAATATTAAACACATTTATCAAAAAAGTTGTATTAATACTATAACAGCAACATCAATACTAAACTTCGCACACAGATTGCATTATTTTAAGTATGCTTTATTTTTAATTCCTTGCATTTACAAATATTTAATATATATAATAAGGTGTTCAAATATATACAAAATTAGCTTTTATCCTTTTTTACACAAATTATCCACAAACTGTTTTTAACCGGTTTGTTGAACTGTACTTTAATGTGTTTCGAATATGTATGCATACATTGCTGAGAAATATATGTATGTAGTGGCAATTAATGGCTCTTTAAGTCTTTGATTGCTTTACAGTGTCATTGTAACAATATGTTGTTTTTTATTTAATGTGGAATAACGGCTGGCAAGATTATTTGATGAAAAGCTTAAGAGTTTTAAAAAACAATCACCACAGACATTTACAAATTTTGTATTTCCCTAAAATTTTTATGAATGTATACAAATAATGTTGCACTCGTTATATAAGTCTAAAAACCAAAAAAGTCCAGTACAAAATAAGGAGCGGTGTGCGCTCAGAAATATTTTGGTATTATTATTAAATGGAATTATTTAATATTTTAACAATTTTTAAGGCAAGAATAATGTAAAGAGGTAATAAATCGTTATACACGTTTAAAATAAGCATTCAATTATTTTAATGATTTTTTTTAACAAATTTGCGACTGTAAAGTAGTAGTTTTTTATCATTTTGCTAAGTTATGTGAGCGTTGTGCACAGGAATGTGACATAATTGAGTTATTCATAACTATAAAATTTATGGTACATAAAGGTATTTATGTATATCGTATATAGATAGGTAAAAGTTGAAGTGCTATACTAATAAAACAAAAGCTATGAATTCGCTGCTGCTGGTTCGGCAGACACACACAAATTTAGAGGTAGTTTTAGCTAACACTGAAACGGGCGACCGCTATTAGGGGGGCCAGTACAGTACAAACTGATGTCTATTTATTTGGTTAATATGTATTTCAAATTACGCCTCAGAGAATCGTAACAAGCACAAACAAGCACGTCGGAACAATCGACCGAGATATAATGGCTTTTTGTGACTTAGACATCGTCATCATAATCATCATCATCCTCTTCGCTCTCCTGAAGCATGGGTACTGCGGTTATGGTAAGATCTCGATTGGCAAAATCGAAATTGATCTCGCATAGAGCAGCAGCCACATCGCTATCTATACCTCCGCCATCCTCCTGATCATTATCGTTCTCGTTATCCCGCTCGTTATCATCATTGCTTAAATCATCCTCATTGCGTATCAAGTAGAGACACTCTTCATCGTTTCGCAGGCGCTCGTACAGCATACAATGCTTGCGTTTCGCATGTCTTAGCACATGATCCTTGCGCCGCGAACGATACTCACAGGATACGCACTTGTATTTCTTTTGCTTCAGACAGTATTTGCGGACATGCTCCTGTAGTTTCTGGTGCGATTTGTAATAACGATTGCAATGTTTGCACTGCATAAACGATTCGCGTGATAAACTGCTCGCATGTCCTGTGCGAAGGACATTGCTGCTGCTGCTGCCGGTGACGGGTTCATTGATGCTGTAGTTGTTATTGCTGTTGTTTGTGGTGGGGTTGTTGTTGTTGAGGAAACCGTAGTAGTCGCCAATGGAGGTATCCTGATTCATGTTGGCATTCGCACTGTTCGATGTATCCACGCCCAACAAACTACCCAATATAGGATAGATGTCTGCGTTCAGTTCAGGTGCGATGAAAACAAGAACGAAAAGCATAACAAAAAAAATTAATCAATTTAAGTAAAATAAACAACAAAAATACCAATCGCAAATATATAACATAAATTAAAATAAAATGTAAGCTAAAACAAGTTAAAAAATAAATAAATATACATCAAATAAAAATATAATAAATTAGAGTGAAACTTATTATTTTACCAACTACCCTCTAGATACAATTGTTGAGTTACGGATTTGTATGGATTTTAGTTTTTAGCAGTATGTCACAGGCGTTGTTGATGAGCGTTCTGAATAATTATGATGATGATCATGATGAATATAGCCGACAATGAGTGAAGCACATAATTCCGGTATAAACATATGTATGTATGCAGACTAAGCCCTTAGCTTTAAATACAGGAAAAGCGTCAATAAAAATCATTGTATTAGATAGAGTAGTATGTGCAATATACAACAAAAAAATAAAGTATTCAAAGTTTTAGTCAAAGGTCGTGTGTTGCTGCTGTGGCATGGTGCGTTTAAAAAACACTACAACAATACAGCAATCAATAAATCGGTTAATCAATATATGTATGTATATATATATATATATATATCATATATATATAATATATATTATATATATACATATTTAAATGCTATCTTTCATTTAATTTTTTTTCTTTTTGTTCTTCTCAAAATACAATACAAGAATATGTGCTTTGCGCTGCTTATAAACAAACTTCTCACGTTATAGTCAAAATGTGTTAAGTTTCCAGCATAAGTAAGGTTCCATTTCGAGGCATAATCTAGAAGAAGAGAAAATTTAAGTTAGTTGTGATTTTTTTTATAAAGGTACAACCTTTTAATGTAGTTTATAAAATGTATTTGACGAAATGAAACAGAGACAAATACTTGCATTTTGATTTTTAATGTACAATATATTTTTTTCCTTATTTAACTTATAACAATTAAATCGTTTTACATTTTCACATTTTAAATATTTATTATTTTATTCAGAATAAAAACGTTTCACAAAATTTTTAAGGCGTTTTTCGGCTCTTTACACATACATATACTTAACGTATTGTTTAATATATTTATAAGTTGCAAATCGTTCGTTATTTTTTGTTTTGTTTTATTGTTTAAATAATTGAGGCACGCGTTTTTCAAAATATATTCTAACAACTGGCATATTGAACGTAATTTTTTATAAAGATGCACTAGTTTAATTCTTTTATGTTCCTCAAAAAATTGTATCCTACTCGCATATGCATCAATACATACAAAAAGCCGATTTTTTGAATACTTTTAAAGTTAAATTATTATAATTATTATTTAATGTTCATAAATTGTTTGTAATTTTGTTTTTTTTTTACATCTGTTTAATTGATTAATTAACTTTATGTGCGTAGCGTGCGTGCACAGCAGTTAACAAACAAATTTTAAAATTTATATATTTACCTAATACTAAATTAATGTTGTTCCATATGACGTGTACTTTGTTATTTTTGTTTGTTTGTAAATATGATTCCTATAAGTTGACAGCAAATAATATAAACAAGGAAAAGTTAAATATGGGGTAGCTTACTAATAAAAAACTTAATGATGTGTTGGGGTGTGTATGATTTTATATGTATGTGTTCTGTATCTGTTTATTATTTGTGTAAGGAAAATCATTTTTAATTGTATCCAAAACCTATTACCCGCTTGCCTATGCCGTTCAATTCAATTCTCATAACAATAATATTTTTGTTTTTCTTAACAATCACAATTGATCACTTCGCTTTTGCTTCTTTATGTGTGTATCTATATATATATATATATATATATATATTTTAATATTTATATGATTTTACATTCACAGCTCCTTGTTTATAATGTTTGTGTGTGGTGTGGTGTGGTTTATATATATATATATATAAAAGTGTGTATTCAGTAGTAGAAGCAGTATTATGCACTTTTCATAAACTTTTTTTTAAATTGTATGTGTCAAGTGTAAATTACATAGATACATTCAATTCGTTGAAGGCTCACTAAAAAAGAGAAAAGGATATATGTATGTATATGTGTTAGCATAATAAAATTGATTTTAGTTAGTAAAATTTCTCAAAAAATATGTTTAGACATTTTGTTGTTGCAATTGTTGGTTTACGCTTGTTGTAGATATATTTTATACATATACATTTATGTATATGTGAATATGAATGGCCAACGCAACAAAAGGCTGCACTGTGCATACAAATTTTAAAAACTTATTTTTTGGGAATCTTGCACTCGCGCAACTTAAATTGTGAGTACAAACATAAGTAGAAAGCTCAGAGCGTACAACTCTGTGTGTGTCGGTTGTTAATCAAAATTATGCTTAATTTATCACATGCTCTTTCCATTGTTTTCATCTACTTTCACATTTTTTTTTAACTATATGACCCAAAGTCTGTCGTTAGTCGAATCTTGTTTTATACGAGCCACTTATAAATTATTTTTTTTTGCATTTGACTAACTTTGAGTCCATCACATGTGCTGTTGATAAACTAAAATGTTGCTTGATTCTTTTTTTTCTTTCATTTTTTTTTTGCTTTTTGTTGCTTAGAAAATTAGTAGAAAAAAAATTTTAATGTATAACCAAGAACCAAAACCTTAAAAGACACGGATAAAAAATTTCATTACATTATAATTTGTTATAAGAGATATACACGCTTCCATTATGTGGATTATGTTACTCTTCTAGTGTCCCTTACATTATTTTTCATACATTCCTCTCAAACAAATTTAACAATTTAGAATAACAAAATAAGTAAAGCAAACTCACGTAACTGACTAGCGCGAAAGCAATGCTAAGATTTTAACAAAAACAAATGTATTTATATAAATGGTAGATTAAGTTATGTATGTTTATAATAAGAACGCATTTCTATGCCGCTTTGAAAGTTGCCCCAGTAAAATAATAACAATTTAAATTCAGATTTTGTTTTTAAAACTTTCATATTCCTCACGCAATTTGAATACTGACCGACAAGAATTTGTTTTATAATTTTCTTTTTGCATAATTTAGATTAATTTTAATTTTGTTAGGTATTGGCATTTTTTTTTTTTTAATTTGTGTGATGTGATTTAACGCATGTAAGTTAGGTTTTTTTCTTCTAAATATCTTTGCTAGAATTTGTGCCAAGTTTGCTTCGTTTGCTGTACAAATTAAATTGTTATCACATATTTTGTGGCACAAAATGATAACGAACATTACATTGCGCCCCTCTATGTGTGTAAATGTGGGTGTAATTGTATGTGTTATGAAAGATTATTGGCTTAAAGTACATAAGCATAAGTTCTTTTTAAGCTCATTATATAAACCTTTCTTAAAATACAGATTAGATTTTTTTCGTTTAACAATTAATATATATGTTTCAGTATTTTAATAATTACATGTAAAGCGTGTCTAAATATTGTTTGAAATTTCTAAAATATGTGGCATAGAGTGAAATCGTTTTTGTGCCACTCATTTTACAAAATGTAACTTTAATATTATAACTTTTTATAACAAGGTTTGCTGACACAATATGAGATAATCATGGTACAGGAAATATTTTGAAAATATTAAAATAAAAACAGATTAAGTTACGTTTAGCGTGTTCGTGTTAACAAGAAGAAATTATTAATATTATATTAATTACATAAGGACTATAGTCATTATATCACATACCAATTGTTTCTCATTTACTTGACTTGGATTCCAACCTTCGACTCTGACTGTGACTCGATGCGAGTGTTTTCACTAACTCTTTATCTGTAAGTTAAGCTTTATAATGCCAATTGGTTAGCTTACACTTGTACATGTTGCTTGCCGTATGTAAACATCATAATTATAATTTATTAATCATTATATTTTTTTAAAGACCTATTCAATTGTTTGAACGCGCCACTTATTCATGGCTATGTAGCCGCAAGCCAAATGGTTAAAATTTAATATTTTTGTTTAGCATTTAAGTTTTTTTTTTTTTTTTTTCCAACTAAAATTTACGCCTATCACATTTTGTGTTTTGTCATCAAATAAATAACAGTTTTAACGAATCATTTGTTTTGTTTTTTTTTTTTCATGGAATGGGCACAAAATAAATGAACAAATTGGTTGTTTTTTGAAAAGTTCTTAAGAGATCGTTGCGTTGCACTATATATAATTGGTTGGCTCCTTTTTTGTGAGTGGCTTTTGTGGCGCGCTGCGCACAAGAATAAGAAATGTCAAAACATCAACAAAAAAATTTAATATGATCGCAAAATTAACAATTCTTTTGTGCGCTCTGTAAAACTTAAGTTTTTTTTCCTTATTTACTCTTTCTTGTTTTTGGGCTTTGTTTTTATCGTATTGCACAAGTTACTAGAAATTAAATGGTCCTTTTTTTTTGGTTAAAAATTTTGCGTTTGCGTTTGTCTGTGTTTGATGCCTTTAAGACATATCTATTGTTTGTAAGATTTTTGCCTTAATGATTAATATAACTTATTTGCTAATTTTTGACTGACTAAGCGATTGACTGTTGCTATTTCTAAACATAAGCATAAGTATATGTTTGAAATTTCAAAAAATTTTAACATACGTTCTTGTTATATTACGTTAAGACTATTAAGTTTAACTATTGCCCCATAAAATTATGTTCAAAAATAAAACAAGAGTTAAATTTTAGCGCGTGAGAGTGCCTATGCCCTGTATCGAGTTACAATCGAAGTTTTTTTCGCCTCCCACGATTGCATTTTTTTAATAAATATAGTACGCTTATAAAACTCAACACTATAATTAATGTGAATGTATTGCGTTTTTTTATTCCTCTATAATTTGATCTTTCTCTTCTTCATTACAAAAAAAATGCATTATTTTTCTATTTTTTTCTTTACACCACAAAAAAGAAAAATTCATTGAGATCATTGAGTTTTCAAAGGATGATAAACGCAATTCGACAATAACTTCAACAATAACAATAACGAAAACAAAATCATGCAACATTAACTAACACTCTCACGCGCCCCTTTGGATACAATATTTCAATATAAATATATAAGGTAAGAGACATATGGAAAATGTAATAAAGCAATTGACAAAAAAAACTGAGAAGAACAAATTTTGCATTTTGCATATAAGTATGCATATATAAACTAAGAAATAAAATTTGTTAATATTTTTCACATATTCATGTTTTTAAGGTAGCTTTATAATATATTTGTATTGTTTGCATAAATATACCGACAATATGTTGTCAAGATCATTTGAGAAAAACTTGCTTTAATCGCGCGCTGTGTTTTTTTGTTTGTTTTGGACTGTTTGGTCATTAAACTGGAGTGGACTTGGATTAAACCAAATCCTTAAAATTGCTGCATTAACTAGCTAGTGCAACAGAAGCAACCGCGGCAGACACCAATTGCAGCGTCATTGCAATTTTAGTTGATTGTATCATCGATGTTGGTGCGTGCGCATGTGCAGCACGAGATTGTGTTTATGCTTGGACTTCTTGTGACAGATGGGGCACTCAAATTGTGGCTCCACGCCGCACTCAAAGCGCACGTGACGATTCAAGCTGTGAGGCCGTGCATACGTATTGCCACAACGATCACAGGCATAGGCACCACCACCGCTAACGCTGGCAGCAGCTCCACTCCAGCTGCCACTGCCTGATGGACCGCCAACAACTGAGCCAGTTGCATTGGCTGTTACAAGTCCGGCAGAGGCTGCGGCAACGGCGGCAGCCGCTGCAGCTGCCGCTGCTGATGTCGATGCACCGCCGCTTGTTGAGACACTTGTGCTGTTAGCTGCCACAGCAGCAACTGCAGCTGCCATTACCGCTGCCTTCGAGTCAACCAAATTGCTGCTGCTGCTGTTGCTTGGCATCGTTGTCGTTGCAATGCCAACGCTGCTGCTGCTGCTGTAGCGACGCAGCGGCTCATCAGGACTGGATTGCTGCATTAGCTGGGCCAGTGGACGCTGCGGGGCATGGCCCAACGGCAAGCCACTATGAGCCTGGGCAGCAGCCAAAACTTTAGCAAAGTCCATGCGCAGGTCATACGGTTTATCGCCGCTATCATCATAATCGTTACTATCATCATTCTCGTTGTTGTTCTTATTGTTACTGTTGTCTTCATTTTCGTTGCCGCCATTATTGCCGCGATGACGCCCATGGCCGTGCAATGTACACTGTGTGGGCGTGGCCCGTCCGATATCAATGCGCAGCTCGGGCTCGTTATCATCGATAAGGGCGGGATGCTCGAACTTGATAGTGCCGGTGGGCGTGGCAATGGGACTGGTATATGGACTAGTTTTCATTTGAAGCAACGGATAATAATGATGCGGAGTGTGCTGGCTACTCGATCTTCCTTGGCCGCCACCATGCGCAAATTCTGCGGACGACGGAAACAGAAAGAAATCAAACAGAGTTTAGAGTTAGTTCAGAATCTTATATAATCCAAAAGCACCTAGAGAAGAGATGCATTGCTTTTACTTTCTTTTTTCGTTGTTCAGATACTAAGAAACATTTTAATTGCTAAAATCTAATTGAAAATGTAATTAAACTTAAGAAAATTTATAAATATATTAAAATATGCATATAAAGGATTTTTACCGTAAAGTCTTTAAAAATTTTGCGTTTCATTTTACTTTTAGAGTGGATTTTGGTGCATTTATAATGACATGTTGTTCTGTTTGTGGATGTTTATGCGTGTATTGTGTGGGTATGTGTAAATTGGCGCTGCTTGTATCTAAAGTGGATTGTTGAAATGTTTACGATAAATATAGTGTGTATGTAAAACGCTTTAAAAATGATAACAACAAAATGTACTTAAAGTTAAAACTTTAAATAACACAAGGATTAAATTATAAAATGTGTGTCAACATCAATAAATTCGTGTAAGTTATATTAAATACAAATTTAGCCTAGTAAAGAGTTAAAAAAGTTTTCAATGATTTTGTATATAGGTTTTTTTTTGTGTGTTAGTCACAAATGAACAAAATAATTTATAAACATAGAAAAATCACATCATGTTAATTTTTGAAATAGGTATGTGTGTTTTAAAGGGACGCAACTTGTCAAGACTTAAACAATAACTAATGTTTCCATAAAAATAACATACAAATCCGAAGATTTGCGAGCAACCCTAGCCATCAAGGCGCTTAAAACCTTTAAATTGAATATTAAAAAAAATACGCATGCACAAATAAGATTCTTCTTTTTTAAGTAAAAGAAACTTCAAATATTGTACTAAATCTAAAAGTAATAAAATGTTGATAGAAAATGCATTATACTTAAAGTTGCTTCAATCAAACTATATATGTATATATAAATTTGATGTAAGCAACTATAGCATATATATGAATGCATAAGTATATATATTTATAAACAGTTTGTAAAAATAGTTTAAGGCAATTTATATTGATAGGGGTATATATTTGAGTATAGATAGCAGATATGTAAATAGATATTTGGTACGATTCGATACTATGAGCTCAAAAGGGGAACTTAAGAATAACCTGCAGCAATACAAACGAATGGCAAATAAATAAAAGTTGGAACAAATCTACAATTTCTACTTAAAAGTTATCATACAAAGTTAAAAGTTATTTATATGTTCATGTACTATTATTATATAAACATCATCATCATCAAAAACAGAACCCAGATTTCCACTGGGTGGGTGGGTTGTAGGTTGACTGTAAAATAAAAAACTGTACATACACATACATATCTAGTTGTAAATTGTTGATATATATATATATATATATATATATATATATATATATATATATAGGATATCTAAACAGCAGATACACTGGTTATAATAATATAAAGTTGTAGTATAGTAGGTTAAGAGAGCATGCAAACGACAAGATAAGAGAGAGGGCTACACCATTAACAGCGTTCAAGTTCTTGCATGGATATTTGTCTTGCCAGCGCAGAGATATATTCTTTCATCGATGTCAATCAAAAATCATCAATACAGCCAACATCCACCTGAAATAGAGAACTGATTAGTATTGACTTTTTACAAAATATACAGCTCGTATCAACTCAATCAATAGTCAATTTTTTATTTATTTTTTTTTTATAAGCTTGGGAAAGCTTACGCATATTAGGAACATATGTTGTTTACGAGCATACGCTATTTAGTTATGTAAATCATGGATGAACTTTGATGACTAATAGAAGATAACATTATAAGAACATTTGCAAAATTTAAATAAATACAACTTGGTTTTTAGTCACTTTTTTTTGACATTTGCTTTTAATTGTATTTCGAATTTTATTTAATACATATAGCCGGCAATAGTTGCGAAGTATTCAATTGTTCATTTGGAATACGTAATAATAATTGTTGAAATTTTCTGGCCATTTTACATGGCTTTGTGTGTGTGTGTGTGTGTGTTTGTCTGTAAGTTGTCTTAAAACTATTATTTTGAGATGTGGTGTCCAATTTTGGTTCATTTTGTTTTTTACATAAGGAAATTGTGTGCTTTGCTGCCGGTTGCTTTTTGTTGCTATCTGTTTTTAAATCTTAAAATGTTTAAGGTATTTTTTGACAGTTTAAGAAAATTATTTGTTGATATTTTTGAATTTTAAAACTAATACATTACTTTTATGTTAATCATAATAATTTTTACCTAATTTTTAAATTATTATTATCGATAATATTTATTTATTATTAAATCCATATTATTTTTTTCAATATTGATAATAATTTATTTTTTTTGACTAGAATTTGTATGTAAATATTTTTTTAAAGCAATTCTAACATAAATAATGCCCAAATTATTTGATGTAGCTAAAAAAAACTTCAAAACCAATTATGGAATGTTCATAAACATTTGATTGCAACTAATTAGTAAATGTAGGAGATTTATGTATATTTTTAAATTTAAATGTGTGTATTTTTTACCTTTGGTTTTTTTTTTAATGTAATTTGTTTTATTTATTTTTGGTGGCGTGGTAATTCTGCCATGCATTGATTTTCGTTAAAAGATAAATAAACTATCCAAGAACCATTTTGGTAGTTAGGATGTTTTGTTGCTTTGGTTTTTTCTTCTCTTAATTGTGTTTTTGTATAGCACTCTTAAACAATGTTTGCTGTGACTAGTTTTATAATTTCTTGCGTTTTGTGTGAATTTTTTCTTAGAAAAAAATGTCCACCGTTATTTTATATTTATATGCTTTTTTTTTGTTCTTTTTCTTAACGAAAATTTGCTAAAACAATACAAGAAACGAGCATTCTGTAATAAACTTATTTTTGACCTTATTTTGGTTTTTTTTTACTAACTTGACGAAAGAGCAACTGCGCGCGGACAAAAATAAAATCAAAAGTGAAGGAAATATAGAATAAATCAATTCTGTGCTGCGCTTAAGATCATATTTTTTTTTTATATTAATTGCAATCGCACTCTATTTTTAACTAGATTTGTTACAAACAAATATGAAATATATATGTTAAATTAATTTGTAGCTTGCGCCAGTTTCTCGTTGCCTGGTAATTTGTACAACATTCGAATTCTCAAGCTTTTGCCCCACTCCATTTATTCATGTTGAAAGATAAGTGTGTACGTGCTGCTGTTGTTACTGTTGTTGGTATTGCAGTTGTTGTTGCCGATGCTGCTGCTGCTAGTTGTGTTGCTGTTGCCGACATCTGTTGCATTCCCGGGCGAAGGAGCCGCAGCCAATTTTCGATCCTTCTCCCGCTCCTTCTCTTTCTCTTTCTCACCCTCTTCCTCTTCCTTCTCGCGATCACGGCACTTGGTATTTAGATGACGCTTTAAATTGCTGTGCACATTTGTGGCATAGCCGCACATCTTGCTGCAGAAATACCTTGGCGGCAAGCCACATTCGTTCTTCAGATGACACTTGAGACTGTTCTTCCATTTGTAGGTGCGATTGCAGTTGCGGCACACCCATGGCTTCTCAATATCCGCATTGTATATCATGTCCGCCGAATGCTCCAGCGACTCTTTTCGCATGCGTTTGTTCTGCACCAAAATGCGATATCGATTGTCATCCGTGTGTGACCAATGCAAATTCATATTCTGTGCGTCCATATTAAGGCCCAATTTATTTGAGAGCAACGTGGAATTTGCGGTGGTCACATTCGCTGCACCACCACCGCTGGTGCTTGCCACCGGCTGTTGTTGGTGTTTTTGTTGTGGTGCTGTTATAGTTGTTATCGTTGCTGGTATTGTGGGCAACTTGATTTGCATCGATTGGCTGGTGGGCTGCAATTGCAGATGCTGCAAGTGTTGCTGCTGTTCCAGCAACTGTTGTTGCTGTTGCGTGTTCAACACAATCTTTTTGCTATTTGCGGAACTATTGTTGTTGTTGTTGTTGTTGTTGTTGTTGTTATTGCTATTGCTGTTATTGCTGCTGCTGTTTCGTAGCTTATCACTTGATTGCTTGGCATGTTTCTGTGAAGCGGCCGCCGTAGTAAGCAGGTCATCATCGTCATCATCATTGTCCATCAAATAGCTATCTTCGAACTCGTCATTCTCAATTTTGACAGCATCATAAGTCCATGACAATGGACTGGCCAACTTTAGATCATAGTCAAATGTGTTCTCATCATCAATAGCCTCATTGCACACAGCTTCGTCGCCGTTGAGCGACACACTCTCTGGATTCTCAATTTTAACAATCATTTCGGTCATTGCATCATCAATACTATCCAGCTCGACACCAGCAGCAGTCAGTGCTGCTGCTGATGCAGCATCCACATTGCAATTGCTAGCGCTATTTTTTCGGCTCGCCGATGTAATACACGCAATCGTGGTACGACCAATGCTGCCAATTCGTGTCACAGTTTGCGTTTTTGGATCCAGCACAGGCAAACAACTCCCGGTGCTGTTCTGATTCTTCTCACCATGGGCGTTGCTGTTGCTATTGTTGAGCGTTTTCGTTGTGAGCGGCGTTGTGTTGAGCGCGGTGAGCGTCGTTTGCGTCTTCACACAGCCATTGTTAGTGTTTTTAACAGCATTTGGCTTTTTGTTTGGAGTTAGTTTATCTTTTTTTATGTTGGTTAGTTGGTTGGGAATTGTTAGCAATGTTTTCGGATTTTTTATTTAGATTTTATTTTTTTTAATTTAATTTTTTGGTTAAGTTATTATATTGGCGCATGAAAATAGAAAGTGGTTTTGGGAAATGGAAGGTTAGTTATTTAGCAGTGAAATGTGTGAATTTATATTAAAAGAGATAAGTGTTGATGTATATGTGTGTGTGTGTGTGTGTGTGTGTGTGTGTGTGTGTGTGTGTGTGTGTGTGTGTGTGTGTGTGTGTTGCTGCAGTGTTCACAGGGCCGTTACAAAACAAAATGTTAATTGTATTTAACAATTACGACTGTGAAGAGAAATCAAAAAATTATTAAACTAAAAAATGATCTGCAAAACTTATTTAGAAAACAAAAAGAAATTAAGGCTACAGATATCCAAATGTTTAACAGACCAGCAGAGTTCATTAATGTTTGGGAAATATAATATATAATGCTCTAATTAGTAATCTTGAATTTCATAAAGTAAACTCTGCTTATCCATAAAACCACTTGATTAAAATGTGTAAACTAAATCGAAACTATAAGCTGAAAAACTGATTTAAATACCTGCAGAATCATCGCTTGTTTTGTCTATAATCGACTGATCCGCTAACATAAGCCAATTTCGTACGCGTATTCGAGATTCGCCCGAGTCCATCTGGCCATTTTCATCTGCAAATTGAATATACAAAATACGCACATATTAGTGAAAATCAGAAATATTAATAATAGTTTTCGTCTTGTGTAACTTGTAATGTCCCCTACTATTGTTTTGATATATTTTTCAACAATGTTATTTATTTTTGTTATTCAAAAAATTATGCATGAGACAAAATAAACAAAAACACAAAAAGAATACTTACAAGCAGTAATCTACGACAATAGCCTGCTTAAAAAAAGATAATTTCTTTAAGTTGTTTAAAAAAGAATAACAATTATAATAATGGTAATAATAAAAGAAAATTTGAGCAAAGCAAACCAGTTGTTGATTTTCCATTTTTTCGTTTTATTACAACAATTTTGCATATATCTTACATTGAATGTTTTTTTGTCTTTTGCTTTTTTTTTTTAATATATGTATTTAAATTTACAAAAGTGTTTACAAACGACGTATAGAAAAATCTAATCGTTAAGTAATAATAGAAGATATTTAATTCACATGTATGTAAATAGACATACAATGTTATTTATGTTGAACGGTTACTACTCTTTATTTATTGAATTATTTTTATATATTTATTAATTGTTTTTTGTATTTTTAATGAGTATTGTTATTCTTATTATTTGTTTGCCTTATTAACGTAATATATATGTATAAATTTTAAATGTGTATCAACATTCTGTTTGCCAGTTTTTAACCAAAAATTGTTCAACAATATTGTTTAATCTATATATATATATATATATATAAATTTTAGAAAATTTTGAATTTTCGATCTCTTTCAACTGTTCCTTTTTTAATTATTGCTTAATTTGTATTCTTTATTTTATAAAGAAGATCTAAACTTAGCCCCAACACCTCTTGAATATAACCAATGCTTTAATCTTTACTTAACCGAAAATTACCAAATATTTAAAAGTAATTCGAGTTTTTTGCGTTGTATATATAACGTATCATATTTTAATTAAAGTGCACAGTTTGACTGGCAACGTGGTTTTGTTATAGTTGTTGCTGTGAATGTTTGCTGTAATAGTTGTCTTTTCCATATGAGTTTATAAAACTATGTGTGGAATGTATGCTTATGATTTTTTTAGAGTTATTTTATGCTTCAATATCGTTTAAGTTGTAAACTGAACGTCGAATTTCGATTCACTAGCAAAAGTTAACATAAAAAAGTTAAAATATATTGAGTTAATATAAATTGTATAATGTAATATATGTATATATTATAAAAATAAATAAGTGCATGTGACGTTTTGTTGCGTTATTTTACTTGTGGTTTTTTTTTTATAATATATGTTGTAAATATATTATGTTTATTCATTTGAAATAAATAGTCAACGTAGCTCAGCTACGTGAGCCATTTTTTGTTTCTTGGTTTCTAGGTATTTTGCCTTATTGTGAAACACAAAACTAAGTACCTGAGTTTAAAAGTGGATCATTTTGTTTTCCAAAAAATAAAAAGTTTATGGTTGTAATATATGCTGGACACTTTTGTAAGGTGACTTGACTCAAGATCCAGCTTACAACTAACTTATATGGCTTTTTTGTGTAAGATATTTGTTAATTATAATTAAATTTAATTATATTTAAAAATCATTTGAATATCTTCGAAAATACACACATACTGTAAATATTTAAAAAAAAATTTTTTGATTTTATTTTTAATGTCTTTAATTTCAAAAGGCACATTTCTCGTAACTTGTTGTAAGTGACCAAATTTTGAGCATAGACTAAACGTTAAAGCCATTAAAATAATATATACTTCCAAAAGCAATATTGAATGTTGAGGTAACTTGTTGTTGGTATTCTAAGCACTGTAACTCTACTGTCTGTTAACGATGTATTTTCTATGTATCTCTTTAATAGATTGATTTGGCACTGAAATTTGATGTCAATATCTAATGCTGTGAGCTTATCTTTTGCTTTTCTTGTAACTTAAATCTTATTATGCTCTGAGTTTAAAAAGCTTCAGATAATAAAAAACTATCCACTGAGTTGACTGTTCGCACTGCATTAATATTTTACTTTTAAGCTAAATCTAGTATTAAGTTTACTTAAATATATATCATTGTACAAATCTGTGTCTTTTATACGTAGTTGTCGTTTTATTTATTTATAATTGTAAATTTTATTTATTTATTATTATTTATATTAAATGTTTTCACTATTTATTAACTTGTGGAATGCTGAATTAAATTGTGCGTTTCTATGTAAAATCATTTTACTGATCACTTTGCTGTTTAATGTAACAAAAACATTTTTCCAAAAAATATTTTTGTTTGTGCACTTGACTTTTTTTTGTTGTTAAAAAATTAATAACAATAATAAAAAAAATGTTTCATATAAAATGGCTTGTTTTGTTTTGTGCTTTGCAACAATTGATTTTTTTGTTGTGTTTTTTTTTTTATGGAAACTTTTTGGATTTTCCGGGTGTTCTTACTATTTATTTTGTGTTTTTGTTTTCATTTTAATATTAATTTGGCACACTGATTCCGTATTCCGTAATCCGTATAAGAAACCCCGAGAGCAAGGTGTGTTGCTGCTGTTGTTGCTATTATAATTTGACGTTTGCCACACGCATGAATACACATTTGTGTGTATGTGTTATTGTGTTTTTATATCTATATCTATATATATATATATATATATATATATATTCCTTGCTTGATTTTAGATCCCTGATATATTTAGATTTTTCAATTAAAACATGTTTGCTGTACACATCTATTTTTCAACTCATGTGAAATGCGTGTGTAGCTCCGATGCATTGGCCAAAGCTGCTGCTGCAGCAACTGCTGCCACTGCAGCCGCAGCACTGCCAGATCCGACGCCTGCCTCGGTATCCATGCTACCACCAGGGCCACTACCGATGCCGTGGCTGGCACCAATAATGCCACTAATAAAACTCTTGTCATCCTCCATTTGGAATTTCTCCTTATGCATGCGCTCCATGTGGCGGCCGATGTGCATCTTTTGCTTGGCGCGGTATACACAGAAGGGGCACTGAAATTGTGGCTCCTTGCCGCATTCCCACTTTTGATGATTACGCAGCGATGATTTCAACTTATAAACGCGTCCGCAAACGGGACACGGGTGTCCAGCACCGTTATCAGCGCCAACTATAGAGCTATTATTGCTGCTATTGCCACCAGCTGCCGCGCTCAAGGTGACGCTCAAATTGCTACCATTGCCACCGCCAGTGCCCGTCGTGCTGCCGCTAATGAGATTGTTCATGGCGCTAATGCTATTCAGTATGTTTATATGGCAGAGTCCAGACGGTCCCACATCGGCCAGCGAAACGGCACCTGACAGCGTGATGGGATAGTCACCGCTGGCGCTGCCATTGCCATTATCTTCGCTAAAGTTTAAATCGGTACTGTTCTTGGAGGCTGCTGCTGCTCTGGCTTGCTTTTCTGCGACAGCCTTTAGCATTAGGGAAGTGGCTTCCTCCTCGGACAAATGTTTCAGTTTACCGCCGCCTGGATAGATCATGTGCTGCTTTTCGCTCACAATTCGCGGCGTCGACGTGGTGCCCGGCTCGATCTTTGGACTTGTGCAACCCGTTGGAGATTTCCGATCAATAGCATCTGCCGAGGCAGCAATCTTCATGCTTGCTATGCTTAGCTGCTTGTCCACGGACAGATCGGTCGGAAAAACCAATGGTTGAACGCCCTCACGCAAGGTAACCAGCGGCATTGCCAAACGTGCGTTCCACTCATTCCAGGTGAGACCCGCAATGCGAGTAATACTCAAATCTGATTCGTTTTGTTGGTTTTTGGGTATATTTGTGTTTGTTTTTTTTTAGCGTTTTAGTTTTGTGTATTTGTTGTAGGTGCAAATATGTTGTTGTTGTTGTTATGGGTTGGTTGGTTGGTTTATTTTGTGTGGATTGGAAGTTCAGCCATACAACATATGAAATAAAACAAGAAAAGAAAAAAAACAAAAGAAAAGAAGAACAAAAATCAATGGCATTACTTTTAAAACGTGACACAAGGCAACGCAAGAAACAACAGAACAAATTGTAACAAAACTTAACATTAACAATATACGAAACAGATGTTAAAAAATATAAAGAAAGCGAAACAGCTTAGTTAATAAATTGTTACTAAAATGAACAAAATAAGCTTAATGAATGATAAGTTAAATGAACACTAAAAACAATAATGAACCATTTATGTTATAAAAAAACGATTATTATTAGTAAAGCAGCAAAGCCAAAACTAAGGTTTTGAAAAGCATTAAAAAAATGTAATCGAGTTTACAATGTTGATTTTAAAAAAACTGTACAATAATACTTTGAAAACATATGTATATGTATTAATTCGCACATGGTGGATATATGTATATATATATATAAATATACATATATGTATATATATATTGGTCATATAACACAAACGCTTTAATTGCGAGCCAATTAATGCGAGGTGTATATAAATATAAATATTTATTGAAACAAAAGAAATTTAAAAGAATAAAATAAAATAAAACAATTGGCAGCTTCGGAACAATGGAGTGGCGCGGATTTATAAACCCTTGCAGAAATATTATACTTGTCTGATTTTTAGGAAAAAGTCGATTTATTTTTTAGCTCACAAATATTTTTTTTATTTTAATCGATCGATTATCACAGGCTTATTACAAATCTGCAAGGGTTTCATTATTTTATACAACTTTTTGCATTCTCTAATTATGCTTTTTCTATTGTGTTGCCCTTAGCAGCTGGAAACACAATATAAACACTCGGGCAGGGGTAGAAGTTACGTTATTTTTTTTAGTGGCATATACAGAAAACAATTACTTAAAATTTAGTTACTTATAAAGTTTACTTTCGCTTCAGTTCTTCACAGGTGCTTAGTGATAGTGGTATAACAAAATATTACAACAAGTTGGTTCCAAAAGGTTTTCCAGTTTTTCAACGGTTACCTAAAAAAAAGAGAAATATATTAATAAAGTTAAATAATTTGAGTATCTAATGTTGCAGTTGATATTTATATCGGCTTGCTGTTGGCAACGTCTACCTGGAAAATAGAGAAATATATTAGTATTATCCAGATTTTACGAATTGATCTAAACTAAAAAAACACAGACACAATTCTTTGTTGTTGTTTTGTTTCATAAGTTTATTTTACAACTAATTTCAAAATATATATATATATATATGTATATTTATATATATATATATATATATATTTATATAATGTTTGCAATGAGTTACAATGTTGAACATACTTTTTTCTCAAAAATTATTGAAAAGTTCTTCACTTGAATTTTCATATTCTTTTTTTAATTAGCGACAATTAATGTTTAATAGATTGTGTCTTATGTTTGTCATAAACGATCAATTTTACTAAGCTTTTGATTAAATTTAAAATATGTTATTTTTTGCAATGAAGGTTCTTTGAGTTTTGTTGTTTCTATTTAAATTGCATACACACAATATTTGAAGAAAAAAATGAACTTCCTTTTTTTTTGTGTACTATCAAAACAATTATGTGACAATTTTATGAATATATACTATAGCTAAGCCTCCAATTAAGACAATTTATGATTTTATAAATTTTGTTTTCACAAATAAGAAAGTGTTTTTAAAATTATCTTTAAATCTTAACTTTTGTGATATTGTTTTAAATGTGTGCATTTATTATTTTGTGAATGGGTGAATGTATACACACATTGTGCAATTTAACATTGTTTTTTTTTTTTTTATCTCAAGTTCTTAAACTTTTGCCATTGAAAACAATTTTTTTTTTTTGTACAAATATTAATAGAAGATTTGCTAGATAATGTACCTTATGCGAAGACATCTAGATGTGTTTTAGTTAAAAAGTAATTTAAGTTTAACCTAGTCTACACTATATAAATTTGATGAAATTTTTAAATATATATTTTTTTCATTTCGTTAAACAATAGTTCTTGGTTTTGTTTCCATGAAAATACTTGCACATTGTTAAGGTTTGAATATTTTGTATTTTTTATCTTTTTATGTACGAAAACATGTAATTTTGAAAATTACGTCAATTATTAATAATATACGTGAAGACATAACTTAAAGCCAAAAATATAAATTGTTATCAAACTCATAATATGGATTTGACAATTTCTTTTAATTATAAAAACATAGTTTATATAAGTTAAGTTGAAACTTATGCAAATAATCAACAAATACGCAAATTGCATTAATTACCAAAATAGAGGCTCGAAAAAAATACGAAAATGTAATTCATAGCATATAAAGAATGAAGTTGGATGTCAAAAACCAATGAAAACCAATTGATTTTTAGCTTAATGAAGAAAAGATTTTCTTGTGCTTTTTTGCAGCTGTTGCTTTTTGTTTTTGTTTTTTTTTTTTTTTTTAGTACCCACGATGCCAGGGCTTAGATCTTGCGTCCCCGCTTGCTCTCCAGTTGTGGCTTCTCGGGATGATGCTTGCGCACGTGCACGCCAAGATTGCCACGCTGTTTGGCCTTATAGGTACAGTAGGGACAGGGGTGGCACGGCTCCTTGCCGCCGCACTCGACATTCTCGTGGCGCCGTAGCGTCGACTTCCAGCGATATTTTTTGCCACAGTGTCGGCACACATAACGCGATTCAGGATCATCGCAGGGTCCCAGCGAGGAGTCGCTCAACGACAGCTCATAGGTCATGCCACTGGGATCACCACCAGCATCGGATTCTTCCTTCATCGGCCGTGTGGTCAAAATAGTATAGCTTTTGCTTGAATCATGAACACCCAGCTCTTCGGGTATTATGGTTTCGGCACCATCATCATCATCTGCCTGCAGCTGGATGTCATGGTGATGCTGATGCTCATGTTGCTCATCCTCATGCTCCTCCTCATCCTCATCCTGTTCATGCTCTTGATCCTGATCTTGCTCTTGATCCTGCTCCAGCTCATGCAGGTGATGGTGATGCTGGTGCTGTTGCTGCTGCTGTTGCACCACCGTGGCTTGATGTATCTGATGCGTCTGCAATTGCGAGGCATGAATCTGATGCGTCTGCGGCTGCTGTTCGTGCTGCTGATGCACCTGCAGCTCTTGCGCATCATGCTCAATAGTCGTGATGTGCGTACTACCGCCAGTTGTTTGCATATGCTCGGTTATCTCGGAAGGTGCGAAACCAATGCCAATTTTTGTACCATCTGGCAGCTCAATATCATCGATTTCTGCATACTTGACAAGATCACTGATTATTGCCGCCGATGCATTCGGATTGTTTAGATCGATTTCGCTTATCTCGTATTTGGTGCCATCGGCGAGCTCGTGATGCTGATGTGGTATGGCCTCATGCGTCTCTACAATCTGCAAGTTGCTGACAGACGGTGCAATAATCTTGCCACGTGAGTAGCGTATGCGTGAGGCAATGTTGGGCTTTTGCTCGCTTATTTGAACATTGCGCATTGATACCAAATTAATTGTTTGACCCGTATGAGCTGTTATAATGCTTTGTACTTGCTGTGCGCCTTGATGCAGTTGTAAATTATGCGAGCTTTGTGGCACCTCCTCAATGTGCAACTGCTGCTGCTGCAGCTGAAGTTGCTGCTGATGATGTTGATGATGATGATGTTGTTGTGGTTGATGCTGTTGATGTGACTGTTGCTGCTGTTGCTGTTGATGCTGCTGCTGATGATGTTGTGACTCCTGTGGCACATGCTGTATTATGTGATGCGGATGTATAATGTTGGTTGTGCTGGTGTTGCTGCCACTGACACCGCTATTGCTCGTCGTTAGAGTTGTTGAGGTTGGTATAACTTTTTTTATGTTGATAAGCTCTGTAAAAAATTGTAAATTGTTTTAAATTAATGGTTGATATTGATAGACAAATGCAATTTTTATGGAACCAATATTTTCTATACAGTCGAACTTCCATTTATAGAAATTCGTTATATAGAAATGTTTGAAATGTCCCAAAGTCAATTGCAGTCTAAAGTATCGCGCACATTTTCACTTTTTTTATAATGTGTACAACTATTCTAAATACATATAATCACAATCCGTTATTCTTTGCTTTGGTGCCTATAAAAAATAACGGAGTAATCCCAACAACAACATTTACCTCTACATCTACATACATCTTGGACATGCACTGAGCAGTAAAAAATGTTCATATAAAACTGTGCAGCGAAGATCGGAGAACAAGCAAAACATCACACGAAAACAAAACGGTTAATGAAAAAATGTGTTATTGTTTTGTTTTCGCATTCTCAACGTAATTCGTACATAAAATGCAACAATAACGAAAAAATTCGTTATAGGAAATAGAAAACGCATGAGCGTACGAGCTACGTCCTGAAAATAAATTCGTAATAAAGAAATATTCGCTACAGGGAAATTCGTTATATGGAGAACAAATCACACTGAAAGTTGAACCAAAAAGCAGTGTTCGCGAAATTAATTCGTTATATGGAAAAATTCGTTATATGGGAGTTCGTTATATGGAAGTTCGAATGTAATATACTTCTAGCACAATTACACTATATATATTTATATATATATGTATGAATTGAACCATGTATCGGAAAAACGGTATAATGGTTTTGTGCACTTAAAGAACTAGTGTTTGAGATTTAAGTTCGTCGCTCAGCGATGCACTAAAAATTAATACCGATTCTTGAGATGAGCGACGTCGCGCGGTCTCACGGTTTTTGCTCATGGCCCAACTGCTGTGTGGCCACTTCAATGCAATTTCATATGTTTAATATATCAAAATATTAAAGGCCGCTTAGTCGCTCACTCGCAGATCGCTCAGTGCGTGGGCGAGACCTTGCTAGTTAGTACTTTTCATTTAAACACTTTTAAAGACTTTTAAGAAACTGTTATGAACATTTTTTATAACAGCAACGCAACGTATCAAAAGTTGCTTCTCGTTTTGTAACATTTTAGCTTACCACATTCCGATGAAGGCAATTTGATGGGCGTGTTTGTCAGAGTTGTTAACGTTGGCTTTACATCCGCACTGTGCGCCGCAGCATTAAGGAGTTCGGTTATCGTTTGGGTTGGCTGTCCAGGTGGTCCGGTGACGGTAACTGCTGCCGTTTGGTCCTCTTCGACGCCGCTTAACTTGGCTGTAGTAATGTTGCCCAGTTTCTTGACGTGCAGTACAAAGCCATCCTTGTTTTGCGTGATGACAATATCGTTGCTCTCTAGCAGGCAATCGTCCAGTTCGAACTCATCGGGTGTGCCTTCCGTTTGTTCCGATTTGTCTTGCTTGGCAGCTGTAAAAAATAATTTGTGAGGGGGACAGAGAGTGGGCGGGTGGAAAAAATGCATTATTAGTTGTTTGTGTTTAGCACAAATTTAATTTTTTATTTAAAACTATTTTTTTTACTTTCTTTTTAGCTCAGCTCATTAACGTTTCCTGTCTTTCGATTAGTTTTAATTTTGATATTTTTAATGTGTTGATTTTTAATTTTAGTTTTTTTTACTCATTCTTAATTTTTTACAAGTTAGCAAAAACAAGCAAAGAATGTATCGCTGTTTGAAGTAATGAGTAATGTTAATATATTTTGTATAAATTTTTGTTTTTAACAAAAAACCTAAGCAAAACACCAAAGCCAAAAAATAGATATGTAATAACAGATATAACAACGGAACATAAAAATGACAAAACTTTAAATTTATATAAAAATTAAAAACCTTGCCCCTACTTAAACGCTTCTTGCTCACTTCAATAATGACACATTTTAATTTTGTTGCAAAATTCAGATTTTATTAACAATTTTAAATAAATCTATTTAGCAATATAAAAACTTGCTTACTTATTTTGGATGTTAACATCGTCGTAGACTTTAACTTACCTGTTGCTAACAATCCTACACAACACACCCACACAAACAAAGAGGTAACTAAACAACATAACTGAGATCAAATCACAGAGAAAATAACATCACCAAGTCAGTTAGACCAACTTGCCACGTGTATTGGCCTCGAAAAGCCCTCGTGCTGCCGGCAGACCAACACTACCGCTGCTGTTGCCTGCAGATTGATCCGGATGCTGTGTCTTTATGTGCATGTTGAGACTGTGCTTGTAACGTGCCACATAGTGACAGTGCTGACATTTCTCTGTTGGCAAGCGTCCGCATTCGAAGCGCAGGTGTCGCCATAAGTTCTTTTTATAAGTGTAAGCTTTGTCGCAGCGCGGACAAATGTGCTGTGAACTGATCTGCGACGGCGTCTCCACGGTCTGTTGCAACGCGGTTGCGATGTTGTTTAGTGATGTTACCGATTTTACAGCCAGTGTCCAAATGTTTTCTACAACAGGAAAATAGAAAACGCAATAGGTTAAACTCAAGTGTATTCCAATTTTTAAAAAAAAATTTACAAAGCAAATAAATACGATAGGTTTTACAGTGATGAAGTTGATGATAGTTATGAGACTTTGGCTAAAGAGAACAAGTAGAGAAGAAAAAAGGAATGAAAAGTTGATAGATGTTTAAATATATATATATATACATATATATAAATATGTAACTACCGGTCAACCAGAGGCGATGGAGTTAAGCAATTTTGGGTCACGACATAACTACAATTCTGACACACAAATTCGTATAAATCAAAAACATAAACAAGTAATTTATAATACTCAAAAGCTATATACTTCTATTACCTAAGCTAAAATTTGAATTATCAATAATCAAAACAATACAAAATTTAACGCACTTAAACGTAAAACCTTATTTAAACTCTTACCAGCTTATTGCTCTCTTGTTTAGAATACACTTAAATAATATGCTTCGTCGATGTGAATAATTCAAATGACTTAAATTCTTTTTATAGATTGCGGCTTAGCTGCAGGTAGTACCGTCTACTATGCATTTAACGGTAGCAATTGTAAATAATTGTACAATTGACCTGACTCGTAATTCAACAACAAGAATACATATGTATATAATTGGCACACAACTACACATTTTGAAGAGCCGCTATAGTCGATTTATCATCTGTAATTATAGAAAAGAAAATAATTAATATGTTGATGTGTTCTTTTTAACTTTCCCGGCATCAAAAACAAACCCATTAAGAAATTAGAGATTTTTGGTTTTGTTTCTTTTTTGGGGTTTAAACATTTCAATATCAATCTTTATTAAGTTAAACTTTTTTTCTGGTTACCACTTGCATTAATTTCAATCATTTTGTGTATATAAAAAATGTAGATAATGCCATTTCCTTGTCATTAGCTTATGCAAAAATAAAAATTTTTACGCTTTTCAATGGTTGTATTTGTTTTGCTCAAATTGCTTTGAAATTAAAAACCAATATCAGTAGCACTTATGCTTTGTAACGATTTTATTGTTTTACATTTTTATGCTCTGATGATAACAGTATTATTTATTTTGTATTATGATTTTAAGGTTATTTCTTTTATTTTAATTATTATTACAACTATTAACAATTGTTCTCTGTTTTCATTTTTCTGTTTAAGGTACTAACAATATCAGCTTCGTCAATGTAAGTTTGCTTTTTATATAAATTTGTTTCATAATTTTTTTTTTCGCCTTTTCCTTGGATTTCGTTAACAATAAATATATGTATATGTTTATATAAACACTTTAAATTTTTCCATTTTGTTTTGTTTAACATTACGCTACAAAAAATAAACAACTTTCGTTTTGTTACAAACACATTTCTATATTTCTTGTTGATCATCTGTTAATTATTGTTTTATGTGTCTGCTCTTTTGTTAAGTATGTATATATAATATTTTTATGGCAATTTATTTCCAAATACACTTTTACTAAAAATTTTTCTGGGTTTGTTCATTATTTTTTTTTTTTTTATTTTTTTATTAATCTCTCTTTTTTTAATGTATATGTCATTGTATATATGTATGTGTTGTTGTATATATGTATATATTTATATATATATATATATATATATATATATATATATATATATATATATTGGTTTCTTTGGAGTATATTTTGTTCATTATTTTGTTACTTATGCTTTATGCTACATTTTTGTATTTTATTTAATATTTATTTTATTTAACTATTACATAAATATTAATTAACAATAACAATTCATCATTATTTGAAAGTTTAATAAACAAAATCAAAGGGACATTTTTAATCAGTTTCTGTTTGTGATTTTGTTTAAAACAGTGCAATTCAATACATCAATCATACTAAAAATATAACATCAAATGTTTGTTTAATGTAATTATGGCTTTAAATAAATTGGTCTAGTCTTTAACAGTGCAACAAACAGGATTATTTGTCACTATAATTAAGCCAATTTAAAAACGTGCTACAAAAACCATAGTTAGTATAACATTTTTTTAAATAATAGCTCAAAGTATTTTTATGAGTTATTTTTTGTTTTTTTTTTTTCGTTTTACATGTTTTTACTAATGTTATTTGCCTTATGCTCTTCTTAAATTTTTTAGTTTTTAATTAACGCATTTGGCAAATTGTGAAAGTAAACCTTTAATGGGCTAAATTAAAATAAAGCAAATTGACAACCAAATTGAAAGTAAATCAATCGTTAAATAGATATGAAAATTTTTTTTTTTTTAACTAAACATAAATTTTATGTTTTCAACTCGATATTGAAACTGTTTCAACTTTAACCGTTTAGCTGCAGAGCTGACGTTTATAACATGCCTTAAAAAAGTTTAGAAGTTTTATTTTTTGCTTCTCATCTTGCATATGGCACGAATTTCAGTCGCTTTCCGAAGCTCTTTCAACGTCAGCTCTTAAAATATTATATTTTTTATAACATATTTGACTACACAACAATTAAATAAAATATTTAAATTGAACAAAAAAATCAACAAAAAAACAAGTAATCTATGTATTTCATTGGACCTAACTAGCACACATATACATAAATGTATATATATGCATATCAATTTTACATATATAAGTATATTTTAGTTGCACTTTTAATGCCTGCCTACCATCCAATTATTATGTACTTTGTATATATGTATATATAATTATGTATATATGTTTATCATTATGTATAATTTCAATAATTTATTACATATAAATTGTTTTAATGGCACTCTTAGCGTTTTTGATGTTGTTTTTTTTTTTTAATCTAATCTTTCACTGTGTTTTAAACTATGTAAGTTCGGTAAATGTTACTGTTTGTTATTCATTGTTATATGATATTATTTTTAGTTTTTGGTTTGTTTGTTTAAATTATTTTGCACTCAAAATCAACACACCAATTTTAACTTAAAATTTTATTTAGGGAGAGGACGTGGTTGTTGTTGAACAACAAAAAGTATGTATATATTGACTTCTATGTGCTTTGGTCATGATTATTCAAATACATTATAACGATCAAATGTTCATGCTTTTTTTTACGTATGTTTGCGCTCCGGGCAGCATTGAAGTGTCATTTTTTGTTCTTGGTTACGGCTGAGTGTTATTTTTTAATATTTGTGTTGGGCTTTATTTTCAACAGTCACACACTAGATGTATGTTTTTTTTTCAAAAATCCAATGCTGCCACACCTACAACACGCACAATCATACACACAGTCAAGTTACAAAAATCAAAACATTTTACATATCGTTTTTTAGATAACAAATTGTATTTGTTTTTAATAATTGGTGTGTTTTTTTTTAATTAATGTGTATAAATATTCGTTCTGTGAACAAAAAAATCGTTTGGCTATTTTAAATCAACATAAAACTTACTAAAAAAAATCTCTCACTTTTAAATATCTACAATTCTGGTTGCATTTATTTATAACAAATTGTTTGTATACCCTTGCAGAAGGAGTATTATGTATTTTAATATTATCGTTGGCATGGTTCTCTTTATAAATAGCTGACATTGGAAGTTCAAGTGTTTTTAATAATATCAGCAAGAACAGTTTTCAACTTCGGCTGGCCGAAGATTCGCTGTCGTATTTCTTAACAATTTTCAATACCTGCAAGAATATTTTTCAACTTCGGCTAACCGAAAATTCGCTGTCCTGTTTCTTAGATATTAGTTAAATTTTTGTTTGACTTTTGTTTTATAACAAACATTCACATTTCGACAGACACGTTAATACATGTTAATGTATGTTAATTAATCTTTCAACATGTAACATTTATATATATATGTATATATATATAAAACGATTTATATAAATAAACATACATACTTTATGGGGTGTATATGTATGTTTTGTATTCTGTTATTTGATAGTTATATTAAGTTCAGTTTAGTTTGTTGTTGTTGGCTTTTAACCTCTTTGAAATTTGCAACTATTTGCTTATAATTTTTTCTTCTTCTATGCATTAGAAATATATAATTATATATGTATACGTTTGGCAACAAATAAACACAGTACGTTTTGTTATATGTAATTTTGTTTACAGTGTTCTGTTTTATATAATGAATTTTTTGCATCTCACTACATGTTACTTATATGTATTGTTGCTATTACATTATTATTTGTTTGTTAATTTCACTAAGTTGCTCGTGTTTTGTTTTCTTTCTGTTTTGTTTGCACTTTCGACTAAAATTACGTAGTTTTGGTTAGTTTGACTAAAATGTTGTTGCTCTTAGCTTCCTTGCGTCTCTCTTTTATATATATTTTTATCGTGTAGCGCATTGTTACGGCCTCTTCAAGTACAAATTTTTTCTAGCTCTTTTTTTTAGTTTTTTTTTTTTTTTGGTTCATAATTTTAACTATTTTTTTTTTTTTTTTTTTTTTGATGTTTCCTTCTTTGTAATTGTACTAAAATTCTAAAAAATGTTGCACTGGCTGCAACTATACATATGTATATATGTCTGTATAAATCCTGTCTAGCTTGTTTATATGTTACAATAGCTACGCTGTTTATTTTTTTTCTGGTTTTTAATGCTCAGTTGCTCAACACTAATTCTCAACATGATCTTGTTTATATTTTCATAAAGTGACTTGCATACTATGTACTAGATATATACATAGTATATAACGTATGTATAAATTTGCATGTATATGGGTTTTATTTTTTTTCTTTTCTTTATAAATGATGTGGCATCCAATAAATTCGTTTTGTTGTTATTTGTAATTGTTCTTGGTTTAGCTACTTGATCTCTATATAGAGAATATGAATTATTATGTATATACTTTGCTTTGTATTTAAATAACTGCTTTCTTCATTAACCTGTTGTGTTTGTCGTACTTATATGTGTGTGAGTTTTTGATAGTTACAATTTAACTTTTATATCCTGTTTTTTTCTGGATATTTAATCAACAAAGTGTTGCACTTTGCCTATACGGGTAACGATTATTCTATTTGATCTTAAAGAAAACATTATCTCATAAGTAATATTTGACACAGACACCGGACTCAAGGTGTCGTTTAAGGTGGGAGCTTTGTGAAAATGCTTTGCCGCACATCAGACAGCGAAATTTTTTTTGTCCACCACATTCATATCTACAGAGACAGTAAAACAAAAGTTAAAACGTTATTAGATCAACGAAACAGACAGACAAAACCAACACTATTACTTTTATTATTACTACTATTTGTTTATGTTAACTTATAAAACTCACCTGATATGTCGTTGCAATGAGCTAGCATCTTTGTAGCTCTTCAGGCAGTTGAATCTGGGGCACTGATAGCGACCATCCGGATTTATAAATTTAAATAAATCGGAAAACTTAAGTTCATACCAATAATCGCGGATCAATGAGTGCGCCGCCGACGAACTGGTTGGCGGTGGCGTTTGGCTGAAGTTTGAGTCGTAGCTGCTGTGCGCTACAATAACAAAATATACTCAAGTCAAAACAGTTATGCAAAGAATGAGATACACAAAATTAAAATCAGTCAAAAACACTTAAATCTGTCACGAGAACTGCGGTTTTGTTTTTAAAACCTAAACGGCTAGACAAAAGATTTGTAGCATTGCAGAGCTAAAAGCCGGCTCTGATAGTTTTAATATATAAAAAAAAAGTAACAAGTTTCTCTTTTATTTAGTAAGAGTTTAAATAGGTTTGTGTTTGCAGTTAAGTGTATTTTAGGAATAAGAATAATAATTTTAAGAGTGATAATATAAATGTGATATTTACAGTTAGTGGGTGGTATATGCAACAGTTTTTTGTGTTCTTTTTTCTTGTTGGTTGATTGATTGTTTGGTGATTTTCTTGATGAAGCGAGGAGGCTGATTCTGAGAAGTTGCAGTTTGAGGATGATACGAGGCAGCTTGTTTTTACATACATACATTCATGAATACATACGTATGTATTACATAGAGGAGGCATTGGCGAGATACTTGCGATACTTTAAATGAGGCGCTGTGTAAATGATGATGCATGTTTTTGTTTATGTTTTGTTTTTTAAATGGGTGCTGCAATGAAACATTTTTAGTAAAAAAAAAAACAAGGCAATTGCGAATGGCAAATGCAGCATAAAAAAAATTAAGCTAAACAAACTGAAAAGTTAAGCAAATAGTCAATATAACATACGTTTTTTGTTACAATTTTATTAAGTTACATACAAAAATAGCGTAATATATATGTATATATATTTATATATATGTATATATAAATATGTATGTGTATAGGCTTACATAAATACTTATAAAAAACACTTAATTACGATTTTTGACAATATGTGTATAAAAATATTTTTTTATGAAAATACAAATGTAATATTTGGGAGTATGTGTGTGAATTAAGAAAATTTGGGTGGACTTTTTGATAATTATATAATGTGTTTAATGATCGGTCACAGTTTAATATTTCGTGTTAGTATGTGATATGAACCATAATGTGAAAGAACTTGAATCGTTTCAAACATTAATTACTGTCGAAGCATCACTCAATGCAATCAGTTTTAACAGATTTGGTTACAAATTTTGAAATAACTCTAATCTTTTACACTCAGTAACAAATTCTTGTTAGTAACTTTTTTTTGAATATCTGTATCTTATAATGTTTTTAAAAGACTTCTTCTCAACTGTGCTCAATACCAACTTAAAACTGTATACCTTTAAAAGCTGGAACTAAACATACTGAGTAACCGTTTCAGCTTAGGACACAACTATTACCGTTTATCCCCGAGCAGAATCACATACATTTTATAGATGTTCTAGTAACTGATTTTCCAGCATTGGCTGCTTGGCGATTGACTTATTTTTTATGTTTGGCTCATTTTTTTTTGTAAATATATTAAATTGAACTATTGTTTGCATTTTTAATTGTACTGTTGGTTGCATTTATTTGTATTTGTTGAGATCGCATTGTTTTTTTTTTTTTAAGTTATATAAATATCGTATCATAGTAAAATATATTATATATATACTATATCTCCATAAAAAATAGCTTAAAGGCTAGCAAGGAACTTACATTTTACAGCTCTCAAACTAAGCTACATGCAATTTTAATATTGAAAATACCTTTCTTTTCTATCTGTTGCATATGAAATTTTTCATTTGAATGTTTAGGCATTGCCGTATCTCTTTTATATTTAGCTTTTCAGTTTTTTTATTTTTAGGAATGAGATGTAACGAAACTGACTCTTATTAAATACAAAACCCCCTCATAAAATCTGATTACTACTCTCAGTAGTTGTGTAAAATATATATATGTAACTTTTCAGTTCGTTTTTGCTTTAAATGCATTTGACTTAGTTTTGGTTTCATTTCGAATTGGACTTTTTACTTAAAGTGATATAACTAGTATACACTTGAAATATTTTCAATTTGACTTAGGAGTAAACTTTGAAGCTGTTAATTTTTTTTTTTTTTTAGTTTGCAACTTATGACTAACAAAAGTGTAAATTTATGAATATTTTGGCTGCTTTTTTTCAGGGTTGCAACGCACAAAACAAAGAACAAAAGCCTGGTTGCACACAGAAACAAATTCAAATCAGGGCCAAAAGTCGCAAAACTTTTTCTGAAAGTTTGCCGCATAAAATTTACATAAATTAAATAAATTTATGCAAAGGTACATTTTGCATTCAAACCGCATACAATGTGGCACACCACAACGTGCAAGTTTAAATATTCAAAAATCTGTAAGCAAAAAGACAAAAAAAAAGAAAAGGTAATGTCATGGAGTGTGCACTTCTCACACATTTCGTTTTAGTATAAATATTTTGTGCGTTGCGGTGCCCGGTCCTTAATTTATTATAGGTGATAACTTAATTTAAAAAGAATAGAGTTTAAGTTTCTTGTGGAATAACCTTGCAGTGGTATAAAGGTTTAATTTGTTAAGACTTACGCTAAGGGAACAGATTTAATTTAGTTTCTGAATTTTTTTTGATATACTAATTTATCAAAACTGATCAAATATAATTACTAGTTATTGTAATAAAAGTTTGAATAATCCAAAATCAGACGGATTTCTTATGTCTTCATAAGGAACAAAATGTATGGTAGACTGGACGAAGAACAAACAATCTTTTTTAGGGCATAGTAAGTTTAAAATATGTCTGCAAGGATATTTATGCGCTCGACAAGCCGAGGAGATTTTTTTTTCAGTTTATTTCTTAAGCCGTTTCCCATTTGGTTTGTATGCTGGCTGCTTGCATTTGAAATGCCAGCGGCAGAAAATCCTTTTTCATCTTGGCAAAATGAGTTTTAATATGCTTGGTTAGGTTATCGCTGCGCTTGGCCGCATAATTGCAGCTGGGACATTGAAATATCGGACGCTCTGTGGTAAAGCGGCACTCAAAGCGTCGATGGCGACTCAAACTTTTACGTGTCTTGTAGGATTTGCCGCACTGATCGCACGCGTGTTGATACCAGGTAAGTACAAAATCTATGATTGATTTTTGTTTTGGGTAGATAACGGGAAGAGAAAGAGAAAGAAAGAGAGAACAGCACACAACAACACAAGAGAGTGAATGATGATGAGCATTTCATGAGTGTGTGCGTGTATGTGTGTGTAAATGTTGTTGTTGATGAATTTTTGATGAATTTTGGGTTTTACAATATAATTATATCATACAATTATTTTATGGGGCTGTTTTATTATATTTTTATATTAAGATATTGATTTTTGACTATATTGTAAGAGCTGATAACTGATATTACTTTATATATAAATTTGAGCAAGTCAGACTACAAAAAAAAAATAAATAAAAAGATTAAGATATAAAAAAATATATGGATTTAAATCATATACAAAAAAAAATATAATTAAAGTTATACATATATGCATTCCAAGTCACAGCACATAAAACTTAAAAATACTTGACGGGTAAAATAAGAACTATATATATATATATATATATATATATATATATATATGTATTTATATATATATACATAGATATCAAACAAAAATTAATTGTATCAACGCATATAAGTATTTTGCTTTTAAGTCAAAATAAGTCTGGCACGCCCACAAACAAAAAAAAATAAATATATTGTTATAGATGTAATAAAAAATAACCCACATAGAGTATACAAAAACGCAGTGCTAGTTTTGCAAATAAATTTTGCCTACAAGCATATTTTGAGACAAAATTCATTTACAGAACCAAACAGCTGATATTTGTTTTTTTAAAAAGGCTGTGTAAGAAAAACATTGAGTGTTAAATAATTTATTATTTGTATTGTTTTTTTTTTTTTTTGAAAAAGACACAAATACAATGTATGCATATAGTAGTAAATATCAATAAATTCTAATTGTGTAGTCTTAAAAAAATGTGTTTTTTTTTGTGTGAAGCGCAAAGACAAGACACAAATGCACAGGATGAAATATACACACACACATACAAACAAGACACGATTATGCTCGAATCAGTTGAGATTACAATTATTTTTTACTTTTTTATATAGCATCTAAAAATGTGCTTTTTCCATGCCATATATAAAACAAAAAGTAAATCGGCGTGTTTATGTGTATGCACATCTATATTTTCAAAGTGCGACTTTAAGAAGAAGAACCCATATACATATATTTAAAAGGTATATAAAGAGAGTTACGAATTAAACGCTGACAGATTACAAAATTTATATGTATGTAAGTGACAGAAAAGCTCCTTTTTTCTTGTTTTGTACTGTTAACTGGTACAAGTATATAGGCATACAGTTACTGATTGATACTGATAGAAGTTGGGAGGAACTGGTTATAGAGGCATTTCCTAGAACTGCAAGCCAGTACCAAGTGGAAGGTAGTAGTAGTAGGTAGAGTAGAAGAGTTTATCTAAAAGAAATTTAGTAATAAAAATAGGTTAGTCAAATTCTCTGTACAACAAATGCTTTCTTTTCGTTTCTTTTAGCAAGCGACAAACGCAACCAAAAGAAGAGTAAAATGAAGGAAAAATTATGAAACTTTGGATGAGTGGTATATGAAAAGCCAGCTAAAAATTTTGATTTAACTCGGTTGTAAAACGTATGCAAAAAAATCAATGTATCCTTTTTGTTTTTGTTTTATTCAATTAATATTAAAAATTGTTTGTCATATTTTTGGAATGCCGATAAGTATATATATATAAATGTATGTACACAAGTAAATGTATATATTTATCGGCATATAAATTAAATTACGTTTTTCACATACAATTACAATATAAGGTATACATTTTGGTGGCGTATCATTTGGAATAAGTGCTTAACATAAATAAATATTTGGATATATTTTTATCTGGTTTTTTGGATTGAGTAATTAATTTAATTAACGTCGTTTTGAAATATATTTTGATGTCCACATTGGTTTGGATTGTAAATAGCACAATACAAATTAAAATTTTATTCATCACGTAATAAAATTATTTTATTACAATGGCATCGCTTATACAAAATCTTATAGTTCTAACATATAGTTTAAATATTTACTTGTTTTTTTTGTTTTTTTTTGGTCTTGGTGATTTTGAGAATGACTTAAGCTAGACAAATTCGTGACGGTTTTATGTTGGCGTTTAATATTTTATTTAGGATAGGTTGTACCGCAAAGTAACATTGTAATACATTTTGTTAAAGACACGTTTTTCTGACTTAAGCACAAAAAAATTATAAACAATAATATTAAACATATATTTTACTTAACTGAGGCTGGAATGTTTTTTTGTAGCTAAGATTCAGACATGAAAACTATGGTTTTCTAACTTTGCTTATTTTCAGTTTTTTTTTTTGTATTATTTGTTAACACATGCAAAGCGTATCTGTATTAAGCAGACACAAAATTAGAAAATTATTAAACTTAAATTAAGGTCTCAAGCTTTTTCAAAAAATAAATAAAAATCTAATTTTTCTTACGTTTTGGTTGTTTTTTTTTCGTTCATTTCTTAATCAAAAATATATACTTTGGTTTACTTTATATGGTTGGTAAATTTGTTAACGGAACAACTTTCAATTATTGTTGTACGCGAACGGCATTGTATTCATCAAGCGCTCCTTGAGCAATGAATTTGATATAATCTGCAGGCCAAGCTTCATGTTCCACTCTTCATCCAGCAAATGATGCGGTTGCGCCTTGCTTGGCGTCACCGGTTCCGCTTTGATGCCAAGCTCAGCAGCAGTGACGGCAGCAGCTCCTCCAATGGCTCCTCCCATCACTTCAGTTGCAGAATCACTGCCATTATTGTTACCGGCTGCGGCTAAAGCTGCTGCTGCGGCTGCTTGCTCCTCAACGACAGCAGCAGCTGCTGAAATAGCCGTAATGGCACCTGTTAGCCCATACGTCGGTATAGATATCATGTGAAGCGGCAACGGTGATGTGCCACGTGAACCGTCGTTAAGATTCTCATCACGCTCATAGTGCTCCTTGCGCAACGATAGATTCTCGGGTATGGGACTCTCGCAACCGTTGTGCGATCCAGCGCTACCCACGCTAGCGCTATCGCTGTGTACAACTCCTTGAGCACTATTTGTACCATTAACTGCACCCATTATGGAGAGTTTAAGCTCCAGATTGTTGTTGCGCGGTGAGCTGGTCCTTGAGCCGCTACCTGTTGTCTGTTGTGCAATGGTTGGCGGAATGCCATGCTTCGACACCAGATGACGCACCATATGATACTTGCGACGGAAACGTGAGCTGCAGAATTCACAATTGAAACGAGGCGGTATGCCGATGCACTCGTCGCGCATGTGACGTTGCAGATGCCGCTTGCGCAAATAGCTCTTGCCACAGACGGCGCAGGGGAAACGTTCGTGAGGATCGCCACCGATCGAATTACGATCATTATCCATATCGCTGCCAAAAACGCCGTGACCATATTCATACTTGAAGTCTACACATTGATTTGTTGATTCGTAGATTTTGATTGATATTGTTTTGTGTTGTGTTTTTTTTTTTTAATAATTTATTTTATTTTGTAGTTTGTTAAGTGATGGTGTTTGTGAATTGGATTGTTTCGATTAATTTGATTTTGTCGTTTGTGTGTGTGTGTGTGTTTGTTTGATTTTTTTTTTTTTTTTGGGAGGGGTTGTTTTATGAAATGAAAACGAAAAGAAAAATAAAAAATATTATGTGAAAAATCATAAAGCGCAAATTGTCTAAGCAGAGTTTCTTTTTTGTTCAATTTATGGTCCATATAATTTTTTAAATATATATATAACATAGGTTAAATTTGTTTTTTCGCTCATGTTCCGTTGGCTTTTTGATGAAAGTTGAAGTTGAACTAAGGACTAAAAACTAAAATTCAAATGACAAACGACAAAAAACTAATTATTTAAAGTAATACATCAAATTGGTTAACTACTTTTGATTATGAGCTACACAAAATTTAAAACAAATACAATTTAAATACAGTTACTAGTCAAATTTTTACAAAATAATTTGATTTAAATGTTTATCAGTTTTAGCCGAAAAAAACAAAAATAACTAAAACTCCCATTACTAGCAAATCAATGGAATTAAATATAAATTAAGTTGTTTATTTTTATGTCATGTATATTTTTTGTCATTTTGTTTTTTCTGCAAAATAGGTTCGAAAGAGAGCGCTGTGAGTTCTGCAGTCTTGTAAATATTGGAGAAATATAATAGATGTGTATAAAACCTTTACACAAAAAACTCAATTTTCATTTTAATAAATAGTTGTACACATATATTTAACATGTTTTCTTTTTAGCTTATCTATCGCATAATATTTAACAACATTTAAATGGATTTTTTTTGCATATACTTATGTAGATACAAATTTGAGACTTGGAAGTAACTTTTGGATAAGAAAGCACACCCTAAGATTTTTTGAGCTGATGTATGCCATGTTTTTGTCGTAGATGCAACTTAAGATCGTATCGCCAACTGCAACAGAAATTACAAAATTCACAATAGAATTGTACGCTAGATGTTTTCTTTGAGTTGCTGGTGGCAACAAGACCACTGCTAAATCTCTGCAGCAAATGATTGCTTTTGTTGCTGCAATTACGCTTTGACGTTGTTGCTGCTGCTGCTGTTGTTGTTGTTGGTGGTGGTGGTGTAGCTGCTGTTGTTGGTGATGTTGCTGCTGTTGTTGGTAGCAATATGCTCGAGTTTAATAGATTTGCCAATTGAAATGAAGCTGTAGACATTTGCATTTGACAACCGCTGCAATTGCTGCTGGCATTACAGTGCAATTTTATGCTAGCATTACTATTATTGCTGTTGTCGTTGTTGTTGTGTGAAATTGTAGCGACGACTTCGTTATTATTGTTGTTGTTGTTCTGGACACATTTGTACATTCTACAAATTGTTACCTCCGGCTCATTAATTTCACGCATTTCAAACACATTTGCTATTGCTGCTGCTGCTGTTGCTGTTGCCGACTGACAATTTTTGATGCTGCTGTTAATGCTGATATTGCTGCTGTCGGTGGCAACGGCAATTGCTGCTTTTGCTGGCGTCTTAGTTGATCTTGCTGCCTTGTTGGCAGCAGCCGCTACAACTGCTGTGGCCAAATTACAGTAAAGCGTCCTTAAATCTGTAAAAAGTTTTGGATTGGGTGGTTTTTTTTTTGGGCTCAAAAGTGTTTTCATCTTTGCGCAAAGGGGTCATGAGTGTGTGCGTGTGTGTGTGTTTTTGAGTGTGTGGTTTATTTAATGTACAGCTTCTTAAGTGTCTAATGATTAATAAGGCGCAACTCTCACACTCATAAATTTTAAAGCTAAAGTTAATCATTTTTTTCTATTAAAGTGTAACTTAAGGAGCAAAAATTAAAATTAAAATCTTGCTTTAGATCAAAATGCACACCTCGCCACGACCAAGACTTTCAATTATTTTTTGTCTACCTTATTTTATTGTAGTTTGTAAATTCACACATACAAATAAGAGATGGTTAAACATACTTAATACAATGACACAAACTTTTGCACCAAAACTTTACATTATTAATTGTTATTTACCAGTTTGAAAAATATATGTATACAAATTTATAAAAATCTGAAATTTTCTTGGATATGTTTGTCTGATTGTGTGTATTCGTATTCGAGTTTATGTAAGAAACATGCAGTTGATAAATTTAAAAACGCATTTTTTAGTGGGCTTCTGTGTATAAATTTTTTTTATATTTATTATGTTTTTCATAAATTATAGTACCTTATGATCAGTTGATTTAAGTTACCTTCCATATCTTAATATATACATAAAATATGTATTTTAGTCCAACATTTATTTTGATTTTCATTGCTGGAAATAAAATGTTGCTTTAAAAAAACAGGCTGCAAAAACATTAAAAAACAAAAATACTTTCATAGCAAACGAAAAGCCAGTTTGAAAAACAGTTTAAAAACTGGGATTTTGTTGGTTGGATAAGAAAATTTCAATTCCCACTCAACTCGGCACTTCTTCACATTCAACAATTTAGCGTTGCCATATCGCTGCCAGATTTATTGGATTTCTTAACCACAGCGGCTGCTGCTGCCAGAACATGCAGCTGTTGCTGTTGCTGAAATTGCTTTTGCAGCTGAGTTAAAGCCTGCTGATGCAACTGTTGCTGATAGTAATTGCAAGCTGCTGCCGCTGTTGCCTTTGAGGAAAGGGAAGAATCATCCAACTGCTCATCTATCTCATTTACATTATTCTTAACGCTGGCATCGTAATCATTATCATCTTCATTATCATCGATAATAAATGTTGACAGTTGCTGCTGTTTCGACTCTTCGGCCAACTCATCCAGGCCATCATCCAACAGATCCAAATCAACAATATCTTCTAGTATTGTCACCGGCTCTGCTTTAGCCGCAGCTGCGCGCTGTTGTTGTCGCTTAAATAGCGAACGCATTGCAATCTCTGGATGCTTTTTGCGTACATGCTGTCTTAGATGATCGGCACGTTTAGTTCGATGACCGCAAACCGAACAGACCATTGATTTACCCTTGCCACATTCCTGCCTTAAATGACGACGCAGTGTGCCATGGCGTCGATAAGTACGATAACATTGCGGGCAGGTAAAGCTCTCTTCGCTTAGATTCCCAGCAGCTGCAGGAGCGGAAGTAGAGGAGTTGTCTGTTGTGCTAAGCAGTGATTGAAAACTATCAAGGTGTGGCGCTTGCAAATAATGTGATCTTGTTTTTGTTGTTGTTGCAGTTCCTAGGTAATGTAAATGCGCATCGCAGCTATCGTCCTGTTTGTAACTGCTATTGCTGCTGTCATGTTGGTGTTGCTGCTGCAGTTGTTGTTGTTGAAAGCCTGAAATTTGTTTTTGTTTTGTTTGGTTTTTGATTTGGTATTTCTCATATAGTTGAACATAAAACAAATCTGATTTCATTTTTAAATTCTTAGGGTAGGTACGTTAATTGTTTAATGTTTTTGGATTTGATTTTTGGCATGCTTTAATTTTTTTGGTTTTATGGTTGTTTTTTTTTTTTAGTATAAATGTTTCTTATATTCAAGGCACAAAACAAGCAATGATTAGTTTTAATAACAAAATGCCTTTATCAATGCAAAAATTTTATTTGGTAAGCACAATTATTTCTTAAGATTCCGTTGTTTTTTTTTTTAATATCTTATTATTTTACACAATTAATAAGTTAATATTTGTTGGTTGTGGTTTTATTACGCGTATTTGTCAAACAAAAACAAATTTCAAACAGGCAAATTTAAATGAAATAAATGCTCCGTAGCGCACAATGTTAATAGAAATTATAATAAATAAAATAAAAAATAAAAAAAAGAACACAGTAAAAGATAAGGAAAGAGAGCAAAGTGTAAAACGACGCCAAAATCGCATTTAGGCGGAGTAGTTGGTATAAATCAATTACACAAAGAGACAGAGCTTTAATTAATTGGTGGCGTTTTGATTATAAATGAGCATGAAATGTGTGAGTGCACGGGTTGAGCTTTTTGGCAGGCACAGTTAACAAAGCAATTAAAGGAGAGACACAGACACACGCGCAACAACGAGCATTAAATATAAATGTATATTTGAAAAAGAAAAAAAATGTGTGGCTTTCTTTGCATTGGTTGATTGGGACTTTTTGGATCAGTAGTTTTTCCTGTCTGTCTGGACATAGTATACTTTTGAGTAGTTTGATTGTGTGCTTGTGCGTTAAAGTTAAAATCCTAGAAAGAACAGAAGACACCTCGACTTAATTGACAACTGCAATATAAATAAGTATTTTGTTTCTCAAAAAAAAAAAAATGATGTGAAACAAGAGTAAAAGTGAATCTCCTAATACAAATATTTGGTAATGTGCTTCTTGACCTTACAATGCCGATTTAACGAGTCTTTTCGCTTAAAGCCGGCATCACAAACACCGCAACGAAAGTTCTCCATTTGACCACATTCAAATTCAATGTGTCGCTTGAGCGCCGACAGTCGTGTATATGAGTTCGGGCATTGTGGACATTGTAATTTACCGTCGTCACGTTGCTCGGCATTGCGTGCCAGCATCGCTGCCGAACTGCTACGCTCCGTTAGCGGCGGCGGCTTCTGCGTTAATTTCTTTTCGGCACCAAGAGAAGTAGTGTGAATACTTTTTCTCTTACGTGATCTCAATTTAATACGTCGCAACAGCATTGGCCCTGTGGAAGGGGGCGGCGGCGGTGGTGGTAGCAACAGAAGAGGTACATCAGGTTCATAGTAGAACGAGGTTTGACTTAAACTCATCTCAAGCAGACCTGCAATGAGATGTTTTGGCAAGAGCAAAATGCAAATAGAGAAAGAGATCAAGGTAAAAAGCGCTACGTTATGATGTATGCGCGCAGGCAGCACGACGACAATTTTGCATATAAAAATTTCAAAGCCAAAACAAAAGAAAGCTATCCATTCTACTCCTTGTTCTGTAGTACACAAACAAATGCTAAGCTTCATATACCTTAACTCTACCAACAAACACAAACACACACACACAAAGGACAATAATGTTTTTGTTTAGTCGATTCTTTTTTAGTGCATACATATTTGTATACTTATACACACTGCTCAAAACCTTAAGCTCTCCTCGTCGTTCGTTAGTATTTACTCTCTCTTTAACACGCCCTTGTGCACGTAATAGTAGTGATCTTGTAATTTAAAATTATAGTGAAAGCCTCGGCCACACATGCGACACACATATTTCTTTGGCTGATTGCACTCTTTGCGCATGTGACGCGTTAATGTGCCTAACACCTGATACCTGCGACCGCATGTCTGGCAGATGTAAGGTGCCGTCGACTTCGAAGCACCCGCTATAACGACTAAAGGCGATGATGTAGTTGATGCAGCCGCCGCTGACGATTCGCTGTTGCTGGATACATTTCTAAAGAGAGAAACACAACATGTTGGACAAAAAGCTTCATCGGTAAGGTAAAGGTAAGAGAGCATAGAGCGCTACAGATTCTTTTGCGCATAGAAAAAGAGAGTAAAATCACACACATTTACCTGCGCGTTGTTATTAGTTTACTGCTACTGCTGATGGCGATGCTGCTGCCCAATTTACGTTTGCGCCTGGACTTGTTATTGCATGTGGCGGCGACTGTGGCCATCAAATGAGAAGGGGTCGGGGTGGAAGAAGTGGTGGGCTTTCTTCGAGCTTTGCGGCTTGAGCTACCACGCACGGCTACAATTTGTGGCAACAATATGTCAGCAGAGGCGTCATTGGCTTTAGCTGCACACACACCACAAATGTTATAAGGGAAGACATGGAAGAGAGAACATGGCTCAGGCATAAGCAACAACAACAAATAAACAAGTTCTTAAATATCCTTTTGTAAAAATAATCCACTGGCTCAACATGAAAAAAGCTCTTAAAACGCACTCGCTCCCTCTCTCTCTCTCTCTCTCTCTCTATCACTCTCAGTATGTCATACGAAATAAAACCGTTATACGAATAAGTGTGGTATTCTTGCTTTGTTTTGCGTTACAGTTAATATACATATATATTCTAATCTTTTTTTTTAAATTTATAACAAGAATATATGCAAGTCAACTACATAATAAAGAAAATGTTGGATTTTATTTTAGGCACTGAGCCGATGTGTGTGATGATAGTGATGTTGCAGCTTAAAATTATAATGAAAGCCCTGGCCACACAAGCGGCATATAAATTGCTTGGGCTGATTGCATTCTTTGCGCATATGGCGCGTCAATGTTGAAAGCGTTTGATAAATGCGACCACAGGTCGTACACACGTGCAATGGCGACGATGTAGTAGATGACGTGGACGACAACATCGATCTTGTTGTTGCTGATTGGCGGCGTATTTTTTGCTGGTGCATCGCCGCCGTCGATTGGCTTGACTTTATTCGGGCATTGAGCTTTAAGCGGCTTTGGTGAACAACTTCTGGCGCAAGGCACACAAAAGGAAATGGGAGAAAAAAAGACACAAATAGAGAAAACGCTGTTGTACGCTTGTTGGCTTAGCCAAAAACAAAAATTTCAACTCTATTTGGCAATGACTTCTTCTACTACTACCAGGACCTTTTGAAAAAAGCTCTTTTCAAATGCAATTGTTTATAAAATCTTGCAGCTTTTTATGATTCAATTGTGTACAAGTTGAAAGCAAAGAAAATCCCAGTTCAATGAAACTTTTACCAAAATTACAAAGTAAATAGAGAAATGGAAAAAAGCTTACTACAGACTTATGGGAGGGAGAGAGAGAGAGAGAGAGAGAGCTTAATTTTATAAGGATTACATTAGAGCAAAGATATATTTTTCGATTTTGAATACAATTCGCACATTGAAATGCACACACATAATATATATTTTTATATACATTTTTATTATAATCTAGCTTAAACCAGTAGTTAAAATACACACATAATAAACAAACATAATTTGCACACGAAACATCTGTATATATGTGTGTGTGTAAAGTTATTGCAAAGTTTTAACAATGTTGCAACAATCTAGACTTTTTCGGTTCTTGAGCTTTCACACAAGTCAAATTGGGTCAAGGCCACAAACAGCTTTTGATAAACTAAGAGTACATCTAATGAGCAATCAAAGAGAGAATCTATCAAACTCTTACATATAAGCGTAAACATTCATAAATTTCAACAGTCATACACAGTTAATCTGAGTGATTTATGTGACAAAAGCACAGTAAATATTTGAAATTGTGTTTTGTTGAAGATTAGGTTTCTGCTTTTTTTCGCTCGGGAACATTGTTTATGGCTCTGAATATTCCTGACAATGAAAAAAAAAACTTGTTCTTTAATACAAAAAAAAAAAAAAAATTATAGATTATACGATCTTTTTTAAAAGCTCATCATTATTTGATGATGATCAGCAGCTTTAAAACATTCTTAGACAATCCTCTCAGCGCAATGCACAACCGCAAATAAACGTAGTGAACCGGTTTCAGCCCACACAGAAATATTCATTCTATAATGGCTGTGTGCGGGTAGGAATAGAAAAATGCACAGTAACCAAATCGCTTTAAAGAATAATCTCTCATATAGAATACACATTAAGTTAAAAGCAATTTTGTGTCCGACCTTGAACTTTAAAATCAAGTGTTTCACGGGATTCCCTAACGTTGATTAACAACAAGCAAGTAGATAGAGACTAAGCGTAAGGGTATGAAAAAGAGAGTGACCCAAAATTGAACACAAAGCAATGACTACGACATAAAAGCATTAAACTAAGAAGTGAGCTTATTAAGTGTACAAAATAACTTGATTTAAGAAGATAAGACACGTGTAGTGGGCACAAAAGTATATAAATGGAATTCACCAAGCAAGTGTTACTATTTAATATGGAGAAGAATAAGAGTAGGTATCAGACTGACTAATTATTATTAGTTTTGCTCCATTACACACATCATTTGGTCATATAACTGAATAACTTTTACAATAGAAATACAAAATGTGAAAAACAATATTACAAAGGAAATAAAATAAAAACAATTGTTTTGTTTGTGTTGTATTTTTTGCTGTTGTGTGTCTTTAGGAATATAAGGTATGTTGTGGTATTTTTTGGCGCCGAATCACAGTTAAAAACATAGATTATTGAAAAACCGGTTTTCTTTGGCAACTTTTTGTACTATCAAAAGTAAAAATGCGATTGGTGGTCAGAGCCTTATGTAAAATAAAGTAAAAGTATATATGACAATAATAGAAGAGATGTAAATTATTTACATACATAAAACATATACATAAAAATATTGTATATGCAATTTAAAGTGTACACACTTAAAAATAATGCAGCGTAAGTTATACAAGTTTGTAGTTTTATAGCTTACCCTGGGCGGTGTGTTTAAATGTAAGCAACGTAAAGGAAATTGCTTCAAATAGAGCCGTTTTTAGCTTTATTAGGTGCAAAACTTTATATTCTGTCGTTTTACATTACCTGAAAACACTGTAAGTTCTTTTTTTTCTTCTTATTTTTGCTGGATAAAATGTTACTTTGTTTGAAAATGGATAGTCAGGAGTTGTGGATGGTATTGGATGGATAATGAATTTTGAATTGGTTTTGGACAAAATTAAAATTATTAACTTAAAAGTGTCAAAATTTATTTCATTTTGTGCGCGCTTCGCCCAACCGATACCGTTGAGCGAAGCATACTTACCTTACACACACATACACTTACGCAAACTAATAGGGAACGGTTAAACATCACAGCTGTGTAGAGTACGCCTCTCTCCCTCCATCTCATTTCAAGTGCCACCGCTAAAGCAACAACTGTACCTCGCCACCCACTGCTGGATGACTACGTGCTTTCTGTGCGCCGCAAAACCTTGAATGGGCGACGCTGAATCGACGTTGACAAGGACGATGATCCTTCATCTATTGTTTGTATAACAGCGGCATCTTTTATCACTGATTCACTTGACTCGAAATTAGTCGATTTCTTTAAGACGCGACGTTGTAACGCGCAATATCTCTCTCTCTTTTCTGGTTAAATACCAAAGAGAGAGCGTAGCGTGCATTTTACAAACGGTTAACGAAGCGCGATAAAGGTAAGAACGCGATCGTTTTACTCACAAAGTAAAGCTTTGCCAAACGTAATGTGAACGACTTAAAAACTAGCATTAAACATAATAGATAACACAAATTAAAGTCCATATATAATGAAACAAAAAGTAAGTCCCGTCAACCAAAATAAAGCAAAACTATGTATATATATATTATATATATATATCTAAATATAGATAACTAATAATACGTTTATAATACTTAAAAATTACAACTTTTAAACTGCATGCGTATTTTTTTTGTTGTTTATTTCTAAAACAAAACAAACAGAAAAGTAAGGAAGAGATTGTGTAATAAAAAACATAAGCTCACGTTGATAAAAGGGAAGATATGGAAATGATCTTAACGAAGACGAATCAAATCATGTAAATTATTGTAAAAAGAAGCAAATGATAACATACAGTGCCAAATAGTGGGGGGTATGTGTAAAGAAGTGTTTTGTGTACGTACATAATAAACAAATAATAATGTTGAAATAAAAACTTTAAGCAATATTTTTTTTATTAACTTGTGATCTTTGCTATAAGTGGTTTACCACCGATAGCAACTTTTTTAAGTAGGACGAGTGCCAGTTGTATTTTAAACAAACATTTGAGCTTTTGATGAGACAGAGACACACAGAGAAAGCAACCTTCTGCAAAAAACTGCACGCTCACACACATACACATCAAAACACACACACACACGATCAGTTACGAAAAATGACGCATGATTTGATTTGATGCGGTCGGCAAATCCTGTTATTTACTCACACATGCTTAGCTTAGAACAACACAATCAAACTCAAACCAGCTTCTGTGTATGTAAATGTGTGAGTAGTGGAGGTGAAATGGTGATTTAATGATAATCATAATAGACTGCAGAGACTTGGAAATCGAAGTGTCTTCGTTAAAATTTACATGAAACTTTAAGGAGAAACAAAAAAGAATTGGGCAGCTTGCGGCATATGTTAACTAAAAATAATAAGAATATGTTTGTGTGTGCTTGTTAAACAAAAAAACATAAAACAAAATAAATAGAACTTATTTCAGATGTGTACAAAAATAAAATCTAAAACCAAATGCGGCGAACAAAAATAAAAGACCAATAAATAAGAAAACCAAATGAAAACCACAAAGTATATGAAAAATAAATCAAACAGAGAACACAAATTACGAGGCGCAAATGATTTTTGATGGTAGTTGATTGAGGTACTATTTATGGTTAGTTATTGTGTGTGTAGTTAGTTATTTCCAGGGGTTGTGGGTAGTACTAGTAGTAGTGTTTGTTGGCGGTTGGGTTTTTCATTTTATGTGTGTTACAAATTAAATATATAAGTAGTGTAATATAATAATTCAATAATATATATACAAAAAAATTAACTGGAGTTAAACGAATTATGTGTGATCAAATCATATTAAAATCGGTGTTTAGTTTATTTAAAAAAAAAAAAAAAACTCAAAATACAATTAGAGTAGTACTTTCAACTTGCACAAACTATTTTATTTTTTTGGTAATTGATTATTTTTAGCTAGAGCACTGAGAGCGGGGCAATGCAAAAATACAAAAAAAAAAAAAACAGTATTTTAAACTCTTTTTTTTTGTTGTTTTGCGTTTGTTTTCTTGTTGCTTGTTTTTTATTTTTGTTTAAAATAAAAATACTTCTCAAACGTTTAAGAGCTTTTTTCGGAGCACGACTTTTAATATATTGATATTATTTTATTTAAATAAAAAAGTTTACCTATCTTTAGCTTTTTATTAATTTGAATTTTTTTTATTGAACCGAAAAAAGAATAAATGTGTAAATTGAGAGTTGTGTGGCATCGAAATATTTTTTTCTAGTTTGCATTTGAAATTTTTATCTGGTCGTCGTGCTCGGCTGGTCCTAACCATGTTTTACTACACTGTTTTTGCTTTTCATTTGTATTATTATATATAGTTAATGTATAGTTTAACTATCTTTCTGAGTATGTAAAGTATGCATTGAAAAACTTACCTTGTGGATCCCGTTGCTGTGCATCCTGTGCGGCCATTAAGCCAAGTTCATCCTGAGATCTGTCATGTTGCCATGTTGCATATGCTGTAAAATAATTGAAAAGCAAATTCCAAACTATAAATAAATATAATTCATAAATAACTTCTTTTTTTTTTATGTCACCTTGACTAGATCCTTCGCCACCTTGACTGGTGCCGGCCGCTTGGTCCAGCTCCTCCATTGTCATTTCCTCCTCATCCAATGTCAAATCCTCAACATTTTCATCGTGCACGTCATCATCATATTCGGCCTTGGGCTCAATAACCAATTCAGATTGTGTTATGCTTGTCGTCGAATCTTTGATCTTTTGTTTATGATTTGATTTTTCAAGCGTTGACAATTGCTTAACGACACCAGTGTGCACTGCAACTGCACCACTTGGACCACCACTTGGCACACCCATTTCATCAGCATCACCTTGGGCGCCTTGATCCTTTTGCTGCTGCTGTTGTTGTTGTACAGTGTCGGTGTTAATGGCATCGCTTGTGGTTTGTTGCTGCTGTTGTTGGGCGCCCTGTGCAGCTGCAGCTGTCGATGTTAGTCTAGCGCTATCAGTCTTTTTGGTAACGTTACTGCTGTTGCTGCTATTCAATGGCTGGTTTGATAATTGGGTTGCGCTACTTCCACTGCTGCTGCTACCGCCGCCACATGTTGAAGAAGCCACAGCACCACTGCCGCTGGCCAATTGAGTACTTACCAGGGCGGATGCGGCAAGACTTGTCTGTTGGAGGATTGACTGATTAGAGGCAACGACTGCTTGCTGAACTGACGAATTTGAATTGTCGTGCACGTCTGTTGTCGGTGGTTAAAGAAGATATATTGCATTTAATTAGTTTTATATATAGCTTCTAGCGCTATTCGCTTTTCTCACTCACCATTTTCCATGCTACGGCGTCGAACTTTTCGACGACGACGTGAAGGACTGGAGGAGCCTTCACGCGAACCAGAAACATCACCGGCATCCATGATAGCGCCACCAGTTGTGATACGCGCACGTTTTGTCTGCTCGAGCGTATATTGACCGCTCAGCTTGACGCGATGATGTGTATCCGGTTTAGGTGCTTGTTGTTGTTGGGCTGCGGCAGCTGCTGGTACGCCACCGCCGCTGCGATTGTCGGATAGACCCTTGATCTGCAGCGATTCGGCAGCTTTGAGAAGCGCTGTCAGCTGATCCTGCGAGATATTTACCTCGCCTCGATACATATAGTCCATCATGGCGCGCAGCTCTTGGTACTTGACATCCTTGAGTATAAATATTGGATGCTTGTCGTACTGTTCTTGCAGCAATGTCTAAATAAATTCACCCGAAACAAAAACAGTTAATACTAATTAATATGAATTTAATAATTTTAAATGGTATATACTTACAGCAAAGTAGGGACTGCATGCTGAAAGCACCACCTTGTGGGCTTTGAGAAATTTGCCCTCGGCGGCGAGCGTACAATCGACTAGTGTCTCATTTTCCAGCAACGTATCAAAGACGCTTATTAACGTACTTTGATGGTTGTTCCACCTCAAACAAAACTGTTGATCGTCATCCATTTTGGACTTCCGACTAGGTCTGATGTGGAAGTGGGTGGCAAGGGGTTGAAGCAGCTTGCTTTTGCCGACCGTCGTCGTTTGACGTGGCACTAGCCGCTTTTGGTGTTGTGCTCTTTACCTGTCGCGATTTTGTTTTTGTAACGTATGTGGGTAAAGTTCTACGAGGAAGACAGCTAGAAGAGTCGTTTCTTTATTCTTGTATAGCTTTAATTGGTAAATCTGCTTTTTCTTTCTTCTTGCTGTAATTTTCCTTTTTGGTTTTTGTCAAATGCTTGTAGGTTTGTTGTCAGTAAAAACTGCAAGAGCAATGGAAAAATGATTTAAGTTAATGATATTGTCTAAAATTTATTCACACTTGGGATTATATATACATATAAATTGTTTTAAAAACCAAAGCTTATGAGCAACACCACACACTCAATGGCAATTTATTACTGGTTTTTAATGCTTTTGCCTCAAGCAAAGCTTCAAGGTCAAGTTCATGTTTTATTTTAGCTATACAGCAACAATAATTTTTTAGGTTGTATCTCTTTCTGTCACACTTTAACAAACACACACTCTCCAAAGTTAAAAAAAATGCAGCGAGATCATTATTAATATTCCTGTATGTATGCATATTTGTTTATATATTTATGCATATGTATATAAATTCTACATAGGCAAAGTGCTCAGCACCACACACATACACAACCAACCATAAAACACATAATTTTTAACAATCAAAAGCGCCCTCTTTGACGACCGAACACACAGTTGCAAATGCAATTTTTATTTTTTTTTTTCTGTTCCTTTCTTTTAAATATCTTTTTCTTTCCGCTTTTTCGTTATTGTTCTATATTTTGTTTTGATAATTTTTCAAGTTTGCTCAATTCCAACGGCACTCGCCAACGCACCGCTCTCACTTAAAACAAACAAGCGCGAAAGCAACAAGAGCGTGCTCGGCTAACGGATTTTGTGGCGATGTTATAGTTCTAGTGTCGGAGATCGATGGAAACGATAAATGACGACAACGAAGCGTTGCGAAGTTGACGCGTCGTCAGCCAACGAGGCAACGGTAGAGGTTGAGAATAAAGCATAAAGAGGGGAAGTTTCGCAGTCGCAGCCGCAGCACAGTCAATACTGCAGGCACTTAACATACGTATATGTGAGCGAGACAATTGTGTGTGTTTGAGTGAATTTTTTTATAATGGGTTTTTCGTTATGGAAAATTTCACAAGTAGGCACACACACACAGACAGAAAACCGTTTATGATTTTCTGGTAATTTAAAGTTTTAGCTGCCAGTCACATACAAATTTGTTCGAGTGTGCGCCGTTTGTTTTATGGTTGTCTTATAAATAGAACACACATAACGATACACATGCAAATGGGAGAGGAGCTATGAAACTTCATATATGTACACATATGTAAATGATTTCACAACTTTGTAAATTTTGAAATCACTTCCAACAAACTTACTCTATAAATTATTTAACTTTATTTTCCTTATGTTGGTTATTGCTGCTGCTGCTTAATATGTGTGTAAATCTTTGTATGTATTTTAATTGGGCAGCAAAATCGCAATCGTCGCGATCTGCCGTGCACACACGAAAACCAAACAAAAGCCCCAAGCGCACGAAAGCAACTGAATCGAAGTAAATGCGCTGGCAACTGAGAGACCCTTTTCCATTTTCAACCGTGACTCTCCGACGACCCTCTCTCAGCACTCTTGACGCGTTCGTTTTGGCATGCTCGTTCGCTCACTCGCAAACACCAAAATGGCCGCCCAGTGCGAAGTTGCTGAGAGACAGTAGAGTGCGTGAGTGTGAGTGAGAAAATACCTCACATATTTTGGGGGCACGCTTTGTTTGAAAACGCCAAGTAGGCAGACAAGCAGGCAGGCACGCACGCAGGTAATCATAAAGGAGCATTTTTAAATGTGAGCGCAATATAAAGAGCATAGCACAGATATAACGGGAAAAAGTCTCTTACACGTAAATTTGACGGGCATTTAGCGAACACTTGAATTCGCCGAGAGAGCGAGTAAAAGAGAAACAATCCTGGCAGTTTTCGATGTCTGACAGTTGTTACAATTTCATTTCTAAAGATGGACGCAAAAGTTATACGAAAATAAAACCACGAAGACTGCTGTCCCTGTGGCGCATTTGCAGTGAACAATTTATGAAAGGGGACTGCGAATAGTCGCATCTTGCATTCTTGCTGCTGCTGCTTTTTTTGCGCCCGTTTCCTGCCGTAATTTAATCATTAGCATTGAAGAAAAGGAAGTGAAAAACAGTTGCGGCAACCAACGACAGCTGCACCGCGCTCGTTCGCTCACGCGTTCGTTTTTTGGCTCCGGCGCGACATAGAGAAGTTCTATTAGAAACCCAAATTGTACCCGTGCACATTTCTCTTAGACAGAGATAGCAACATGTGTTATACGTGACGCACAACTGCTGGTTGCCTTCGGCTTTTCAACTCGGGCCCCCTTACAGAAAAGTTTTTTTCTGCCCAGTGATAAAGAGAGCAGCAGATCCATCTAAAACAAAATGGCTAAAAACACATACTGCTGCTGATTTTGTTGTTTTTTTTTGGAGTTGAATAGCACGGAGAAACAGTCGAAGTCGGCAAGAGGGCACCGTTAGGCGGTGACAGTTGAAACTGTGTGAGGGATCAGTTGCTTCTATTTTCAACACGACAATACATATTTATGTACATATATATGAGCATATGTATATACAAGTATTAATATATGTATGTTGTGATTGCGTGTGTGTGAGCTTGTGTGGCCTTTGTATATAAGATGTAAGGCATGCGCACTACCGTCATCTAGCTTTTAGTAAGTAAAACCTCTTACTCCAAAGTGGCGACGTTGATGATGCATTGGCTAGACAATTTCGTCGCTTAAATGCTGCTGCCAACGCCGCCGCCGCTCATCACTTACTAGGGGTTTTTCTTTCGTACACAACAAAGCAGAATCCAAGAGATTTTATAATCTGGTATAGTTGTTATTGCTGTAGTAGTGGTAGCAGCAGCAGGCGGCAGGCAAAAACACGCACACACAAGCAATGCACACGAGACGTACATACATATGTAGGTAAAACCGGGCTTAAGGGCGGCACGCCGCAGCGAAAAAAGGATCTATCTCGCTCTTCTTTCGCTTTTCTCTTTTCCAAACTCATTCGTGACGCACAACAAACAAGGTTTTATTTTTGCGCAAATGGTGGAGGATTATACCGAAAATTGGGATCCTTTTTTTTGTTGTTGCTTCTGAGTGAGCGGGTGTTGGTAAGGAAAAAGTACAGTTGGACCCCAAAAAAAAAATGTGAATGTTAATGTCAATGTCGTGCTGTTGCCTTGGAGATTAACGGAGTAGCCAAATACATAATTGCATATTGAACACGGTCCGAAGAAGTCATTATGAAAAACGCATGTGGTCATAAACTAAAATTATCATGTGTTGAGGTCTACTATCAAACGACGTTCAAGGAAACAATTTGTTTAACGAACGTGGTTAGCGAAAATCTCAACTTGCTGGTTTAATTTTGCAATTTGCATTACAAATGCGACGAAATTGCAATTCTCGTCGCACCAATTAATGTGCAATTGCCTGACGCTAAATGTTTTAAGGTTGTGGTTTTATGTATTGGGATCTACTATCAAACGACGTCCAAAATTTTTAATATGCGGTACGCTGTTAGCGAAAAACCCAATTTTAAATTTTATTCTTGCAGATGCCGTTGTTAAGGATGTTAAGATTCGGATTTAAAAATCCCTTAACTCCTTTTTTTAAGGCAATCGCATGTTTTGCATAAGAAAATTTAAATTCAACAAACTTAGTAAATTTAATTGCAATATTAGCGAAAACTCTTTCACCAAATGATACTACAGTAAGCATTTTGAGTTAAGGCACATAACTATTTAAATCAAAGATTCATATACATGATAAAAATCGAATTTAAATATGCTGTTTATATATACTGTATATTTATTTACATACATATGTATGTATATGCATGTACATACAAATCCAACAACAGGGTTCCAAAGTAAGCACGCGCCAGACGGCTACCTAGACCCAGAATCCCAGAGCAACCCCTAGAGAACTGGTTAGCTCGGTTAGAGCGGAAAGAGAAGAACAGATGGAAACAAATGAATAAGGGTCCAAGTCCATTACGTCGATGTTGAGGGTTGCAAGTTTGTTGATCCCCCACCCTCTTCTACCAAAACCAACAGGGATCATCAGCTTCTAAGAACCAACTGTCGAGTGTGTTTATTTTTTACATAAAGTTAGCAAGAATAAAAAAGAGTAAATGATAAAGAAAATTCGGTTGGAGCTGTGCAAATAAAAATCAATATGAATTTTTAGATCTTCTGATGTTGCTATTCGTTTAAATTTCTCGTTCTGTTCGGTTCTGTTCTAAAAAGTCAAAAGAAAAACCGGTTTTAAAAAATATACAAGAACTGTGCCATTTCGAAAAACGGGCGGCAATTCGAGTTGGCAGAAAACCAGTTTGAAGAAAAACAAACACACATATACATATGTAAATACAGCTGCGAAATTTAAAATAACACCGCGAAACTGTTTTTTTTTTAAAGACCAAAAGACAAACATTAAGTCATGAGTTTTTTCAACTAACATTTTTTATCAATGATGTGCATTATACTATTAATTACAATGCAATTTTCGCTAATTTAATCCTTATATATATAAGTATAGAGAAGTGAAATATAATATAATAATAATATTAATAATATTAATAATATAATACATATATATATATATATATATATATATATATATATATAAAGATGTTTATAACACTTTTCCCACAAAATAAATAAAACCAATGTTCCAGTTCTTGTAGCAATAAAACTTATAAGTTACATTTAGGGAAAACTTAAAGCATTACTAAAAAAAATTCTGACTTGAAAAAATTGCAAGACTTGATGTTTGTTGTTTGGAATGTAAAAAAAATTTAGCTTTGCGGTTCTATTTTAAATTTCGCAGCTGTATACATATGTGGAAAAATTGACAAGCTACAGAAAAAAAATTTTAAATTGAAATATCTTAAAAAAAAAAGGAGAAAGATATGTTCTTGCTAAATAAAGTTCCCCCACAACATTTGCATTAAGTGGAATTTGTCTTGCTGAGCAACACACACACATACAATTCGTATATTAAAGACGTAAAAATAAACGTCGTCGTCTGCCAGCCTGGCACTGACTTTCAATAATTATATTCCGTCAGCTCTCTAAAAACCCACACTAAGAACAACATTGATGCTAGGTAGTAAAAAGGTGGGGGAGGCGAAGGGTGCGAACACAGTCTTCATTGGTTATAAAAAACTTAGTCGTCATCATCGTTTTCGATATCTTCTGCTATTTTATGATGATGATGATAACATATTTATGAATTTTATTTGTTTATAAATCCTATGTATGAAAACAAGTTCTCGAGTTGGTCTAAATTGCACTTTAGGTAATTCGTTCTTAATTCTTAATTCTTTGATTAAGTGGACACCAATCTTTTATAGTCATTCGAGGATAGCTGAAACTTTGTTTTTGTTGTTTGTGTAGTACTAGTTTTGGTTCTTAATAGTTGCCTCACTTTTCAATTCTCTCTTGCGCTAGCCTGGGCACCTATATATTTTAAACTTGTTAATGTCTGACTGTATACCACACTTGCATCTTCCCTCCCACTCTAATTACTTTAATTTATCCAAACGGCCATTTTTGGACATATTGTAATTGAAAAAAGGTGGTAACGCCAAATTTATAAATGTGTGTCCGAAAGTTTTATGTTTTCTTTTTATTTTAAATTGAAACGTACGAATGCCAGACGTTTTTTTTTTAAGCAAACATGTTTGCTCTTTGAATCCCGTTTTGGTTTCTTTTCCTTTGCATACACAATAATAGGGGATGTCTTGGGTCGAGCCAGTACTTCTGGTAACCGTCTGGCCCGTCAAAATTTAACTTTTTTTCATCACTAAAAACCAGCCAAGACATCACCGTCAGATTCTATAAACGTAACTTTGGTGGTGGCTCTCTGGCGGCTTAAGCTCTGCTGGAAAGTCTCCCAATTAATATGTGCCGGCAAAGATGAATGCGCAAATGTATGTGGATCTCCTTAAAGATACATTTTCGGAGGAGTTCCATGATGATGACTGGATATTTGAGCAGAATTTCCTAAACATTCATTGTCAATTTTAATGCAGTAAATATCCCCTTAATGCAGTGACCAGCAATAAATCCGGACTTAAATCCAATTGAGGACCTTTGGGGCATCGTCACGGCAAAGTCTTATGAGGTAGGAAGGCAATTACTAATTACAAAACTTTGTTTATTCGATGCGCCACTGATTGACATACCATAAATTAGATAAGGTTTCATCTTAATTCATTTTTCAAAGTACATTAAATAAGCTAAATTCCCTAAATTTACGGTCTTTTCAACTTTGCGCAAATAACAATTTTACATGGAGATTATTTTCAGTAAAAGAATTTATAAAAAAAAACAAGTAGAAACGTTGCAGTCGGACGCACCCGACTGCGGTATACTCGATACCAGTAGTAAAACAGATTAAAAGAGAGCTGATTGCAATGGTGTGTGGATACGGCAGTGGTGTACGCTGCCTGAAAGATTGTCTGGTCCAAATTTGGTGGCTCTAGCTCAAAGTTAGAAGAATAAGGTGGATGGTAGGCTTGGGTGGTATGGTGGAGGGGGGGTGGCGTGACATTAAAATTTTAGCTGAAGATCTGTGTATGATGTCAATTGCTATCCTCATACCAAATTTGGTGACTCTAGCTCAAAAATAGTAAAATATGGGAGAAGGGGGGCTGGAGGTGGTAAGGGGGGGCGTGGCATCCAAACTTTTGCTGCAGATCTATTTATGATGTCAATAGCTATTCTCAAACCGAATTTGGTGACTCTAGTTGACTCAAAGTTAGTAGAATTTGGTAGAAGGGGGGCTGGGTGCTGGGGGCTGGTATGGGGGGGTTGGCATCAAAATTTTAGCTGAAGATCTGTGTATGATGTCAATTGCTATCCTCATACCAAATTTGGTGACTCTAGCTCAAAAATAGTAAAATTTGGGGGAAGGGGGGATGGGGTTGGTAAGGGGGGGCGTGGCATCCAAACTTTTGCTGGAGATCTATTTATGATGTCAATAGCTATTCTCAATCCGAATTTGGTGACTCTAGCTCAAAGTTAGTAGAATTTGGTAGAAGGGGGGCTGGGTGCTGGGGGCTGGTATGGGGGGGCGTGGCGTCCAAAGTTTTGCTGCAGATCTGTTTATGATGTTAATTGCTATCCTCATACCAAATTTGGTGGCTCTAGCTCAAAGTTAGTAGAATATGGTGGAAGGGGGGCTGGGGGCGGTATAAGTGGGGGGCACCATCCACATTTTTTGGGTTTCTTCATCACCTATCTTGGCACCAAATTTGGCGGCTCTAGCTCAAAATATGTGGAAAATATAGGCGTTTTTGATTTCAAAATGCAGGGGGCTCGGGATCAGGGGAGGCGTGGCTCCACAACTTTCATGCAGTTTTTTGGGGATTGTTATTAGCTATCTTCCTACCAAATTTGGTGACTCTAGCCTTAACGCTTTGGAAAATACACGCATTCCCGTTTTTAGTGAAGCATTGGGGCTTGGGGCAGCTTGGTCAGTATGGATTGGCGTGGCATCCAAAGTTTTTATGCATTTATTTTGGGACTATAATCACCTATTTTGGCACAAAATTTGGTGGCTCTAACTCAAAAACTGTAAAAGATATAAGCATTTCTGTTTTTCAACTGCGGGGGGCTGGGGGCGGAATGGGTGGGTGGGGCTCCAAAACTTTGATGCAGTTTTTGGGGGGTCGTTTCCAGTTATCTACCTACCAAATTTTGTGACTCTAGCTCAAACACTATGGAAGATACACGCACTACCGTTTTTAGCGAAGCGTTGGGGTGGTTGAGGGCGGATAGGGCAGTATAGATGGGCGTGGCATCCAAAGTTTTTATGAATTGGGTTAGAGATCGTTACCACCTATCTTGGTACCAAATTTGGAGGGTCTAGCTCAAAAACTGTAGTAGATATGGGCATTTTTAGTGTTAAACTGCGGGGGGGCTGGGGGCGGTATGGGTGGGCGTGGCTCCAAAATTTTTGATGCAGTTTTTTGAAGATTGTTAGTAGCTATTTTCTCCCCAAATTTGGTAGTTCTAGCTGTAAGGGCTTGCGAAATAGCTGGATCTATCGATTTTGCGTTATCGAGTTTATCGATTTGCCAGCCCCCTAGTTATCGTAGAACTCCAATCTTGACACTTTAATTTACTATGCCATAGATAAAGGGGTTTGCAAAGTTTGAAGTCTCTAACTTGAAGGGTGTGGAAAAAAGTTGCGAACATACAGACGGACAGACGGACGGACGGACAGACACCATGACGGACATTGCACAAACCCAATATACTCTTTACCTTCGGTATCGACTATAAAAATAGATCTAGATCGACTTCGATATCTTATAAAAACAAACCATGTTTACTTGTGTAATTAACATACAGATTTCATTATTTACTTTTTGAAATATTGTTATGATAAGGCTTAACTATTAATATTTTTTATGCAATAATGGCCACGTAAAGTGAAATTTCGAACAAACAAAAGAAAGCCACAAAATATCCAATAATCAAAGTTTAACGAACGTTTTTACCTATTGGCACAAGCAAAAATAGAAACACTACAGAGGAAACCCTTAATCAATAACTACAGAACAAGGGCAACCAACAACAACGGCCTACAAAAATCATGTTTGTATATTTGTTTTTGTCCAGAGCCCATTAGAAATACACAATGAGAATTTTTTAAGGGCTGAGTTTGACTTTAGTGTGTATTAAAAATTTAAGAAATTATAGAGCTAAGGGCTATAACTTATGAAAGCGGATATACTAAAAAAAAATAGAGAAAAAGCAACCAATCAAAGCGTTACAAAAAATAAACAAAACCAATGCAACTATTAACCAAACACTGAAGTCCCAATATATAAAAACCTAATTTTCTTTTCTGGATTTTCTGGATTTGTGCGTGCTTATTATTATTAAAGTTGTTGTTATTATACAATAGTTACTCTGCAAGTGTGTGTACAATGTAAACAAATGAAACTTTTAAGCTGCGCGACATAAAAGTTTAGCGCGACTTCCAGTGAAGTTTGGCAACGGTGCAATTTGTCACAGTGCGAACATACATACATACATATATATATAGCATAACATGTCCAGTGTTACTTATAAAGTGAAAGATTATAAAAGCGACAAAGCTAAAATATGTATGCATTTGAATGTGTGTGTTTACTCAAAACACGCTGAAAATATGAAAATGGAAACGAGTCTTGAGAGCACTTACACACATGCATATGTGTGTACGTACAGCAACAAAACAACAGCAAGCAGTCGCAACGAAGTAGAAGTGTAGCACAAAGTGGAAACAAAAATGTGTAGCGGGTGGTCGGCAGCAAACGAAAAGCTACAAAAGAGAGCATATACAAAGCGATAACGCGCTTGCGAGTGTTAGTGAAAAGTGCGGAGAGAAATTTTCAGGCTTTTTTGTCTTGAACAAACATAAAACGAAAAACAAACGAATTCAGCAGCCGAAGCCAATGTGAGAGAAGTAAAATGAGAGCGTTGCCAGCCCGACAGTAGCATTGAAAAACACTTCATAATGTTGTTGTTGTGGCTGGCGCTGCCACGGCTGTTTCTACTGAGTTGTCCATAGGGGGAAATCCAAGATGGCGGCTCTACAAAGAGCTCAAAACAGCGACACACTTCTTTATGATTGTACATACATACATACTTTTTTGACAACGTGCTTCTGATTAATTTACCATCGTTCTTATTTTATATGTATGGAATGTTTGTACATAATAAGTATATCTTGCCTAAGTTTACTTTGATCTATCAGAGAGAATTGCATTGAGAAGCGCATTTCATGGGATTATGCTGCTCCGCATATAAAATTCTCCAATTAGAAAATAAGCTTATGTAACGTGCGGCTGTCATCTCACTCTTTCATATAAAAGCGGACTGCATGTACAATGCATATGAAGAGAATTTTTTCACAGCAACACTTGACCCCATTAGCATGTGTGTTTGTGTGTTCAATTAATTTATGAAAATTACTTGCCATTACTTTAAGTTGCGTACAAACTTACATATGTCTGCATGGGTGTGTTAATTTGCTGTTGCACCGAGAAGCTTTGCAATGCATTGCAGGAAAGCTTTCACAATAGTGCATGAAAAATCGATATCGAAGTGAGGCTCTCACCAGCGCACACACAAACACACACAAATCCCGTTGGAAATATTGATTTTATATGCAAAAACAGCAAAAGAGAGGGAAAGAGAGAAACAGTTTATCGCACAAATTAGAAAGTACAGTTTTAAGTCTATTCTGAAAAATATATATACATACATAACATAGATATAATGCACTTTAGTTGCTTTTTATTAAGGTATACACACCGAAATAGAATCACAGGCAACACATAGTCGTCGAGTCGTTTTGATTAGATGATTTTCTTTATAAATTATTTCAATACACACACAGAGACATAGAGAGACGCACGGTCTTGTATATTTGTAAAAGCGCGCGGAGGGAAAGCAATAACATATAATTTATTTTTAATAAAAAGCCAAGTTTTTCAGTTGTGTGTATATGTATGTATGTATGTTTTCTTGCTGCTGCGGAGTAGCATCCCGCACAACAAAATGCGAGACGCGCGGAGCCACTGAAGAAAAACTGACGACTGACGAGCGCGCACGAAAAGTTTTCTAGTCTAGCCACCGCGCTACCGAACGAAGTTCCGAACGAAAGAGAGAGCGAGCGAGTGTGAGTTCGAAAATGTTACCCAGTCGCGCCAACTGTATGAGCTTAGTGCTGACATTTTCCTTTCTTTTTTGATCAAAACAACAATACGTTAGTCAAGCGTTAACAGGTTTTGTCAAAAATTTACAGAAAATTTTTTGCGTCAAACCTGTTTTTAAATAATGTGCAAAGGTTTGGTTTAACACGATATTTCATACTTTATTCTTTATAAATTTATTGACAATTGACACTGGGTAACTTTGGCTTTCATCTACACAACATGTTCGTCCTTACGTGTGTGTGTGCTTTGTATGTTGGCGCTCGCGCAGAGTTGCCAGCACTAATATGAAAATCTCAGCGGCACATGCAAATCGAAAAATTATTTGTTGTGCTTGATAAAATAAGACAGGCTTGGGAATGATTCAATCAAAAAGGTGGACTTAAATTTGAAAGCTCGCGCAATTGCGGGTACCAGCGCCTATCTGTTCTTTGCAGAGATGCAAAACAGAGTTCTATCACTTTCGCACTAACAAAGTTAATTGACAAGAGTGAAGAAAATTGCCATTCCCTTTTATACTCATACGTTTGATCAGTTGGTACCCAGCTGTCAAAAGTGTGGATTTCATCATGGGCTCGGCAACATTAATTAGCACCTTAACTGTGCACAGCTAGCGTTTCAAACTACTGATATTGATAGAAATTGAAAATGTTCGTAAGTACGTAAGTATTTGGCGCGCTGACAACTCTGTTCATGTATTGGAGTTAAAAAACATTATTCTTGCGGTAGTTCGTTGTTGCTTTTTTAAAAGTTTTTTTTTTTGTGTTTTGCCAAGGCGAAGCCATAATGTTGACGAAAACAATAACTACCGTTGCTCTTCTTCGTCTCTATTTGGCTTAATCTCTTTCTCTTTTCTCTCTGTTTTCTTGCAAATGAATATGTGAGAAGGCAGAAGATATACAGCTTGTAATATGTATGAATTGCATTTTGTTCGTAAAAAGTGCAAATTATTAAACGTGTGTGCTATGTGCTTTTTTTGTGATCGATCACATACACATTGCTGATTTATTTTAGGTTCCAGCATGACTTCATCGGAAAACGTATTGTGTTCCCTTTCGACCGCCCACAAGTTTTTGAAAATATAGTTTATACGTACAACGTGTGTATGTGTGCATGTTGTGTGTAGTTCAATTCTGAACGGGTTTGCGCTGATGCGTTATTTAACGAATTTGTACATATTACATACAGACATATTTCAAATTGTACACACACGAGTGAAAAGCTCTAAACGATTCTAATTGACTAAAGTTAAAAGTTTTGGTGTAAGTTTTATTTTTGGCAATTATATTCTTTTCACTTTTTGGGATCAGCTATTACTAGGACCAAGGACAACAAAAGTTTAAACACAGTTTCTATCATGAATATACACACATACATATGTATATATGTAAACATGTCATAAATACATACATACATACATATATGCATACATAAACAGTGGACCCCGACCATGCGTTGCTGTTGTGCTATTTAATGTTTTCTCTAAGGGCTAGAGCCTGTTAACATTTACATATTTTGTTCACACTATCGAGGTTTGCCTGTACATGAATATGGTTTTATGCGTTTGTTAGTTACATTCACTCACATGTCTAGCTCACCTGCTTTCAAAGAAAAGCTCTCTCTCTTTTGCAAATAAGTTATCAGTTCGACACGTATGTACATTCATATGTTTACATAAACTTTTTATGTTAATTTTTTCATTTGACAGTTGCATTTGGCGAGCGGGGTTGGCATCGGTTTCAGCTGAATTATCAATGTTATTACCATTTGCAATGGCAGCTGTGTCACTAAAAACCACACAAGCGTTGCACGAGAAACAAACACAGAAGACACAAGTGAAAATTGAACACTACTAATCAGTAGCTCCTTTTAGTACCTGCCTTGACTCTTTTGTAAGAACCAAAGAGACGCATTTAACATTGCAATTTTTTTTAAGAGGAAGTCAATTAACATTTTAACAAGCGAATCGCTTAACATTTTGTTGTACAGAGTAGAGGTGGACGCGGGCCTCTTTTCTGTGGCCCGGGCCTCTTTTCTGTGGCCCGGGCCCCACGAACCCGAAGTCTTCCTTAAAAGGCCCGGCCCGGCACGAAATTTTTTCACGGAGGCCCGGCCCTGCCCGAAACTAATACATACATGTTTATGTACATATATGTACATTTAAAAAAAATTCACCGTTGCACGCTAAAAAGTGGTGATCAATCTAGCAAAGAACTATAAGCATATCGATATTACTCTCGATCAACATATATTTTGCAATAAATGCCGTTTGCAGTACGCGAAATAATCAAAAAATAAAATAAGCCCGCACAAAACACTTTACTACCCAAATTCTTCAATAAAATTTTCTTAATCTCCAGTCTTAGGCATTGCGAAAGTTATTAAGATAAATTTGCTACAAAAGTCAGACTGGAATACATGCAAATCGAAAGTGTTTGTTTAAACTTAGAAATGTACACAGGGAAAAAATTTGAAAAAGCGATGAAAAATTAAAAATAAAATTAAATTAAATAAAAAATAAATTTTCTTTCCCAAATTCAATACGAAAATTTTTGCTTCTTAAGTGCTCTTCCCAAAATAAGATAAACAGTCACCTTGTTTCATCGTGTGTGTGTGTGTATCAAAGCATTAAGATTGAAATCTGAGCTTTTCCTGACTTATTCTCTCTAATGACCTAGTTATTTTTGTCCTACGATATTCACCCCGTCCACAAGTCAACAAAAGCATATTTTGGCTAGTTGAAACCCTTTTAAAATCGAAAAAAAAAAAATCTTCCACAGGTTTGGAGATAATGTCACCAAATTTGATAAAACAATAGCTGTTGACGTCTACCGTAGATATGCATACAACATTTGGAAGCTGTGCTTATCCACCTTCTAAAATCAGAAAGGCTTTTATTATACACAGTTTTTGAGCTTTGGCGGTGAACATTATAGCTCATCTGAAACAAATAAAATTACAACTGAAGTGGTTGCGAAAACCGAGGGAAAATCTTCTGTTGGCTAAGAGACCTATTTCCAAAAGTAGATGCATTTTCTTATCATTTAAATCAAAGTCAATTGAGTTTATTTGTGTTCAACGCAAGGATTTCATTCTAATTTTTTAAGTTTTTGATAAAATTAGAAATTTTGGTCTGTACTTTGTATGATTTCCTTAGAAAGTTCCGTTAAATGAGGTAATTTTTTTCAAGTTAAGAATTTGGGTGCTGCAATTATCGAGGAGTTGCGTATAACGAGGGTTGCGTTGAGCGAGGTCGTACTGTATCTGCATTTCGAGGTAATCGGGAAGAGGTTTCTATTTTTAGCAGCCTTTCGAAGTGGCAAATGCGAATTTTCTAAAAATAAAAAAATAATGAAACAAAAAAACGCTTCCTAATTACCTGTTGATTTATGTAATGCTCTAATTTACAAAAGGTTGGGTTCAGTAGATTTCGAGTTCACTAACTTCAAAAATTACGTTTTCGGGAAAAGCGATTTAAAGTTTTTCGAACGTGAAGTAAACTATCAATAAGAAAAATTAATTTGTATGCTCGATACAGTGACACTTTTCAATTGCACATTGCTCAAAAATTCCGCCAGAGAATCGATTAAAACTTGTTTTAATACAAAGTAGACTTGATTTCCTTTCGTTTGATATACATGCGGTCATGACTGATAGCTTCTAAATGTGGAAATTTCAATAAGATATTCGGGCATAATTAAATTTTCATACATAAATTCTTCCGTGCCAGGGGTGAACAAGCTCAGCTTAAGCGTCAGCCCCAAACAATTATAACACAATAAAATATGTTTACCCCAATTCTGAAATTTGCATGCAAGTTTTCGAAATCATGTTTTATTGTTTGTGTTGCACATTTAATTATGCTTTTGCACCAAAACAATAAATATGCCCGTTCAAAAATATCATATAAACTATCGTGAGTTAAACTATCGATAATTCGTCTTTACGGTGGCAGCCCTGATTTTCGCATCTTGTGAACAGTTACTTTGAATTAAGTTAATTTAATTTAATTTAAATGAATATTGAACAATTAATTTCGCATTTTAATAATTTACAGCAACGTCGTCGTGCATCTGGAGTAGCAATCTATGCAAAAAGTACCATGTTAACATATTGTACTCCAATCGATATTTCAAACAGGCAACTGGTCGATAGCGATGTAGGCGACATTTGTCTGTCTGAAATTAAAATTAATAATCAAAAAAAATTTATTCTTGGCTCTGTGTACTTTCATCCAAATGTTTCCCAAAACAACAAGCAACAAATGCTTTTTTCTGCTTTGATGAAATATTCTCACCTCACTGCACTAATAGACAAGAATTTCACAGTTGACACCGAGGTGGACATGCTCATCGTAGGTGATTTTAATTTAGAAATGACAAATGATTGTTCATTTGCAGAATTTATGGAAGAAAAATTCAAATTAAAGTATATTAAAAATGCAGCAACCACCTTAGCTGTAACCAATATAGATTTAGTATTTGCTAGAAATTTAAGTGTATCATTAATGAATTACATATCATACTTTTCCTTTCACAAACCTGTCATATCAAAAGTCACATTTCAAACATAAAACAAAAATACAATTTTAGATTTAATTATGCACAAATTTTGATGTAATAAATTATGTAAATATATATTTCTATTTCAAGTCAATGTTTGTTAAATTTATATCAGAGATGCTAACCAGTATTGCAGTAAAAAGGAAAAAATTTGCCAAATGACAACAAACACAATTAAAAATAAAATAAAACATCTATGTGGTTGTTGTTATTAGGCTACCGCTTCATAATTTTTGTTGCACAAGGACAGACGTATTCTACGGCTAACCTATGCGCCCGTGTGATCTGACACAGGCTGTCAATTTTTTGTTGTTCGCGTTGCTTCTTCGTTCTACCGGGCAGGTATAAATGTCGGTTATCACGGGCGCTCTTTTGTAACGCTGTAACTCCGTTAGTTTTACTCGGATTGGCCTAAAATTTGTACACAATATCTCGACATATTGTTCATTCAGAAAAAAATAGAAAAAAATGCAAAATATATAATTTTAAAACCCTACCCATACGTATACAATAACATTTGTGTGTTATAAAGAAACAAAGATTGTCATTTGGCGCTTCGTGAAATTTAAATTTTAAGTACAGTTACACGCATCTCCTCGATAATTGCAACACCCGAATTCTTAACATTAATCAGAAAATTATAAATTGTAACGACGAACAAACCACAATTACTGAGATTTTCAAAAAATGAATACAATAAAAATCAATTTACTGTAGTTGTAATGGTGAGCAAAGGCATCACTTTTTATAACTATGTCACGTCATCAACAGAAAATTTTCCCTCGGTTTTTGCAACTGTCCAAACTTAATATGTTGCGTTGAGCGAGGTCCTACTATATACTGTTGTACAGTTTAATTTGATCCGCAGCAAAATGTGACATTATAAATGCTCTCGTCACAAGTCCTTTAGTTATTTTTGCCTAATATTTAATTAAGACAGAAAAATTCGAAGTTCATTTATTTAACATGCTTATTTAAATATTAATTTATTAAAAAATTATAAATAAATAACATATGCTTATAAAACAATGTCATATGAATATGTTTTTTTCTACACTTGCGACTTTCTAATGGATCGGTTGACGGTCAAACATAGATACATATGTATATGCACACAGCCACAAAAACATTTATTATTATTTGTACACAGATCTGCACAAACGTAGCTCTTATTAATCTTTCCCCCTTTTTTTGTAAATATTTTATTTTATTTTCTGCATTAACAATTTTTTAAACTTGATTTGATGCTGCTTAAAAATAAATGACTTTTTTTTATACCAAGAGACGTCAGAAAAAACAAGTGGAAATGTTGCAGTCGGACGCATCCGACTGCGGTATACTCGATAGCAGTAATAAAACTGATGAAAAGAGAGCTGATTGCAAAGTGGTGCGGATTCTGCAGGGGTGTACGCTGCCTCAAAGATTGTCTGATGCAGATGGGGATGCCAAAAGTTATCTTCCTTCTAAATTTGCTTACTCTTGCTCAAAGTTTGTAAAAAGTAGGGGAAAGAGGCTGGGGGCGGTATGGGTGGGTGTGGCATCCAAATTTTTGCTGCAGATCTTTGGGGGTCGTCAATTGTTATCCTCCTACCAATTTTGGTGATTCTAGCTCAACGTTACTTTTGATACAGTTTTTTGGGGTTAGTTAGTCCCTATCTTTTCAAAAAATTTGGTAGTTCTAGCTGTAAGGGCTTCCGAATGTGTGGGTTTATCGATTTTGAGTTATCTAATTTATCGATTTGCCAGCCCCCAGTTATCGTACGGCCTCAATCTTGACACTTTAATTTACTTTGCCACATTTGCAAAGTTTCAAGTCTCTAGCTTGAAAGGTGTACAAAAAGTTGCGCTCATACAGATGAACGGACACCATGACGGGCATTGCACAAACTCAAAATACTCTTTACCTTCGGTATCGAGTATAAAAACCCAAAAGCAACAACAAAATGGTATAGTTGAGTTAAGCTTCTAAAAGTTGTGAGCATTATTAGCAGCAGCGACGGCTGATACTGACACGGCTGACGTCGTCGTAGCGTGCCGACCGCACATACATACATACATGCATACATTCATGTATGTACTACATAAGTATGTATGTACATAAATACAATGTTTTCAGATTTGGCGCGGTGCAAGAAATGAGCAACAATAAAAGTTGAAAATTGTTAGCCATGACAAAGAAAATAATCGTTAAGCTCGAGTTTTGTGGTCTGGAGGCGAAGACAGTTGAACAAAACTGGTTTTTGCCTTTGCTTTGATTTGTTATTGTTTTTTATTTTTTGTTTCTTTTTTGGGCAACAATTTATTTTGGTTGACCATTCAGCTGGTAAAGTGAAAATGTGTGGCGCGCACCGCTGCCGAAAGTAACAATAGCAGAAGTAGTAAATGCGAAAACATTAAAATTCCAAGCTTAAGCCAGTCGTCTACGCTTAATGTTATAGCCTGATCAATTTTTTGCTGATTATTAGTGTAAGCTTCGAAATGATTCACCAATGATGTGCCTGTAGGAGTGGGATGGATATGCAAGCATGAATAGATTTGCACAAACATACATACATACATACATACTTATGGGTGTACATAGATTTCGATGATTGTGCCTGTTGCCTTCATATTCCTGAAACTTCGATTTGTTTTTACGTTGTTACAGGTTGGCTTCTTCGTTTTTGTGAACACAGCTGATCCATTAAAATTCCTTTACGTTTAATTTTAGCAACAGCAATTTCACGAGAGGGAAAAATGTAAGAAAAAACGTTGATTTTTGTTATTGAGCAACTTATTAACATGCACACAACAACAGCAAAAGCACAGCAATCAAATGGAAACAGCCAAACTTTAAGAGGGAGAAAGAGCGAGTGAGGCAGAGCAAACACAACACAACAGCAAAATGTGTGGGAGTGAAACGTCAACTCTACTCTCAGCCATGCTTAACCTTGATGTCATCTTTTCTGTGTTCTGTGCGTTCACGCGATCGCTGCCGTTGTGCAGCACATGCATACAAATGTGTAAATTTTGATATGCAAAAACCAAACGGCAGCATTGCTACGTTGGCTGTGCATCTGTCGTGAAAAACAGTCGTATGTACATATGTATGTATGTTTGTATATACATGTATGTACATACATATATACATTTGTATACATTCATATATGGTCACATTGTGTTTGTTGCCCTGTAACACATTTATCTGTTATTCATGCGAGTGTGTGTTTGGTTTTTATTCTTTTATTTTATTTAGTTTTTGCAGTTCATGTTCATTTCCTTTTGTCAGTTGAATTTAATGGAGTTGCACGGCGGCTGAGCCAGAAAATGGGCGTCTGCGCCAAGGGTAGTATTGAACGATGAACTTGATCAGCCTACAACCGTTTTAGCGGGGCCTTAGGGGTTGCTTCGGTACGATCATTCGTTCGTTAAGTTGGCCACAAAATTGTGAAGGGAGCATCTGTTGTTTTGTGATCCCTGCAGCTGTTCAGTGTATGTATGTTATTGTGGCCTATTGGGGTAGGAAAACTAAAAGGTTGCCGTCAGTCCCCGGTGCGACTCACTTTAAGCCGCGGGCCTGCTGTCATTCCCAAAAACCCATAAATATAGAGCACTGCGTGATTTTACTATAAAAAGCTGCATTCACTTTACAGAATCTGTTTATCGACTTATCACATTCTATCAGGCAACAGCTAATTGCTCTGTTGGGTTTTATGCCCTTGCCCTTTTCATACGTTATTTGATTTATATTTATTTTCTGCCAATTATTTAAAGCACAAAAAGTGACTTAAAATTCTTAGCAAACTAAATTGAACATAGTTTTACCATACTAATTAACTGTTCTTGACAAATACCGATCTTAAAATTTTGCACTTTTCTGCTAAAAATATGTCAGAGCAATTTGCTCATGTTTACTTAACAGAACCGTTGTTCATCCGACACCTACATACATACGTATTACGTATACTATATACAATTGCCACGCACACATTTTAAGGTGCTGCATATGCATAAATACATGAACACATACATAATTTCAGTGTTGCAATTGCTGGTCATTAATACTCTTATATATTTTTAATTTTGCAAAGATACACACAAATTCCAAAAGTGTATTCAGTAGTGCATTCGTCGATGTCGTTTGCCGGTTGCCCACACAAAAAAAGAGAAAAATATCAAAAATCTCGACAAAAGAAATTTGTTTTCTTTTTTTTGGAAACATATTTGATTTTTTATTTAAGATCTGCCAATCAAGAAGGCAGTGATTAAATTTCATAATATACAGTGGCGTCTTAATTATCTAATTTTTCATTGAAGTTTATAGGTTGTCTTGGGTGTTTGGGAAATTGGTTTATATGTATGTCTTAATCCCTTGGGAGGTCAATTGGGTGTTTCCTTAGAAGACGTCTGAATTGTGTGATTGTCTGATAAATTAGTCGCCAAGTTTTTTGGATGGTGTTGCAGTCTTCTTATGAACCTGTCACTTCTTCTGATAATTACCTCCTTTATCCATGGAATGTTTAGTGTACTGTAGACATGCACCCAAAGACAAACAATTATTACCGTTCTTGGTTGTCGTCCAATAGACGGTTCGGGCCGTTGAGCGCAAGGAAAAGTGAAACATAAACTTGCACTTGCTTTTCGCTTTTGCGCTCATTTATAAATACTGAAGCGAAGGCAAAACAAGGCAAAACCAAGAGGAGTTCCCAAGTGCAGATACATGAGACGAAAAAGCTTTAGAAAGTTCCCAGCTCGAATACATGAGAAAGAGCTTTTCTTACCAATTGCAGTCTATTGTGATTCTATTCTTTTTGGTTGTAGTTTAGTTTTTAATAAATTCTGAAGATATAAATAAAAAATATAATAAATATATAGAGAATAAATGGTATAAAAATTCCATCCACATATGTGATTCATAAAATGGATGAAACATGGACTCTAGTCTTTGAAAATGGTCCTAAATATTATTTTTGAAAAAATTTAGTTGTCCATTTAACTTTTTTCGAGCACTTTGAGTACAAAATATTTACTTGATAATTAATAAAAAAATTTATACATAAATGAAAAGGTAAGTATTCATTACAATTATTGAAAAATTACTCCAACCTATAATTTTTAAATAACAAAAATTCAATTGGGGACTTTGAAACGGCCATAATTTAATAGAAGTCTTTTTTGATCAACTCATACAAAACAAATAAAATATTTATGAACTTAAGGGTCCTGGTAAAAATAAAAAGGTTCAGAATGCAGTTTAAAGGGGTTGAAATGAATTTTGCAAATCTTTTTGTGATCAACGGCAGCTGGCGCATGTTTCTGATGTTGTTTTTCTTTTCTTTTTTTGGAGCCTTTATAAGCAACCCCTTTTGCCAATTGCGGATCTCCATAAGGCAGCTTTCCACCCCATTACTGGCCACCCTCGCACCCTATTGCAACACACACACGACAGCACAAAACATTAACTCAACTCAACCTCAACCCTACACAGGACCGACCACCCGCCAGCGTCTGTTTGTGATCTGAGGCTGCAGTTGTTATTTGCTCCACGTTAGGGTTGGTTGTTGTTTAGTGCGTGTCCTTGTCAAACGCAAAAGCTCTTTGCTCGGCTTATTTCCGTTCTTGGTTGCTGTTCGCATTTAATGTTTTAGCAACCAACCCCATTAAAAGCAAGTCGAGGGTTGGAAATACGGCTGCAGCCACCAAAGGGGATCATGCTTGGCTGCCGTTTGCGGCCAGACGACCGCCCCCTCTCTGACTTGTTCGTTCGCTTGCTCTCTTTATCAACCCTCCTATTCACATGTAGCAATGTGAGTTGCCCTTACTAACTGTGCGTATTGTGAAAACTCGCCTAGATATTTTTACTTAAAAAAACAAAAAATACAGTTTTATCGTCAGTTGTCCAACTCCATATAAATATCATTGAAACATCTGTAAATACATAAATAGCCTTGATCGGCAATACAATTCAACCAAGTACCAAAAACAAAATTAATTATTATTATGTTTTAAGTAGCAGACGTTTTTATAAAACATGATCGACAATAACCAATAATTATTTAAATATAACTAACTGGATAAATAACATTACTATAAAGTATGCATATTAAATGCAACGTTTGATTATTTGATTATTTAATCTTTGCTGTATCAACTGTTTCATTTTATTTATTTTTTATTGGGGCTGCAAAAATCAATGAAAAGGGGCGGATCGAAAATAAAATTATGTAGTATGCGCAGTTGGCATAAAAAAAGTTTGTAGGAACAGCATGTTTGTGAATACAAGTTGTCGAAATCGCTTATCGGTTAAAATGTGTATGTGATTTGATTGAAGATTGTTGTTGTGTTTTAATATATATATGTATGTATGTACATACATATGTATGCACTGTTCTCCTTAGCTCAATTTGCGACTAATCCGGCTTATTTGTTTCTTTTCCTTTTACTCGATAAGTTAAAGCTCTACGCAACGAATTTTTTGTGAAAAATTTTGTCATACTGACCTCAAAAACGTATGTAAATGTTTGCACATAAACATGCGTATGTACATAAATATGTATGTATACATAGGTATTCATAAACTTGTAAAAAATTTTTTTGCAAACACAAAATGCAAAGAAAACCAGAAAGTTCCATTACGGAAATATTTTTGGAAGCCTCATTTTTGGAAGCGTCGTCTTCGCGATGCGAAGAGAAAAAGAGATTGAGGGAGACCTATCGACTCAATGTAGCGAGCATTCTTTGGAAACCCCGAGAGCAATCAATCACACACACACACACACACACACACACACACACACACACACACACACACACACACACACACACACACACAGAAGCATTTACAGCAGCCATGCTAATGTTGTTTCGAGTTCGAATGAAAACGAAGCTCACATTTTTTTTTTGAAAAGACGCAATTATAATGGAAATCAAAGCATAAAAAAAAAAAGCAACAAAAGCTGAACGAAACATAAAAACTCACACACCCGAAAAAAGCAACAGCAAGTTGTGTGTTTTCTACACTCATACAGTTTGGAGCTTCGAACAGCGAAAACACTAATACATACACTCACAAAAATCGTTTAAAAAATGTAAAAAAAAAATACTAATTGAATTACATATGGACTGAAATGAAACGGAATTTGTGTTTGTATGTTGCTGGTGCTACGAAAACACGTAGATTGCGAGAGTCGCACACCTTATGTGCTGGTTGTTGTTTTTGTTGCTGCTGCTGCTTATGTATGTCTGTCTTGAATTAGCGGGTGCGGCATAAATTTTCACTTTGGCCGCTAAAAAAAAAAAAATTTTGCCAAAAAAAAACCAAAACGAGTTTGTAACTCGTGACTGCCGTCACTTCTTTTTGTCTTTATTTCATTCAGGGAATATTTTCTTCGATATGCACAATTTTTAAAAGATTAACTACTGTACACCCAACTCTGTTTTTACACGGTAGATACGTTCTCAGAAATCCGTATAAAAAGAACCCGTGTAAAAAAAGAGGCGTTTCCTATAGTAAAATGGTGGATACGTTCCATGTGATTTGAAAACCGTGTTAGATGAAATAAAGAATTATATTTGCTTCGAAAAACCGTGTTAAATATGTGGAAAACTATAAAATTAAAGATATGCATACAAATTCTCATTTTTCTTAATAGTCCTGATAGTAGCTTCGTTTAAGCCAAAATCCTTCCCCACAGATTTTGAACCTTCACCTCTTGCCAGACAGTCCAAGATTTTTAATTTTACTTCCAAGGAAATGGCTTGCCTTTTACGAATCTTTGAAATTTTTGACATTTTATTAACTGAGTAAGGGCAAAAATTTTATGTTTAAAGCTTAACTAAAAATTTATAGATAAAATACCTTTTTTCACTTATTAAGTTCAGAATTGCTCAAATCTAATTGATAGCATGAACAATTTGTAAAATATTGCGAGCTAATAAACTTTAAACACTTTAAATAAGCAAAATGTATTTTATGTAAATATCATGCGGACAAAATATGTAGGTAAGAGTTATCGAATAAGGGGATTTCCCAGTTACTACTATGTACATATGTTCATTTCAGCAATGGTGCCAAGTGTTGTAAAACAAACATAATTAAAAAACAGTGATTTTGAAATCGTACTAGATAAAACAATTTTTACAAAAAAATTTTTTCAACCGTGTAACTTTAAATCAGTGTAAAAAGATCAAATTGTAAACCTGGATATTGTATACTAGAGATGGGCAAGGGTCTTCTTTTTGAGGCACGGCACAGCCCAAGTACGGCTGGTAAAAACTGAGGCCCAACACGCAATTTTTTAGAGGCACGGCACGGGCACAGCACGGACTAGCACGGGCGCTTTTAGTCAAAAAAAATTATTTTACACAATTTTTTGTTTTTTTTTTTAAGCATTTTATCAATGTTATTTAATAAATTCAAACGTTTTTCATTTCATACAATTTTAACTTAACCGTAAATATTTGTCTCCATTTGGATTTGTTCTTGTCTTATTTTAAATAATATCACACTTAACAAGTAAGTAAGTAACAAGTAAGGATAACCTGAACCCTGTATGTGACCAAACTTCAATCTTCGATATCTCCGGTGTAAAACAAATTTAACATTTTCCAAATCCAGATTTTATTAAACGGACTGACGAACGGACATGGCCATACCGACTCGGCTGTTGATGCTGACCAAGAATATACTATATATGTACTTTATTTTAGTTCATATTTTTATGCAAAAATAAGATTTTATCTTAATTACTACTGGTTAGCCGAGTCATTATACTCGATACCGAAGGTAAAGAGTATATTGGGTTTGTGCAATTACCGTCATGGTGTCTGTCCGTCTGTCCGTCAGTATGTTCGCAACTTTTTTCCACACCCTTCAAGTTAGAGACTTCAAACTTTGCAAATCTCTTTACCTATGGCATAGTAAATTAAAGTGTTAAGATTGGAGCTCTACGATAACTAGGGGGCTGGCAAATCGATAAACTCGATAACGCAAACACGATAGATCCAGCTATTTCGCAAGCCCTTACAGCTAGAACTACCAAGTTTGGAGAGAAAATAGCTACTATCAATCTCCAAAAAAAACTGCATCAAATTTGGAGCCACGCCCACCCATTCCGCCCCCAGCCCCCCCCCCCGCAGTTAAACTCTAAAAATGCCCATATCTTCTATAGTTTTTGAGCTAGAGCCATCAAATTTGGTGCCAAGATAGGTGTTGACGATCCCTAATCAAATTCATAAAAACTTTGGATGCCACGCCCATCTATACTGCCCTTTCCGCCCTCAACCACCCCAACGCTTCGCTAAAAACGGTAGTGCGTGTATCTTCCATAGTGTTTGAGCTAGAGTCGCAAAATTTGGTAGGTACATAACTGGTATCGACCCCCCAAAAACTGCATCAAAGTTTTGGAGCCCCACCTACCCATTCCGCCCCTAGCCCCGCCGCAGTTTAAAAACAGAAATGCTTATATCTTTTACAGTTTTAGAGTTAGAGCCACCAAATTTTGTGCCAAAATAGGTGATTATAGCCCCAAAAAAAATGCATAAAAACTTTTGATGCCACGCCAATCCATACTGCCCAAGCTGACCCAAACCGCCCCAATGCTACACTTGACACGGTAAAACACGGCAATTTTTTGTAAGGAGCCCAACACGGAATTTAAAAAGGCACGGCACGGCCCATGATCATCTCTAATCGTATTAGTACCAAGAACGTTAAATATTTGTACTCATATGCGTTTGTTTCAATTCTCGCTAGACTTGCTTGAGATTTTTTGTTATTTTTATACCCTGAACCCATAAAATGGGTAAAACATGGTATAATGGTTTTGTGCAAAAGTATGTAACAGGAAGAAGAAAGCATCTCCGACCCCATAAAGTGTATATATTCTTGATCAGAGACTACATGAGTTAGAGACTTGAGAATTTGAATATATGTTCTACTATACCAGGAGCAGAACAAATTTGTTTCAAATTATCGATAACTGTTCTGGTTTCCGATATACACATAGAATCAATTACAAAAAATATCGAATTTGGAAAATGTAAAAATAAGGTTTGAAATTATGGGTAACGATAGAACATTTCTCAAAATTTCGTTCAGCTTTTGAGTGATGTGCCTCGATCGGAAACACGGGCAGTGCTCATCTCTAGATTTGACACAATTATCACCCTCAATTGTGGGGTTGTTTGTAACAAAAGGGGCGGTATCGATTGAATCAAATACAGTTTCAGAGCCAAAGTACAACAGCAACTAAAGCAGATACAAAAACTACCCTAAAAATGGTACACCGACGCAGCAGATCGAGCATAGGCCAACAACGGCAGACGTAGGCTAATGGTAACGTAAACGACGACGTTGGCAACGTCTATGGCAGCATTAATGCATAGCATGTACGCACAATGTATGAGAAAACAAGTAGAAACGTTGCAGTCGGACTCAACCGCCTGCGGTATACTCGATACAAGTACAAAACCGATAAAAAGAGACCTGATTGCAATAGGGTGCGGATTCGGCAGTGGTGAGTGCTGCCTCAAATAATGTCTGATGCAGATGGGGATACCAAAAAGCTATCTTCCTTCCAAATTCTTGCTGCAGATCTGTGTATGATTGCAATGGCTTTCCTCCTACCAAATTTGGTGACTCTAGCTCAAAGTTACTAAAATATAGTGGAAGGGGGGCTGTGGGTGGTATGAGAAAGGGTGGCCTCCAAATTTTTGCTGCAGATCTTTAGGGGTCGTCAAGTGCTATCCTCCTAAAAAATTTGGTGACTCAAGTTCAAAGTTAGTAAAATATGAGGGATCTGCGCCCGGGTGTGAAGCGGCATCAAAATTTTTTGGGTTCTTCATCACAAATCTTGCCACCAAATTTTCTGGCTCTAGCTCAAAAGTTTTGGAAGATATAGACAATTCTGATTTCAAAATGCAGAAGGCTGTGGTAAGGGGGGGCTCCAAAACTTTGATGCAGTTTTATGGGGGTCGTTAAGAGTTACCTTCCTACCAAAATTGACTATAGCTCAAACACCAAGAAAGTTTCACTCATTACAGTTTTTAACGAAAAGTTGGGGTGGCTGGGGGTTGATTGGGCAGTATGGATGGGCGTGACATCCAAAGTTTTTATGAATTTTTTTGGTGGTCGTCATCACTTATCTTGGCACCAAGTTTGGTGGCTCTTGCTCAAAAACTGTAGAAGATATAGGCGTTTCTAGGCGGGGGGTTGAGGGGTGGTATGGGTGGTCGTGGCTCCAAGTATTTTGATGCAGCATTTTTGGTGTTGTATATATCTTATCACCAAATTTGGTAGTTCTAGCAGTAAGGGCGTGAAATAGGTGGATTTATCGATTTTGAGCTATCGAATTAATCGATTTGCCAGCCCCCCAGTTATCGTAGAACTCCTTGCCATAGATAAAGACATTTGCAAAGTTTCAAGTTTCTAACTTCAAAAGTGTGGAAAAAAGTTGCGAACATAGGGACGGACAGACGGACAGACATTGTAGAAACCCAATATACTCATTACCTTCGGTATCGAGTATCAAAAGCAGAATTAAACAGTTTGTGTGTAAGAGCGGATGGGCCTATGTTAGCGTGCACGAGATCCCCATTTGAAACGGACGAGTAGGGAGCGCTGTTATCTTTGTTCCGCCGTGAGGAGAGTCGAGAGGGAGCGAAAGGGAGCAAGCGCCATGAAGTATGTGTATGTTTTTTTCGTGTTGAAACGCAAGCTTTTATGCCTTTGTATGCATGTATGTTCCTGTTTCCGCAACTTGATTAAATCCAAGAGTTGTGAACAACAAAAAAATAAACTTTTGGATAGTAATTAAAAATTTGTTCATGTTTAAGGCAAGAGCAGAGCTCTTGTGCCAGATATAAGGTGCGCTGTATTCCAATAAGAAGAATTCTGCTTGAGACCCCGTTAAATTTTAACGCTTAAAGTTAGACTCAGCCGCAGTCGGAAAACTTAATACCACAAGAAATATGTTAAAAACAATGGTCTTAAAAAAAAGTTTTAGTAATCTATGTACTTTTAAACATTGGGAGCTACTGCTCGTAAATTTTTGCAGACGTTGGATTTTTGGACGAGAGGCGAGCGTGTCTGGAAATTATTGACTTGGTAAGTGCTATCTACTTTCTAAATAAGGTAACATCATATTAAAAAAAAAAAAACATTATGAAGGACATTTAACAAAACCAAAATATTTTCTACATTAGTACAGAAAGCAGTAAAAATAAAATAATTAAACTATCAATTGGTCGAAATTCATATAAATTGTCAACTATTGCCAAGGAAATTAATATACATATGTATATATATAAAATAATCGATGTATGTATGGTCATATTTACCTTGAACTGGATTTTTTCAAACATACTATTACGTAAATCATAAACTTTTTTAATTATAAGCTATCTTTCGACAAGAAAATGCTTATCTTAGACGATAAAAATTAAAACAAGTAAGAAGGCTCTAGTCGGGATAGCCCGACCAGAAGATACCCTGAACCCAGTTGCAGGCCTTGCGTCCTAAAAGTGTGCTTCAAATAATGACCACTTTAAACAAAACTCATAACTGACTTAACTTTACGATATCTCTGGTGTTTCTTAACCGATTTGGACGTCTATCGTTAACCATTACACCAACCCCCATTTTAACATTTTCCAAATTCGATATTTTTTGTTATCGATTCCATGTGTATATCGAAAACCAGAGTAGTTATCGATATTTTGAAGCAAATTTGTTCTGCTCATGGTATAGGAGAACTTATATTCCAAATCTGAAGTCTCTAGCTCTTGTAGTCTCTGAGATCTACGCGTTCATACAGACGGACAGACGGACGGACAGACGGACATGGCCAAATCGACTCGGCTATTGATACTGATCAAGAATATATATACTTTATGGGGTCGGAGATGCTTCCTTCTGCCTGTTACATACTTTTGCACAAAACCATTATACCCTGATTTACCCATTTTATGGGTTCAGGGTATAAATATATGTGTATAAATGTTAAGAAAGTGCTTGTGCTTCCAAATTAATTTAGTTTGTTATTGGAAGAGTTAACAGTAAATAGCTGTCGATAACTTTAAATAAGCACATGGGTTTCAAGATGCTTCTTATTGCCTGTAACATTGATACATATAGTTTTTGTGTGGTATTTCTCATTTCATATGTACATAGTACATGCATATGCGTTTTAATATAGAGACATATGTTAGAACTTGCCAACCATAAAACTATCTATTACAATGACAGTGAATAATAACTGTGGATGTCTTGCGAACACGAGTGCTTTCGTTTACGTTAGTGAGATGAATACACATACATACATACCTATGGTTAAGGTATAGGTTTCATTGACACAAAAATCTCTATTCAATGAGGTAAAGATGAAATAGCAACAACAACCACTCAGATCACAGAACATGTTGGCAAGAAAGCTGTGTGAGTAGGTGTTTATTGTTTTTAATGTTGGTGTTGGCACATTCCACGCCAATTGAAAATATAAGTTTTTGCAGTGCTGTATTTGTATCTTACAAAAGTATCACAACTAAAAATGTGTCAATAAACAAATTATGATCATTTGGAAAAGTTAAACTGAGTTGTGCTACTTTCGACATTTCAAATTAGTTCAACGGGTGGTTTTAGCGAGTGACGAAAACGCCCTATACATGTTAATAAGTCGTTTGCACAAACATACAAATAAACAATAGATAAATCCCATTCCTATGAATGCTTGGAAATATGTCATGGCTGCAGCTTTATGCATTTATGACATTAGATTACTATATGTACACACACTAACACTTACACGCAGTTAATAGTTGCTAGGCCGCATCACTCTCTTTTCTGCTATGCACTAGAGAGGTAAGAGAAACTGAGCGACTGAGTTTGCGCATGGGAACCGCAAACAAGAATAATGCAATGTACACATGTCGCACAACACGCGCACTAATACATAAAAGCATGCTGCCCACTCTCTCACACACACACTAACATTTATAAATGCAAGTGCACTTCGCATGCTTAGCTTGAGAGTGGCTGGCGGAATGACGTCAAATGCTGTCCAATAATGGTTATAAGTATGTAGTTACATACTTATGTACATACATAGCTGTATTTTAATCGTGTTATAGCAATACAACAATTTCAATCGTTTCATTTATGTATGTATGTATTTACATTTGCATGCCCCAAATTGGATATGTAATGCACTTTGTTTGTTTTAAGCAAACTGGCGCCAGCTAGCGGCACAATTTGACAAAAAAAAAAGGGTGGCAGATGTCGCAGTCGCTGCTTTGGCTGCTGCTGACCTTAATATGCATTAATTGCTTCAAGCAGCTGTAAAGTTGGAGAAGCTTTTGTTGAGCGCAAGTGTGAGAGTATATGTGTTCTAATGCGCTCCCATTTCTCGCTCTCTTGGTCATGCTCACGCGCATTATGCGCAGCTTTCGCTTATGGAGCACGGAGCATTCAGCGCATATATGTATTTGTTTGATCCCTAGCACTTTAAAACAAGGCACATGCACACACACATAGCTAAGGCTGCACTGTCAGCGTCGCGTTTTTGCTAGCTGCGCTTTTGGTTTTTTGGATCTTTTGTTTGCTTTTGTTTTGTTTATTATGTGAATGTAGGCTGCCTTATTTGTAGCTGTATTTACAAGAGTATATGCTTGTTTGTGTATATTGTTCATATACTTATATGTATATAAACATAAAAATATACATTTGTGTATATTTGTATATACATATGTAAATTTTAATAAACAGATGCGTATGTATATACATACATATGGATGTACATATTTATGTCAATAAGAAGGCTCTGTCTTGCCAGTCGCCACCCCTTGATCATGCGCACTAACTTTAAATTCGAGTTACTATTTCGATCGATTTTCCAACATATGCACATATCCATTCAAAGATATGTACGTATTGATGTACATATGTACATATATAATAAAGCATATATGTCAAATGCTATCCAAAGATTATTGTTAACTACTAGCTATAAATAATCTGCTGCACTGATCAAGGCAGCAAATATGACACTTTTAAAAAATAATGTGGTTCATGTCGTTTTTTAGAGCTCAAGCTAGAGTAGTGAGAACATGCTAATATTTTAATGTATGTACTTAGCCTTGATGCTATGCTCATGAATGTCAATTAGCTTAATGCAAGCAAAAGAGGGAGAGAAAGAGAGAGATAGAGAGAAAGAGAGAGATAGAGAGAAAGAGAAACACACTCCAAACACACTCCACCGCTCACGTAAGCTCGCTCCCATTTTGCTATACCTTACACTTTTTCGCAATGAGGTGGTTTTCAATTATCGCAATAATCGCTTTGTATGCGCCAGCAGCCCGTCGCATCAAAAGCTTGAGCTGGTTTTTATGGTCTTGCCACTCATTTCCTCACCCAATAATACGAACATATACGTATGTATAATTATGTATGCCTGTAAGTCATTTTCGCATTCAGCAACAGAAAATTTAAGCTGATTTGAAATGTCAACGAACATTATTGGCTTTTTATATATGTATACATTAAGGCAACTGTTTTTGACAGTCTCTGGCTTTCAAGCATGATTTTAACAATAAACTAATAAAAAAAAAAACAAAAATTGTGACTTTGCAAATCAAAAAAACACTAATTTAATTAGTTATGTAATTTAAATTTTCAGATAAAATGCCGCCAGGCTATCGACTCGGTACAAGTTAGAGAAAAACGAACGTCATATAGCAGCTAGCTTTTACGTGATAGCTTAACGTTTTCATTCATCGGTACAAGTTAGAGACAAACGAAGGTCATATAGCAGCTAGCTTTTACGTGATAGCCTAACGTATTCAGTCATCTGGCAGTCTCGCCTTTAAGTGTGTACACACTGAATTAGACTTACATACCGCTAACCTTTTTCTTTATACAAGGCTAAAATTAAATTTTTTTCCGACTGAACTCTGCGCTTATTTCTTTTGAAGTCTGCTTAGCAAACAATGCACCTGATTTTGGGACACATTAATTTACCTCTCAATTTAAATTTTGCGCGCATATTTTATACCAGCTGTTTCGTGTGGAACGTAGTCTACATAATAAATAGGCAATAACAATGCGTTAAAGTGCGACAACTAGTCTCTTAAACATCCCGAACGTTGCCAGATTATGACACCCATAGCGCGACATGTAAGTAGTTTAAAATAAACTATGTATATTAACTCAATAATAAAATAAACAATATAAGCCATTTGTTAGTTTTTATTTAAACTACTTTCGTTATTTGTGTATTTGTGTACACATAGCTAGACGCTCATTTAAATAGATTTTACTGTGTAACAGTCTGGCAAGGTAAATTCTTTACGAAAATGGCGAACACGAGCAAACCTCCGATGAACGACGAGTGGAAAAAATAATTATTTTTTTATATTTCGTTTTGCCAGCGAAATTCCAACGCGAGTCAGCCACCAAACGAAAAAAAAAGCATAGTGCGAAAACAAGTTTACTTTAAAAAGTTAATCGAGCAAAGTGCATTAATATGGCCATCTAAACAGAATAAATAAACTTAATATTTGCAAATTACGAAAAAGCAGCTGAAAAACTAATTGAGTTGAGTGCGTACCGTGAATGTGTGAGTGAGCAAGCGAGAAAGAACAGAGCATAGTGCAAAAGGAAATAAAAATAAAACCAATAAAAAATTAACAGTGCACAGCAACGAAGTGCAAAATAAAACTTGGCGGTAAAATCTGTCCGCGTGCATGTTGTGGGCTCCTCTTCTTTGTGAACATGTTATGTGTCTGCGTAAAATTGCCATACAAATTATCAATGCAGTTAAACAAAAACAACAGCTAAGCCACTAACGCACCATTTACTGTAATCGTGATCTCTATGCGGACTCTACGTAACACAGCAACACGTAACGTAAGCAGTAAAGGCGGCAAAAAATTCTACAATTAGGCGACGTACAGCGTGCGCCATGTGTGCAACCAATTATGCAAAAGAGCAACAAATGCAACGACTGTGGCACCGTCAGAGCTGATTTATGTACACTTGCAACAACAAATATCAAAGCGCTAAATTTAAACGTAAATCGCAACAGCAACAACTAAAAGGTAAACTAACAACACTGCAACAACTTAAATTAAAGACAGCGTCGAGTCCAACCAAACAAAAAAACTAATTTCAATTGGTTTCAATTGTGAAACAGTTGAGCATCACATATATTTACATATGGTGGGGTAGGGCTGTTGAAGTAAATTTTCATGCCACCTGCACTTCGGACTTTTGCACACACACACTCATAATCTAGGTTTCTTTCTAAAACAGATTTTAAAAGTTTTGCCCCCGTCGTTGCTGTGCGACAAGAACAATAATAATCAAAACAAAAATGTTTAAAATCCATTTTCTTTACCCACCGCATCAGCGCTGCTTAGTCTGTCATTTGCCTTGTGCTTCTTCTTTATCAACTTTACACACACACCTTCACAAACACTTATGCAAGCGTCAACGTTCAGAACAGCTGTCTCGCTTGCTCATGCATAGTCAGAGCACACAGTGGGACAAAATAAGAAACAAATAATAAAAAATTTAATACATAATTTAAAGCAACACAAAATTAATTTAATTTAAAATCAATGTGTGTTCCTACATAATCAACAAATACATTTTTATAAATATATAAGTATAAAATAGTATCGCTGTCCTAATTATATTACAGTGATGCAAAATACATACAGTTAGTTAACCTTAATTAACATATAAAAACTTTATGTCTTAAAAGGCACAAGAAAAAACCATCATAGTAACTAAATTACAAAAGCACACGAATAGTAAAATAAAAGCAGCCACGAAAAAATAAACTAAACATTTTGCGATTTAGTGTATTTGTTTATTTTGTAGATTAACCATCAACTCTTTACCAACGGTGATTTTGTTTTTTAGTGCTGCCAACGCTATCAGCTCGATTATATGTGTTGTATTTTAAAGGCGTAAAATTGGTGAACATTAAGTTGGAAATATAGTTTTAGATATGTACATACAGTTGGATCTAACAAAAACATATTATCAAATAGGTTTATATTGGTTGTGGAAAACTTGTAGGGTGTTCTTTAAAAAAAAAAAGAAAAATTATTGAATTAAAGTCCAAATTAAATCGTGATTAATTGGTTTTTGATATACGAATAACAGTTACATTTTTAAAGATCAGCAACCAAAGTATTTGTTTTGACTTTTGCATGTGCCTTTGATGCCTTGAACAGCATACTTTCCTTGACGCAACACAGGTTAAAAGCATAATTTAAATCTGCAACTCATTATTGGTCTTGTGTGCTGTGCTGTCCTTTGCTGTTCTTGATTTTATGCATTTTGCTATGTTTGTGTTTTCTGTGTCTACCCAAGTGATATCCCCTTTGCTCCCCCTTTTCGGCAACGAGCTGCAAGTTTATTTTATTATATTCTATCTACTTCATTGTTAACAACAGCAAGCAAAAGAAGCAAGCATCCTTTTAAGCATTCCTATTCCTGTATTTTGTTTAAGATCGACCAACGCGCCTGCTTGCAACAACTACAAACATACATGCAACTGTACGTGCTATTCGTAAAAAAAACTAAACTAGTAAGGTTCTAGTCGAGGGAGATCGACTACGATATATCCTAAATCGCTGAACTGTAAGTGTTTAAAACAAATGTTGTTCAAAATGATGAGCTCAAAGTATTAAAACTTATTTGTATATCGGAAACGAAAAGATTAATCAATCATCCTATAATAAATAAGTGGGTATCGATCACGCGTTGTTGTGCTTGCTGATGTTTTAACTCTATGAGTGAAAGACAGAACACAATTTTAAATATAATAAGGAATGCATAAGGAATGCCTGTTTTTATACATTTATATTTATTAACATTTTGTTTGTATAGGGAAAATACAATTGTGCTTTTTACCATCTTACTATAAAAAAAAATGCTAAATCTGCTCAGCCGTCCTAAGTTGAATAATTAATTTTAAATTTTGTACACCGTTAATATAAGGATTTGATCTGCGCAATGACAGAAATGTCCTTATCGACTCTTCTTAATGCTGTTTAAGAATATATATTATTTTTAAGGTTGAAGATGTTTTCCTCTACCTCTGATATAGATGTGCAAAACTTCATTATACCCTTTTTGGTAGTTTTCAATAGGCTTAGGGTATTAAAAAATAAATAAATGTGAATAGTGTAAACTCAAGTTACAAGAAACTGGTTTCAGTTTCCTCTCTTTCTGGCAAAGCAGCATTTTACATTTTCATGCACAAAACAAATAATTTTTTTCTGACAATGGACCAAAAGTAAAAAGTTTTATTGCAAAAATAAATTAAGCCGCTTACGGTTTTATGTGAAAAGTTAAGCCTAGAGTAAAGCATCATTTAATTTGAAATGCATTAAGGTGTCATATGTGTCCGTGGCATTTTGATCTTCGCGACTATCGAGAAATAACTGTATTTATAAAAGTATGAGGTCTTTTAATAATTTTGTTTTTAATTTTAAATAATAAAAATATAAAGTAAATTTCCTTTTATTTATGCAAAATTTAAAATAATGTGTCTTAGTTTTTCTTTAATACACTCACTTTTCGAAAATTACTTTTATTTTTAAGCCTTGAAACCATAAACAAGAAAGAAGGCTCTAGTCGGGACAGTCCGACTAGAAGACACCCTGAACCTAGTTGCAGTAAATATTTTACTCCTTACACCCTAAAAATATGCTTCAAATAATGATCAATTTAAACAAAACTAAAAACTGACTTAATTTAGGATATCTCCGGTTTTTCTTAACCGATTTAGACGAAATTTTGAGAAAAGTTCTATCGTTACCCATAATTTCAACCCCTATTTTTACATTTTCCAAAATCGGTATTTTTTGTAATCGATTCCATGTGTATATGGAAAACCAGAATAGTTATCGATAGTTTGAAACAAACTTGTTCTGCTCATGATATAGGACAACTTATATTCCAATCCTGAAGTTTCTAGCTCTTTGTGGTCTCTGAGATCTACGCGTTCATACAGACGGACGGACAGACGGACATGGCCATATCGACTTGGCTATTGATGCTGATCAAGAATATATATACTTTATGGGGTCGGAGATGCTTCCTTCTGCCTGTTACATACTTTTGCAAAAAACCATTATACCCTGATTTACCCATTTTTATGGGTTCAGGGTATAAAAATGGGTAAAAAGGGTAAAATTATTTAGTGCATATAGAAAACATCAGAACACATGTCCCTATGTTAAAAACCGTTGTGACTATTGAAACAAATAAGTTTAAGTTGAAACATAAGTTCTCAATCTATAGTTTTTTTCTTTTTTTATACTCGATACCGAAGGTAAAGAGTATATTGGGTTTGTGCAATTACCGTCATGGTGTCTGTCCGTCCGTATGTTCGCAACTTTTTTCCACACCCTTCAAGTTAGAGACTTCAAACTTTGCAAATCTCTTTATCTATGGCATAGTAAATTAAAGTGTCAAGATTGGAGCTCTACGATAACTAGGGGGCTGGCAAATCGATAAACTCGATAACGCAAAATCGATAGATCCAGCTATTTCGCAAGCCCTTACAGCTAGAACTACCAAATTTGGGGAGAAAATAGCTACTAACAATCCCCAAAAAACTGCATCAAAAATTTTGGAGCCACGCCCACCCATTCCGCCCCCAGCCCCCCCGCAGTTTAACACTAAAAATGCCTATATCTTCTACAGTTTTTGAGCTAGACCCACCAAATTTGGTGCCAAGATAGGTGTTGACGATCTCCAACCAAATTCATAAAAACTTTGGATGCCACGCCCATATATACTGCCCTATCCGCCCTCAACCACCCCAACGCTTCGCTAAAAACGGTAGTGCGTGTATCTTCCATAGTGTTTGAGCTAGAGTCACAAAATTTGGTAGGTAGATAACTGGTAACGTTCCCCCAAAAACTGCATCAAAGTTTTGGAGCCCCACCCACCCATTCCGCCCCCAGCACCCCCGCAGTTTAAAAACAGAAATGCTTATATCTTTTACAGTTTTTGAGTTAGAGCCACCAAATTTTGTGCCAAAATAGGTAATTATAACCCCCAAAAAAATTCATAAAAACTTTGGATACCACGTCAATCCATACTGCCCAAGCTGCCCCAAACCGCCCCAATGCTTCACTAAAAACGGGAATGCGTGTATTTTCCAAAGCGTTAAGGCTAGAGTCACCAAATTTGGTAGGAAAATAGCTATTAACGATCGTCGAAAAACTGCATCAAAGTTTTGGAGCCACGCCCCCCCGTTCCCCAGCCCCCTGCATTTTGAAATCAAAAACGCCTATATTTTCCACATTTTTTGAGCTAGAGACCCAAATTTGATGCCAAGATTGGTGATGAAGAAACCCAAAAATTTTGGATGGCGGCCCCCACCCATACCGCCCCCAGCCCCCCCTTCACCATATTCTACTAACTTTGAGCTAGAGTCACCAAATTTGGTATGAAGATAGCAATTAACATCATAAATAGATCTACAGCAAAACTTTGGACGCCACGCCCCCCATACCAGCCCCCAGCCCCCATTCCACCATATTCTATTAACTTTGAGCTAGAGTCACCAAATTTGGTATGAGGATAGCAATTAACATCATAAATAGATCTGCAGCGAAACTTTGGATGCCACGCCCCCCATACCAGCCCCCAGACCCCAGCCCCCCTTCCACCATATTCTACTAACTTTGAGCTAAAGTCTCCAAATTCGGTTTGTCTCCAAAATCAGCTCTCTTTTAATCTGTTTTACTACTGGTGTTGAGTATACCGCAATCGGGTGCGTCCGACTGCAACGTTTCTACTTGTTTTTAATATAGAAAACTTATCCACATTTGATATACGCTTATAATCGATGTCAATCAAATTTTAAATGAAGCTTAAACATACATAGTGTTTGCGCAGTAGAAAAAATATTAACTATAGCAGTTTAAGTTTCCAAATGATTTTAATGTATTTTGTGAACACGATGGCGTTTTCGGAATTTGCGAATAAACTTAGTAAAGTGAAGTTTATGATTAATCTATATTGATCACCTGTTAAAATTTAATAGAATGCGGTCAACAAACACCAACGAAATCAATTATTGAAACTCTTCAAGCACGCAAACACTTTCAGGGTATCCTCATAGTTGAGGCTTCTTTCTCAGCTGAGGCATTTTTACCGGTTTTTTTTTTTTTTTGATTTTTTTTTTGCTAATCAGGAATACCTTGTGCTTCTCTGTGCTCGCGTCTTGTAATCGCTCCGCACAATGGACTCCTTTTACAACAGCTCTTTACCCAGCAGGCGGCCTCAGCGTCCGTGACTGCTGCTCGAAGCGACTCAGTCGCAACAGACGTTGCACTTGGTATGGAAGCTACCAACGCGTTGCAAACAACAGGCTTTGGCTTCACGTACGTTGCGTTTGTTGAACAGTTTGCTGTTGTGTTAATAATTGATATAATGCATACTAAAAATGCACTCTGTAAACACAACAAAAACGAAAACAATAATTCTAACTGCTGTGTGGTGCGTGCGCAGGTGTAAATAATTAAATTCTATAACTTTTCAACTAACAAACAGTTTATGTATTTGCATTGTGTTTTGCAGCGTTGCCAACAGCAGGACGTCAACGCCAACGTCGTCGTCGTCGTCTTAGCACTAAGCACTGTGCGTGTTGAGCACCGCAGCCTAAGTGTACCAGAGACGAAGAGAGAGAGAGAGCGAGAGCACTCTATAGGCAAACTTCAATAATAGCAACAACAGCAGATAAAAGCAAGTGGGCAAGTGTCACTCTCCAAAATACCCAAAATGGCAGCCGTGCGGGGTCATCAATATTTTAGCTTGCGCTGGAATAACTATCAGAATACAATGACGTCAGTGTTCCAGCAGCTTCGCGAGGATCTCTCCTTTGTCGATGTGACGTTGTCCTGTGAGCATGGCTCGCTTAAAGCGCACAAGGTGCGTATAAAAATAATTTTCGACTTCGAGTTTTTGTATTAATGAAGAAAATATTACTAATTTTTTTGTTTTGCTTAACAGGTTGTGTTGTCCGCCTGCTCAACGTATTTTCAAAAGCTGCTGCTCGAGAATCCATGCAAGCATCCAACGATCATTTTACCCGCCGACATTATTTTCACAGACCTCAAAACGATTATCGATTTTGTGTATCGCGGCGAAATCGATGTTACCGAATCGGATCTACAGGTGAGTTCAAGCAAAAGAAAAAAAAGAATAAATTAGCTAATCTATAAAGCTTGACCAAAAGATTCGACCTAATAGGCGCAAACCTAAATATATTTTTAGCTTGATTTAATAGAGATTGAACCGGTATTGGAATTACAAGAAATTGCTTTTATTACACGTGAAAAGCTTACTTATTAAAAATGATTTCAAATTTTCTTCCGTTACTCACTAGATAAGCTTTAAAACAGATCAGATTAAGACATTAAGTACTGAAGTTAATGGTTGTCCATAGATGAGTTTCGGGAAAACTGCTTTAATAATGTTATTGCATTAATTAAAAACAGCACACCGTTTTTAAACCTTTCGTACAAGTATATATATGAAATTTCTTGAAATATTTAAAAAAGATCGATTGTTGGGTTCAACTGTTTTCTGAGGCCCGAGCCCGCTCGAACTTGAAGTGTTCTTTAAAAGGCCCAGGCCGGCCCGGCCCAAAACTAATGCATATACAGTGAAAGCTCCCTTAGCTATTGATGTTTGCTAACAAATTTAATATGTAGACAAAATTAATATGTTTTTTAAATTCAGTTATTTTTTCGTACTAATATATGTATGTACATATACATATATATATATTTTTTTTAAATGTTGTTTTTAATAAGTTTGAGCTTTAAAAAAATTGTCAATTGTAGACTGTTTACAATTATCTTGTTTGCGCTTAAGATTTAAGTGCTCAATGCGACTTTTAAAGTTGTGGAAGCATTGATAAGATATTATATTATATTATATTATATTATATTATATTATATTAAAAAAATCCTCCTGAGAGAGATAGTTTGTATAGAAATTTAAAAAAAATAGTGTCCGCGTCCTGCCAAGGGAGCGTCCGCCCAAGAGAACGGATTTTGTATGAAAATCATGCTAAAAAACTTGGGACTATAAAATTCGTCCGGCTAAGGGAGCTCTCCGCCTGAGGGAGCTGTCCGCGAGTAGAGCTTTCACTGTATATTCATTTAAATAGACGGAAAATATAATAGCATCACCAAGCACCTTTTTTCTGACAGTCCAAAAAATAAACATTTAGAGGACGAAATTTTTCAAAATTTTTCAAAAAATATGTTAACCAAATCTCTTTCTAAAAAAGTATTTATTTATTATATTTTACAAATTTTAACTGTTATTTCGATCGTTGAGGAGTAACTAGGCCAGCATTTAATGGTAATTGTTTTGAACCAATTTCTTGACAAAAATTTGATTTTCTACAGGACTACAACAAAGCAACGAAATGTCCTAGATATTAATGCAGTATCGCAAGAAGTTTGAAAAAGGTGTGCTATTATTTTTTCCGCCTCTGTATGTATGAACATATGAAAAAAGCCATATGGTCATTTTTAATTTTTGTCTACTTAAAAGTAGCTCAAATAGCATATACAAAAACAATAATATTTCCTAATATTTTATCGTTTACTTAGCATGTATTCCTTATTATTAGTATAATTGTAATATTTATATGTTTTAAAGTTATATTTTTTGTAAGTCTAAATAAAATTGGATGAAAAATTGACGTCACAGACTAATTGGAAATCTTGTCACGTTTGCGATGTCATGTTTCAAATTAATAATCAAACTTGGAAATAAATAAAATTAAAGTTTCATTTCAAAATGAACACGACTTCCGTTTTTCGTCGCGTTCGCGATGCACTGTTTTTTATAAATAATTTGAAAACGACCCGTTTTCAAAGCTTGTCTTTTAAAGTAAAAATAGTGTTGCAAAAATGCGTTAAACACGTGAGAAAATGTTTTTAAATATGTCAACTATTGCCATATTTTTATACTCGATACCGAAGGTAAAGAGTATATTGGGTTTGTGCAATGTCCGTCATGGTGTCTGTCCGTCTGTCCGTCTGTCCGTCCGTATGTTCGCAACTTTTTTCCACACCCTTCAAGTTAGAGACTTCACACTTTGCAAATCTCTTTATCTATGGCATAGTAAATTAAAGTGTCAAGATTAGAGTTCTACGATAACTAGGGGGGCTGGCAAATCGATAAACTCGATAACGCGAAATCGATAGATCCAGCTAGCAAATATTTTTGTAATTGCTCGATTGAATACCTCGTGTTGACTGTGCTTATATTTAAAGAAGTTTTTAAAATTTTAGTTTTTATTCAAAAATTGAAAACATGTGTGAAAACTAGCACTTGCTTACAGCCCCAGCGACACACAAAGTCTACATGATTGCCAAACAATCAAAAAGCTTCCACTCTTCACTCCTGCCTTTCTCATTTATCAATAGATTTACAAAATCACTTTTTTTATTAGTGGCTATCTGTAAAATTGTTCGCGCCATAGTTTGAATTGTTAAATACAAATCAAATTTCACTATGAGCACATCGAAAGTAAGAACTATTAAAAAATCATTTATAATGCGATAATAGGCGGTTCCAGTACTTGTCTTTTATTGGGCCTTACCGGGCCGGGTTTTTTGCTTATGCCCGGGCCTGCACGAAATTCACTTTTTAGGCCCGGGCCTGTGCAAGCCCGTAGGTCACGAAGAAAAGGCCCGCACCCTCCTCCAGTTCAAACCTATTATAAAGTTATTCGCTAACCGGGTAAGGAGAGTTTCTAACTAACTAAGGTTTTGGGTTTAGGCTTTATGTCAATTGCTATTTTTCTATCAAACTTTGTGACTCTAGCTCAAACAATATGAAAGGAAAATCGATAAATTCGATAACTCAAAATCGAGAAATCCTCCTATTTTACACGCCCTTACATACCGCCCACAGCTGCCCTTCCCCACATTTTACTTACTTTGAGCTAGAGTCACCAAATTTAGTAGGAAAATAGCAATTGACGACCCCCAAAGATCTGCATAAAAAATGTTGATGCCACTTCCACCCATATCGCCTTTGCGCTGGTATCAGAGTACTCCGCAGTCGGTTACGTCCGACTGCAACGTTATTACTTGTTATACTCGATACCGAAGGTAAAGAGTATATTGGGTTTGTGCAATGTCCGTCATGGTGTCTGTCCGTCTGTCCGTCTGTATGTTCGCAACTTTTTTCCACACCCTTCAAGTTAGAGACTTCAAACTTTGCAAATCTGTTTATCTATGGCATAGTAAATTAAAGTGTCAAGATTGGAGTTCTACGATAACTAGGGGGCTGGCAAATCGATAAACTCGATAACGCAAAATCAATAGATCCAGCTATTTCGCAAGCCCTTACAGCTAGAACTACCAAATTTGGGGAGAAAATAGCTACTAACAATCCCCAAAAAACTGCATCAAAAATTTTGGAGCCACGCCCACCCATACCGCCCCCAGCCCCCCCGCAGTTTAACACTAAAAATGCCCATATCTACTACAGTTTTTGAGCTAGACCCTCCAAATTTGGTACCAAGATAGGTGGTAACGATCTCGAGCCCAATTCATTAAAACTTTGGATGCCACGCCCATCTATACTGCCCTATCCGCCCTCAACCACCCCAACGCTTCGCTAAAAACGGTAGTGCGTGTATCTTCCATAGTGTTTGAGCTAGAGTCACAAAATTTGGTAGGTAGATAACTGGTTACGACCCCCCAAAAACTGCATCAAAGTTTTGGAGCCCCACCCACCCATTCCGCCCCCAGCCCCCCCGCAGTTGAAAAACAGAAATGCTTATATCTTTTACAGTTTTTGAGTTAGAGCCACCAAATTTTGTGCCAAAATAGGTGATTATAGTCCCAAAATAAATGCATAAAAACTTTGGATGCCACGCCAATCCATACTGACCAAGCTGCCCCAAACCGCCCCAATGCTTCACTAAAAACGGGAATGCGTGTATTTTCCAAAGCGTTAAGGCTAGAGTCACCAAATTTGGTAGGAAGATAGCTAATAACAATCCCCAAAAAACTGCATTAAAGTTTTGGAGCCGCGCCCCCCCTGAACCCGAGCCCCCTGCATTTTGAAATCAAAAACGCCTATATTTTCCACATTTTTTGAGCTAGAGCCGCCAAATTTGGGGCCAAGATTGGTGATGAAGAAACCCAAAAAAAGTGGATCGCGCCCCCCACCCATACCGCCCCCAGCCCCCCTTCCACCATATTCTACTAACTTTGAGCTAGAGTCACCAAATTTGGTATGAGGATAGCAATTGACATCATACACAGATCTTCAGCTAAAATTTTGATGCCAAGCCCCCCCCCCCCCATACCTCCCCCAGCCTACCATCCACCATATTCTTCTAACTTTGAGCTAGAATCACCAAATTTGGAAGGAAGATAGCTTTTTGGCATCCCCATCTGCACCAGACAATCTTTGAGGCAGCATACACCCCTGCAGCAGCATACACCCCTGCCGTATCCACACACCATTGCAATCAGCTCTCTCTTTTAATCTGTTTTACTACTGGTATCGAGTATACCGCAGTCGGGTGCGTCCGACTGCAACGTTTCTACTTGTTTATTTTGGTTTTGAAGAATTTACCAAAAAATACTGATTTAAATGTAAATAATTGCTTTTGAAAATATTGTTTACAATTTTTAAAATAAAGCGTTGTTTTTTATACTTTCATACACTTAAAAGTGGAAAAGTATTGTAATGTTATTGATAATAACTGAATATACGAAACAAGAAAAAAATGGGCTTAAAAAAGTTTTTTGTCTTAAAATTTTCAAAAATGACCGCGGTATATTTTAAAACCATTATTAAATCGGTGCGGGGCGACACTGACTCGAAATTTAAATAAAGTTGTTATTATTCACCAAACGAATTTTTAAATTTTGATAACGGGTTTGGGTGAGGACCTAGACTTGAACTAGTTTGGATTTACGCCTTAACTAGTTATATTTTCTCATAATTCTTATGACTCAAGCTCAAAAACTGTGCTAGCGATGGGAAGACAGCAATTTGAATCGGCATTATTAAATAATTTGTATCTATATCTATAAAATTGAATGTCTCTTAAGGAATTGATCATGTGATGATCTTTAGAACCTATTTTATAGGAAAAAATCCAACGATGTCAGATCTGCTAACTATTATAAAAACTAAATTTTTTGTTACGAAGATATAGTCTTTCAAATTGGTCTGATTTTCAGTGTTACATAAAAATCAAAATATGTATTAAGGTTATTGGGCTATGAAATACAATATCTTTAAAACTAGGAAACGGATCGTCATTATTTTTAATTCTTTTGATAGATCTATTTATTAAGAAAAGAATAATAAAGAATAAATTGTACTGTTTGCTTTGCGTTTGGCCAAGTAAATCGATATTTACCAACTATCCATAGTTTGGTGTGTTCGGCCATATTTTCAAAATAAGTTTTTTGATTTTCCTTTATCTTATACAAAAAAGTTTAAGCTGCCCGTTTCGGCCCCTTTTTTATTAAGAGGTAAAATAGTGAAAAAAGACATAACTCAAAAAATGTGTTGCATGCATTTCTGGGTAATTTGTGACCCATACTTATTGTAATACGTTCGTATTTGTTAAGATACATGATTTTTATACTCGATACCGAAGAGACTTGAAAGCTAGAGACGTAAGCTAGAGACTTGAAACTTTGCAAAAGTCTTTATCTATGGCATAGTAAATTAAACCCCAACGCTTCGCTAAAAACGGTAGTGCGTGTATCTTCCATAGTGTTTAAGCTAAAGTCACCAAATTTACTAGAAAGATAACAGTTTATGACCCCAAAAAAACTGCATCAAAGTTTTGGAGCCACGCCCCCCCTCCGTTCCCCAGCACCCTGCACTTTGAAATCAAAAACGCCTATATCTTCCACAGCTTTTTAAGCTAAAGCCACTAAATTTGGTTCCAAGATTGGTGATGAAGAACCCCAAAAATTTGGATGCCGCCCCCCACCCATACCGCCCCAGCCCCCTTTCCATTATATTCTACCAACTTCGAGCTTGAGTCACAAAATTTGTTATAAGGATAGCGATTGCCATCATTCATAGATCTGCAGTAAAATTTGGATGCCACGCCCCCCTTACCGCCCCCAGCCCCCCGTATTTTACTAACTTTGAGCTAGAAACACCAAATTTGGTAGGAGGATAGCAATTGGCATCAAACGTAGATCTGCAGCAAAACTTTGGATCCCGGGCCCTCATACCGCCCCCAGCCCCCTTCCATACCCATAACGAACTTTGAGCTAGAGTCGCCAAATTTAGAAGGAAGATAGCTTTTTGGCATCCCCATCTGCATCAGACAATCTTTGTGGAAGCGTACAGCTCTGCCGTATCCGCATCAAATTGTAATTAGGTCTCTTTTAATCTTTTCTATTACTGGTATCGAGTATACCGCAGTCGGTTGCGTACGACACACAAAATAAAATAGAAAAGATGAACAGTGCGAATATGCTTATTCCGTTGTTGGTAGCATATGTTGTTACAAGTACAAGCGAGGAAGAGGAGCATCAAAACCGCAAACACCGTCGACCCAAATGGTGGGTCAAACGTTACTAATGTTGGTTGATGGGCACAAAAATATATACGATTTGGTATTTCCTGAGCCCAGGGCCAGTGTGTACATATTGTCTAAAATCGGTACTATCAATAAGCAGTTTAGTATTTTTTGCTTCGTAGCTAGATACCTAGAACACACGCAGCAAAAAAAAACAATTCCCAAAATGCAAAATTATTTTTTTCGCTGTGCTGGATACCTACCTTTAACAGCTAAATATGTGGCCTAAACAAAAAGTATTAAAAATCGTATCGTTAAATTTTGTATGTATATCTTTTTTTTTTTAAAGTGCTAAAAATAACCAAAAGAAATAGTAGATGCTTTTATTATGCTACTAATGCAATCTTCGTTAAAATCGTAATGTTTACAAATCTTCGTCTAAAAAAGAATTTGTTTATTATATTTTACAATTTTTACCTGTTATTTCGATCGTTGAGGAGTAACAAGGCCAGCATTTAATGGTAATTGATCGAAAAATGCACTCTAAATTTGAAAAAGGACAAAATTATCAAATATATCAAAGATAAGTTGGTTGATTGGTTATGTTTTCGACTAAAATAATACAAAAGAACAAAAACTTTTAATAGATGGGAAATACAAGAGATAAATAATGTCTTTGAACCAATTTCTTGAAAAAAATTTGATTTTCTACAGGAGTTGACGTCTTTTAAAGACTACAACTAAACAACGAAATGTTCTAAATATTATAAAAAATAATAATTTTTAAGCGCAAGAAGTTTGAAATAAATTATATTGGTAAAGCTATGCACGGGGGAATATTTAATAGTCATATGCTATTAAGGTCGGTATGTAAATAGGCCCCTTAAATTCGTAGAACTGTTAACAAACGCTCAGTTTATAGGTTGATCAATTATCTATCACTTAATTTTTATACTCGATACCGAAGGTAAAGAGTATATTGGGTTTGTGCAATGTCCGTCATGGTGTCTGTCCGTCTGTCCGTCCGTATGTTCGCAACTTTTTTCCACACCCTTCAAGTTAGAGACTTCAAACTTTGCAAATCTCTTTATCTATGGCATAGTAAATTAAAGTGTCAAGATTGGAGCTCTACGATAACTAGGGGGCTGGCAAATCGATAAACTCGATAACGCAAAATCGATAGATGCAGCTATTTCGCAAGCCCTTACAGCTAGAACTACCAAATTTGGGGAGAAAATAGCTACTACCAACTCCCAAAAAAATGCATCAAAAATTTTGGAGCCACGCCTACCCATACCGCCCCCAGCCCCCCCGCAGTTTAACCCCAAGAATGCCCATATCTTCTACAGTTTTTGAGCTAGAGCCATCAAATTTGGTTCCAAGATGGGTGTTGACGATCCCCAATCAAATTCATAAAAACTTTGGATGCCACGCCCAGCTATACTGCCCTTTCCGCCCTCGACCACCCCAACGCTTCGCTAAAAACGGTAGTGCGTGTATCTTCGAAAGTGTTTGAGCTATAGTCTCAAAATTTGGTAGGTAGATAACTGGAAACGACCCCCCAAAAACTGCATCAAAGTTTTGGGGCCCCACCTACCCATTCCGCCCCCAGCCCCCTAGCAACTTAAAAACAGAAATGCTTATATCTATTACAGTTTTTAAGCTAGAACCACCAAATTTTGTGCCAAGATAGGTGATTACAACCTCCAAAAAATGCATAAAAACTTTGGATGCCACGCCAATCCATACTGCCCAAGCTGCCCCAAACTGCCCCAATGCTTTACTAAAAACGGGAATGCGTGTATTTTCCAAAGAGTTAAAGCTAGAGTCACCAAATTTAGTAGGAAGATACCTAACGATCCCCAAAAAACTGCATCAAAAATTTGGAGCCACGCCCCCCATTCCCTAGCCCCTTGCATTTTGAAACCTATATTTTCCACAGCTTTTGAGCTAGAGCCGCCAAATTTGGTGCCAAGATTGGATGTGAAGAAACCCAAAAATTTTGGATGGCGCCCGCATCCATACCGCCCCCAGCCCCCCTTCCACCATATTCTACTAACTTTGAGCTAGAGTCACCAAATTTGGTATGAGGATAGCAATTAACATCATAAATAGATCTGCAGCAAAACTTTGGACGCTACGCCCCCCCATACCAGCCACCAGCCCCCCTTCCACCGTATTCTACTAACTTTGAGCTAGAGTCACCAAATTCGGTATGAGGATAGCAATTAACATCACAATCAGATCTGCAGCAAAACTTTGGAAGCCACGCCCCCCCCCCCCATACCAGCCCCCAGCACCTAGCCCCCCTTCTACCATATTCTACTAACTTTGAGCTAGAGTCACCAAATTCTGTTTGAGGATAGCAATTGACATCATAAATAGATCTACAGATTAAATTTTGATGTCACGCCCCCCCTTACCAACCCCAGCCCCCCTTCCCACAAATTTTACTATTTTTGAGCTAGAGTCACCAAATTTGGGAGGAAGATAGATTTTTGGCATCCCCATCTGCACCAGACAATCTTTGAGGCAGCCTACACCCCTGCCGTATCCACACACCATTGCAATCAGCTCTCTTTTAATCTGTTTTACTACTGGTATCGAGTATACCGCAGTCGGGTGCGTCCGACTGCAACGTTTCTACTTGTTTTATTTGATTAATTATCTCATTTGGTTTAAAAGCTATGGTTTTTGCAAAGAAAAAATCTAAATGGCCCCACTGTCGGACCCGTCAATTGTCCTCGGTTCTCGGTGAGACTCGCTTACAAAATAACTATCAACAAAGCACAAGGACATTCATGCAAGTGTGTGGATAAAATTTGGAGAATCAATGCTTCTCACAGGCGCAGCTCTATGTGGCCTGTTCACGTGTCGGAAAACCTTCTGATTTATACAAGAGTTGGAAATACAAGAAAGATTGTGTATCCCACATTAAAAATATGTGTTCTTAAAGTTTTATCACACACAAATTTGTATACACATCCACCTACAATTATTGGCCACTGATTTAGTGTAGACTCGTTTTCTCTTCTCGTCGACCCGAGCTTTTCTTGCTTTTATTTATATGTACATATGTGTATGTTGCGCTGTTCTGCATTTGCAGAGCGCAAACGATTGTCATTTGTGCGCAACATTATCTGTATATTGTTGTTGTTGCTTTGTTGACGTGTGGTTCTTGCATTTCATAAAGAATGTGAACATATTTCAATTAATATTGATTTCTATGAAACCTTATTGCTTTGAGTATTGCAAATGTAATTGCTTGGTTTCAATATACCGATTTGGTTATCGTTCTTTTTATAAATTAACAAAAAAATTAAATCTAACAAATGTTCCAACCATCCAATTTAAAACGAAACAACCGATGATAAAGTAAAAAATAAGCGATAATTAATAATTTCTTAATCATAAAATTCGCAAATTATAGTAATACAAAAGATCGCAACTTAGTTGAGTACATATTAACATATTTTAATGGCGGGGTAGGGTTTTTAAGGCGAGAAAAACGAATATTTTTAAGATTTTTTTTCGGCGAAATCAACAATATAATTTTATTAAATAAAAATATTAATAAATAAGCTGGTGACGGTGAATCTCCAGAGGTGCCTTGAAAAAAAGTGGTTTTGCGGTTTACATTATAACTCGTCACCTTCATCATCTAAAACAAAAAAATTTATATGCATTTTAAAGGTGATGTATTTCTCGAGGTAATCAGCAAGAGTTTTTTTTTTAGTTATTAGTTAAAAAATCGCGGTTAATTTGTTATTAAAAAATAGAAAAAGATGAAAAAAAAAACTCTTGTTGATTACCCGTTGATTTATGTGAAGAAGTAATGTTCAAATTTTCAAAAGGATCGGTTCAGTAGATTTTGAGTTCTGATGTTCACAAACTTCAAAAAAGACGTTTTTGGGAAAATCGATTTTAAGTTTTTCATACGTGAAAATTAGCACGTGAAAGGTAGCACGGCCGCTTTGAAACGCTGTAACTCCGTTAGTTTTACTCGGATTGACTTGAAATTTGGACATAATATTCTCGACATATTATTCATTCAGAAAAAAAAATAAAAAAAAATGAAAAAAAAATAATTTTAAAACCCTACCCCGCCCTTCAGGAAATTAACTCAACACACTTTATTTTATGTTGAAACCTTTTAAGAGCGAAGACACCAACCTTTTTTTACAGTGGTGGCTTTTCAGCATAGCATAATCGCATTCACTCAATGCACACAGCTTGAATCGTTGGAACAAACCCAAAAAAAATCCAAAAGAAACGAAGCACTCAAACTCAAGCTGACGCAACTCAAACGGCATCCCACCCTCACACACTCGTGAGCGCATTGAGAATTGCCTTCAGACGGCAGTCAAACGACGTCGACGACTTCCCATTCATGCTGCAAGTTTTTGCTTTTGCTTTTGTTTTTGTCACAAACGTGCGCTCCATTTTTATTTTTGCTGCAAAACTTTGCCGGCCATCTGTGAGAGGCCGCCGCCTTCCACTCGCGCGAATAGGTGGTAACGACACAGCTACACACCACAGCTTGTGATTGTTTGTATCTCTTTCGTCGTCATCGTCATCGTCTACGCTGTTGTTTCTGCACATATTCTTGGAGTTTTGTGCTGTCTCCTGCTCTCGAGTCTCTTGTTCCACACTTTATGTATAAAACTTTTTTCTCCCATTTTTATTTACTGTCTCGTTGCTGTTACTGTTGTTGTATTTGCCCTTGTACTTCTAAATTTATTTTTTTTGTTTAAATGTTCGTTGCGACGTCGCCGCAACTTGAAAAGCGTCGCTTTGTATGTGAAGCTTTGCAAAACGTCAACGTTGACGTCGCTTCGCCTTCTTGCCCATCACCTGAGTTTTTTGTGCTTTTGCATGTTGGCCCCTTTATTTTGGCGCGTCTGCATCGCCTTGAAAAATAAATTATGGTTACCGACTGCGACTGGACTCCAAACTGGACATTGAGTTTGTTTGGTATTGCTTGCTCTTTCGTACGCGGTAGAGGCAGTGTTGCCACATGGTTAGGCTTTACTTTTTTAAGGTGCCGTAAGCTTTAATTTTGATTTTGGCTATGCGTTAATTATGGTGGCCTTACGGTGGTCAATCGCTTACTCTACTCTCTTTCAAGTAGATGATTTACATCAGGACATATATATGTATGTATGTTTGTATATATTGCATATATGTATATATGTAACATTTGTATGGGACTATTGTGTGCATGTGTATGAAAGAACATGTACATATGTGTTTATGTTGGCTTGTCTGCTGCGACAAAGTTGGCGACACCATGTGCTTCGCTATATTTATTATGTGCTTTTTTTGTGTTCCATGCCAACACTTGAGGTTCTTCACAACGCGTTACCCGTCGCCTGCCTGCGTGCTCCCTTACATTACCCTTGGTTGGCCGAATCGCAAGCACATACACTCCCCTCAGCACCCCTACGCTCACCACCTCTGTGGCATCAACGTCACCTTTATCTTCGGCCAACTATGTGAGCAGCTGATACTGACACACACAGGGACGCAGCAGCGCATCAGCCGCAGCGACATCGGTACAGCAGCAACCCAATTAAATAGGGGTGAGGCGGTGGAGAACTTTGGAGACATAGTGGGCACACCCAACAAAAGCTACACTCACTCACCTCCTTTTTTAACGGCGACCAGCAACCACTTGGCTTGCATTTTTTCCGATTTTTTCTTTCATTCTTTCTTGCAAACAATTTTATTTTGTGTGCAGAATTTTTTCATTTGCTCTGCTTGTGGCTCTCTGAGTATTTTTTTTTTTTTACCCCGCAGCACGTTGCCAAGTGTCTCAGTGTGTGTGTTTGTAGCGCTCTCCTCGTTTCTGTGAGTGAGAGCGCGCTTTGGCTTGCCACTTTGAACTTTTTGAACGAAACAGCAGCAGCACCGGACGCCCGCTGCTGCCTGAACGAAAAGAAGGCAAAATAAAATGGAAAAAATTTCAAATTGAGTAAAGCTCAAAGAAAAAAATTGGTGTGTTGTGTGTGTGTGAGAAACATTGGCCCAGCACTGCGAACTGTCTGTGTGAGCTTGGACTCAAAGTACACTTTCATTTGGTGCTCCTCCCCCCCTCCTGCTTGTCCAAGTGGCTGCCCCTTCGCGTTGCTACTTTCTCTGCTGGCCACCATGAAGAACGCTGCGTCTGTCCAGCTCTGTCATACAATTTTTTTTTCAACTTTTCGTCCTGTTTCTTGTCTTCAGCTTTGCCTGCTGGTTGCCGCTATTGTTGCTGTTGCTAGAGAGCGCAATTTTTTCTTTTGCTGCGCATTGTTTTTGTTGAACAGTGGTGCAAGGCTTATCAATTTGAAAACAAATTTAAATGCTTGTATTTGTAATTCTATCTGCAATTATTTATTTATTAATACTAGCTTAAAGTTAAACCTTAGGACTATAGTATAGTAGCATGGCGGCCATTGCCTTCATATATTTTTCATGGTTTTTACTAGTTTTATTGGCAGCGAAACTCAATGTTCCAGTGTCCTACGCCCCCCTAACTGGGAGACAACAGACTTATCATGGCCATTCCAATTCATCTTGAGTTAATGGGCGTACATCATGGCCTGGTCAGTGTTGGTCATTTTCTAAGGGTGTTATATACTTGTAAACCCCCCCAACCAAAAACAACAGAACAGCACTTCACCATCACTATCAGCTCGGACACATACATGCACCGCCATTGTCTCACTCGCTCTTCTCATATACGCGCTTGTAAGTTTGCCACAAGTTTGTTAAGAAATGGTTGTGTGTGGGGGCTAGGTTGCGAGTACGCCTCACTCTGTTCATCAATAATGCAAAGTGTTGTTGTCTGCAAAAGTTTTATATACGATTTGTCCTAACATAGCCCACAGTGCGTGTGTTGTGTGCCGCAATTTTTTTTCAAGCTTTCTTGCTGAGCTCGTCGCTGTTGTTGTTGCCGGCGTTGGTGCTCTCAGAGTGTTTCTTCTCATGTTTTTTGCTGTTGCTTCGATTTTTCTGTTTTTGTTGTGCTTGCTGCTGCTTACGGTTTTGTTGTTGTATGCTTGAGTACGTCTATGTCGGTTGTATTTGTGTGTGTGTTTTTGAAGCTTGTTAATTTTTTTTTCTCTCTTTATTTTATGTACAGAGAGCGGCTATGCTTTGCAATTTTTTCCGATTGCGACCGATTTTTTTTCTGCTGCCACTGCAACTATGTATGTGTGTTTGTGTGTTAGCGTTTGTGTGGGTGTGTATATGTGTGTGCTCCTTGCGCCTCGCTGTTTGCTAATCGTTGTCGTCGCAGTCAACGTTGAAGTCGTCGTCTTTTAGCATCATCTTTTATTTGTAATTCGGTTCATCATCATCGTTCATCGTTCTGACGCATATGTATGTATGTACGTATCTTTTTATATATGTATAATACATATACAAGTTGTTTGTATATCTGCACTCGCTCACACGCTGCCGCTGTCGCCGCTGCCTTTTCTTGTGTTTTTTTTTTTCTTTCATTCTTTGCTCGCCGCAGCGACAGCGGCAACGAGGACGGTCAATGCTGCTAACTTTGCCGTTGCCAGCCATCAGACAACATTTGTACTCGGTGGGTTCTGCTTCGATCGGACACTCGGTCGACACCACATTGCCGTTGTAATTATCGCGGGATTGCAACGCAGCTAACGAACTGACCGACCAACCGCCCGCCCGACTGTCCGTCTGCCTGCAGAGCTCCCTTCTGGTCTCCTCGTCGCCGGTATTTTGGACAATACGTTCGCCAATTATACCAAGCGCCCCTAAAATAACCATCGATACGTGATAAATTTACAGTTTTGCGAGCAATTCGAATTAAAACTAGTCGGTCTGCAAAAAAAAAACTGGCTGATGAAAAAAACGGTTACAATAAATGGGACCCCCGTTAATGTGTCGTCACATATGCAATAATACTCGTGCTCGTATTGTACTAACAAAGATATATATTTACACCCGCACACTTACGCAAACTAAGCGCGAAATCAGCGCTCCCTTAAGAACAATGCAGCAAAAGCATCATTGACCCGTTATCCAATAAGTACACAAATAGCATGCAACAAACATGCCGAGAAACTTATAAATAAAATTTCAATTTCAAGCTCAACAAAAGCTAACGCGATTTGAGCTTACGTTTTTTTTCTTCTTATTCTGGCATTACGTACATATTTAGAGTAACGAGGCATTCCCTCACATGCTTACACACACATTCATACCTACGTACATAAATACACGGTCTGGCTGCATCAAACACATGTCTCGGCCGCAAAATACTTGTGTTGTGCAAGTTTTTGACATGCGTGTGTGTAAAAAACAAACGCCGACTGCGCGCTTAATTTGTATTTTATTATTTGATACACATACATACATATAATTGTATGTACATATGCATGTGTTTTGTTTTTATGTTGTGTGAACTTGTATTGTGTCGTGGTATGAGCGTCTGTATTTTAACTTTGCGCGGCGTTTTCCGTCTACAAATGTACATACTTACATACATATGTACGTCTTCGCCATCCGATTTATTGAACTTTTTTACTATTCCATATAAAAGATGTCTCTACTGTTATATTTTACCTTTTCACACATCTAATCATTATTAATACAAGTTTTTATTCTCTTGTTGTGCAGCAGAAATATACATTTATAGTTATAGTGAAATTTAAAAAAAAATGTTCACAAAAATAAAAATAAAGCTATCATTCTAAATCTATTGCTATATTGCTCTCTGAGAAAAAAATATACACTTTCAACTAATCGCAACGATTGCGTCCTATATAATAATTATCGTGCGCGTGTTGTTCTTAAAATAACATATGTATTATTGTTTTTTGTATTACAAATTAAATCTAAAGAGAACTGCTACATTACAAAAGCAGCAGCCACCTCCTTGTGTGCTGCATATTTTATCTTTTGTGTTTGTTTTGGGTCTCACCACACAATTCTTAGAAAACAACAAATAATAGCGTATTAAAAATGTTTAATAATATTTAATGCAATTGATTCCGTCACGTCGCCTACTACAATTTGTCCAACCTACAAGAATTATAATTCGTTGATAAAAATAGCTGCATTAGCAACTAATGATAAATTAAAACAACTGCAGTCGCCATTAAAAGGATTTCAAACTGTATTGGATAAGGTATGTTTTTGTTTTATTTTTGACATAACTAAAACTAAATCAATAATTTCTTGGTATGTTTCGCAATAAAAAACAAAATAAAGTCAAAAAATCGTTTTTGGAAAGATTTTTATAACTTATTTTTTATAGAAGAAACGAAAGTGTTCTCAAAAACGGAATAACTTATTTTTGTTATTAAGTCTAGTAGAGGATTCTAGTTAAAAACATGTTTTCCGCTCTAATGTAACTTTGCGCACCTTTTAAAATAGGCTTGGCAAAAAATCCAATAATTACATTAAATAGGACACACACACACACGCAATGCACAGCACACCCATAATAACCTTAAATTTTACTGCTCTCTCTCTCTCTCTCGTGAGCCGTTAGTCTCTCACTTGCTCGCTCGCAATTAGCAGCTATCAGAAACAAAGCTGACACATAAGATCAGAAAAAAAAATCTCTAAAAAAATGTGAAAGCCAATAAAACTGAACAATTTGTTCACTGTTGTTGTTTTTTCTTTTATATTTTCGGTTGGTCTGCTTTGGCACTCCTTAAATTTGCTTAGCCGCTCCATGATTGTATTTGTGTTTTTATTGAAAATATTTTATAAATGTATAGTATTCGCTTTTTGGACTGTTTTCGGATTCATAATGTGAAAGTTATGACAAGTAAACCACTATTATAGTAATAAAATTTCACAATTAAAAATTCGTTCGTGTGTTTCAAAACTTTCTGAGTAATCCAGCATCAATTAAGAACACAAAGCTTTACAAACAAATTATTTTTCTTGTACCCAATACAAAATTTCAATATATATGCAAAGTTAATAAATTTTATGTTAATAATTTGTATTTCGGTTCACCGCATTTTTCTCTACAAGTAAATTGTAAATTGAACCTAATTAATTGATTATTTTTTGACTTATGGTTAATCGTGTAATTTGCAAAATTAGTCCTTATCTTTGCGCTCTCCAAAGCTTTTATATTTATTTTCATTACTTTCAATTAATAGTTAATCGGTTGTACCAAATAAACCAATATATATCTATCTATGTTAATACATATGTGGTTTATAAAAAGTCATAACTATAAAGCCCGCAACTTTGTATCTCTTCAAAACTATGCACACGTACGCGAAAAAAGAGAAGTTGAATTTTAACTCTTCCAAACTAATTTTTCGAGTGATGGGTTAAAAAAAAACACTTATTTTCAATTTATTTGAATAAACAAAATTTTAAATTAAAAAATATTAAAAAATCGCCGACACTCACAGAGATGGATTACCTCTTGGCTACGTAACATTTGCATATTGCAAGCTATGACGCTAAGACTTAGGAAATATAAACTAGGAAAAAAAAATAGCTCAAACTGGAACGATGGGAGCACGGGGGCTATTCAAGGGACTTTTTGATCAATGTAATATCCATGTAATGTAAAAAAAGGGAAAATTAAGCTTATGTAAGGACAGAGAGCTAATTGATGCTTCTATTCTACATGGGCTTAAGGTAAGCGGTTAATAAAATCGCTGGAAAACATGAAAAGATCGCCAACGGCAAAAAAAAACCTGCAACAACAACAAAAAACATTGAAAAGCCACAGAGTCAAGCCAAAATTAGTTTGTCTGACAATTGACATGCACGAGATTTTCCTTGGGTGGTTTTGCAAAAGGAGAATTGAGAGAATGGATGAGTGTAGTCGTTTTAGAACTGGGGGTTTTCCAGTGCGGCAACAACTGGTTCACACTCAGAAACTATTCCACAACATCAACAATCAGAGCACAAACGCTCGAATTGAGCAAGAAAAATACAAGCCGGGTCAAAGGTATGGTACGGGGTATGTGTACTAAAGAGGGAACGAACAGGGGGTGTTCGACTATTATGCGCCAGTTGGTCTTCAGCCTTTGTGTATACAATAGCGGGTTATCAAGTCCCAAACAGCAAAATGCCCAACTTGCCAGCGTCCAGTGCGGGTGCATTGTGCCTCATACCCCGCACCCTCATCACTCGGCCGAACACACCCAGAGTAGTGTCGTGTGGTTTGGTGTGCGTATAGCGGGGGAGTGCGAAAAAAGAGCTTATCACAAGGCCTATTGAGCTGTGAAAATGGAAATGGAACTGAAATTGTAGGATTTCTTTACTTGGGGGTGTGTACCCTGCAGTACTGGGCACTAGTTAATGGGTGGTGTAATTACTTCCCACTAAGCGACTACCGCTGCCTAGTAAAGTATATGAAATGTCCGCCTGTATGGTCAATCGCCATCGTTTACCTCGAACAAGTGAAATAGGACCCCATTATATAAGTGGTTATTTGACTACTCATGCTAGGGGCTACCCAAAAGTAAAAAAAGAAAACCGATGTAAATTTATTTTATTTTATTTTAAATAATTTGTTTTTCTTTAGCGACCATCGATTCCATTCATTCTCATGCTTGCTGGAAATTAAGTAATTAGAAAAAACCATACAACCATATTGATGGTTCGACGTTAGTTTACCAAAGGGGTACTAACTGAACACCCATGTATCAGCTGAGTGGTCGGCTTAGTTCTACTCTCTGAAGTATCCCTGTAGGAAGTAGTAGAGAAGGTAGTTCAATCATAGCCAATAGCCAGCACCAGTTCTGCTTGGAAGTTGTTGAACAAAGGCTGGAGGGCTGTCTTGGGGAATACTTACACTTGCATATGAGTTTTTACATCTACAAATATATGCAGAACTTACACAGATAGCATAATAAGACCATTTCCGAGTTTGTGATTTTTATATTTTGCAGTTAATTTTTTTCCTGTTGTTTTTTGTTCTTCGCTCTGCTTGAAGTTGAATTTTTTGTTTCGTTTTCCCGTTTTCTGTTTGTTTACCCATATGGTAACAACAGGAATTTTAACTTTCTTACGAAGAATGGCAACCAATTTTTTTGTTAAAATTTGGACAACATCTTTTAAGCGCTACCACTCAGAGAAACACGAGAAATGTAATTATATTATACTTTTAATGTAGATTTAGCTGTTTAATCGATAAGCTTTTCATCAGTGAACGATGTGTTTCAAAAGAGACCGGATGGATTCCGGTTTGAAGGGTATTTTATTTTCGACATGCCTGAGATATATTTTTCTCTATTATTTTAAAGTTTCTTTTGCAATCTTTTGCACAGCCCAAAGACGACGGTGGCGGCTACGTCTTAGTTTTTTATACCCTGAACCCATAAAAAGGGTAAATCAGGGTATACTGGTTTTGTGCAAAAGTATGTAAGAGGCAGAAGGAAGCATCTCCGACCCCATAAAGTATATATATTCTTGATCAGTATCAATAGCCGAGTCGATATGGCCATGTCCGTCTGTCCGTCCGTCTGTCCGTCTGTATGAACGCGTAGATCTCAGAGACTACAAGAGCTAGAGGCTTCAGATTTTGAATATAAGTTCTCCTATACCATAAGCAGAACAAGTTTGCTTCAAATTATCGATAACTACTCTGGTTTTTGATATACACATGGAATCGATAACAAAAAAATATCGAATTTGGAAAATGTAAAAATGGGGGTTGGTGTAATGGGTAACGATAGAACTTTTCTTTTAAATCGGCTAAGAAACACCAGAGATATCGTAAAGTTAAGTCAGTTATGAGTTTTGTTTAAAGTGATCATTATTTGAAGCATACTTTTAGGACGCAAGGACTGCAACTGGGTTCAGGGTATCTTCTGGTCGGGCTATCCCGACTAGAGCCTTCTTACTTGTTTTTTTTTGTGCTTAAATGAGTCGCTCGCTGGGGGTGGCTTGCCGCCTGATCGAACTACCCACCCAAGTAAAAGCCACTCACTTTTCATCCTTTCGGAATTTAAAATGGGCGGCAGGCAAAAAGTAGCAGTCGAATTTATTTAACAAAATCACATGAAATGGAAAACAACTGGGTAACGTTTTTCTTTTATTTGTTTTTATACTCTGATACCGAAAGTAAAGAGTATATTGGTTTTGATTTTTCAAATACACTTTAAGCTAAAAACTTAAAACTTGGCATGTATATATTCTATGGTCGGAACAGAAAAAGTGGCAAGATTGGGCTGCTACGATAAATCTACATGTAGACGAACTTTCATAAAACGAGTCTCAAGGGGACAATATGACACTTCGTTATAGAGAAGCTTCATGCATGGGCGCAAACCGCCTGTATTTAGATTTGGCTATAATCTGCTTGTGCGTTGTCTAGTTTATTTATACCCTGAACCCATAAAATGGGTAAATCAGGGTATAATGGTTTTGTGCAAAAGTATGTAACAGGCAGAAGGAAGCATCTCCGACCCCATAAAGTATATATATTCTTGATCAGTATCAATAGCCGAGTCGATATGGCCATGTCCGTCTGTCCGTCCGTCTGTCCGTCTGTCCGTCCGTCTGTCCGTCTGTCTGTCTGTCCGTCTGTATGAACGCGTAGATCTCAAAGACTACAAGAGCTAGAGACTTCAGATTTTGAATATAAGTTCTCCTATATCATAAGCAGAACAAGTTTGCTTCAAATTATCGATAACTACTCTGGTTTTCGAATACACATGGAATCGACAACAAAAAATATCGAATTTGGAAAATGTAAAAATGGGTGTTGGTGTAATGGGTAACGATAGAACTTTTCTTAAAATTTCGTCCAAATCGGTTAAGAAACATCAGAGATATCGTAAAGTTAAGTCAGTTATAAGTTTTGTTTTAAGTGATCATTATTTGAAGCATACTTTTAGGACGCAAGGACTGCAACTGGGTTCAGGGTATATTCTGGTCGGGCTATCCCGACTAGAGCCTTCTTACTTGTTTTTATATTGTTTATTGAGTTAAAAGACACAAAAGTCGAAAAAGTTTTTCGTTATACGGAGATCCAAAACGCATGAGTATTCGATCAAAGGGCTAAACACATTAAAAATTTAACCAAATTTGCAGTGCTCTGGCAACTAATTGGTTGTATAGCAAAAATGCGTTTTACGGAACTTTGTATTACCCAAATCCTTATAGATAGAGGTATCAAATTTGGTGCCAAGGTAGCTACTAGTGTTTCCCAGAAAACTACTTCAAGAATTTTAATGCCATAAATACCGCTCCCCTTCTAAAATCGGAAATAGCTATGTTTCTCACATTTTGTGCTCTGCCGAGATAGCCTGTGATGTCCTTTAGAACTCTGCTTCAAAAATTTGAATGCCATGCCCACCTCTGCCGGCCTGTGTTCCCCTTTTGAAATTAGACTTCTTACTACCCGTTTTTATACTGTTATCAGAGTGTTCCGCAGTTAGTTGCGTCCGACTTTTATTTTTTTTTATGCGATTTATTCTAACTTCCGCGTTGCAAAATTTTTTTTTATTTAAGGGTGGTTTGTTGGTGTAAGTTTTCTGTAAAGGTTTCATTTCGATTTCGTCCTTCCTGGGTGAAGGAAGGGGAAAGGGGCTGGGGAACTGAGACTGGGGTGCATTAAGGCGTCTAACAACATCAATCACAAATTCTCCGTCGCACAATGGTGGCAGCTTCAAAGGCACACAAGCATTTCTGAAAAAAAAAACTCATTTACATAGGTATTTATAAAATGAAAGTTTGTGTTATTTCTTAGCTTAGAAAGTTTAAAGTATTCAAGACAATTTTGTAACACACAAAAGTTAGATTAAGTTATATTTATAATAAAAGATTAAACTGATCAGACTATTTTTAACAATTTGGACTTTGCTAAGTGAAATATACCTAAACAATTACCAAATTAAACAAAATATTGTATTAATACATGTGCACAATGCTACAAGGAAAGTTTCTATAAAAAACCGTCGGAAAACTCTTGCTTGCCTATTTATAAATTCTCTATTTGGGATATGTATTTGGCCATATAATATAATATTTTAATTAAAGAATATGTTCCTAAGAAAAATTTTGAGTTTTGGCAATATAGGGATTGCTAATTCTTTTGATCAGCTTATTGAAACTTATTGTACATGAGTCTGGATTTGGCAACAGAGAAGATATGCTTTTCAAACTTTAGCTTAGAATCCAATTGAATCCAAAATAATCAATGAGATCAATAGGCTAACCATTCAGAAAATAATTACAAAAAAGTGCATACTATATTTTAATTTATAAATTTAGATTAATCAAACATGCTTTAACTGTTAGAGATTCGTCTCCTCTGGCGTGTGTGTTGCGTACTTAGTTCCCGCTTGTGTCTGGTTAAGCTTGATTCGGTTTATTTGCTTTGTCCGCTTGGTCCTTGCACAAAACAAGTAAGAGGAAGCTAAAACGATAAAGCAACGGAGACGCAGATCTCTGAAGCAGCTGCGCTAAATGAAGCAGGCCAAAATGGGGCGCATTGAAAAAAAACGCCGACCTTTCTTTTTGTTTCTAAAATTACACACACACTATCACAGTATATAGGTATGTATACATATATAACTGTATCTACATTTAGAAGCAGAATACAACACAAATGTAATCTATATATATTTCGCAACGACAATAAGAATTTAAACGTAACAAACGAAAAAAAAATAAAAATTTCGACATTGCTAAAGCGGGCGGGCGTAGTGGATGGGGAGGGTCCTCACGAAATAACTGGGTGTGCCCTGAGACCCGACTTCGTCTAGCGGCATGGGATAAGTTAAGAAATAAAAACCCACCCGATCCCCAAGCAATATCAACCAAACACAAAATCGACAAAAAAAACTGCTGATGAGTTGAAACGTACCAAGAAAAAAATCGGTTATTTAGTGGGTGTGTGGGTGGCATGAAGCGCATTTTTCTCGCTCTGTTTCAGCCCATGTTTTTTTATTTATTTTTTTTATTTGAGCTAAAGACAAATTAAAACGAGGGATTTTTTCATTCGGCGCTTAGGAGTTTCTTTTTTTTGTTTAGTTGCTAGGTTTGGGTTTGCTCCTTTCTGCCCAAGTTTCTGACTTTTATGTAACTGTTGTCTCTCTTAAACAAAAAGGGGCTGTGGTCTGCGGGGGGATATGAACATAGACCAAACAATGCTCGACAAATGAAATCAGTTGCTTGTATATAATATAGGAAAGTTAAGAAACTGCAAAGAGCGATAAAAAGATAACTTTGACTAAAGATACATGAACCGATTTTTATGTTAAATTCAGAAAAAATAAACGTATATGAATGTCATTTAACAGAACAAAGACAAAAAAATACCACAGTAAATTTTAATCAGCAGCTTAAGAAATTCTTAACTAAATAGAATATTAAAATAACATGATGTTTTTTGTTTAATGTATTTCAAAACTCTATAATAATTAAAACCAAAAAAACTTGAATCTAAGCTTTTGATCAAACAACAAAAATAAGCTCTAATCTTGTGAAGCATACCTCCACCCAAATAGAATAAACAGTCAAACTACTCGTTTTTGAACTTGCATACTAAGAAACTTTCTATATAAAAAACTAATTTCCAGAACACTGCAAATTGGTTCAATCAAATATGTATAACGAAGTTTTCTGTTTACCTTTGAGATTCGTTGTACGGAAGTTCGACTGTACAACTTTGATAAGCTTTAATAGTGAAGTTGATAAAAGCATATCAATATAAGGTGTAAGGTATTGAATTTTCCAAATGTCTCGCGCTATTAAATATGCAATGATAATAATATGAAAGCGAAAGTGCTTCGTCTCGAATCGACCTACAGCAACAAATAATAAATGCAATAAGAAACGTGTAAAAGTTATTTGGAATCAAAATAGACGAGACGACAACGAAAAATCTAACATGACAAACACAAACACACACACACTTACGAGACAGCGGCAAAGATAGAAAACGTGAACAAGAAGCATCAACGGCAGTATCAAAAGCAAATGCCGGAGAAGAAGAAGTAGCAGGAGTAGAATCAGATGCTAAAGCTAAAGTAACGTAATGTAAAGCAAAGTGGCAAAGTGAAAGACGTGAAACTGGCTCATGTGACCGAGCGACCGAGTAATAAAATAGCACGAAGGAAACAGTCGCTAGCAGAGGCAGAAGCAGCGACATTGGCGTCGCGCGCAATGTTAATAAAAGTATAAAACGTACAAAAGCAAAGTTCAAAAAAGCGAAAGAGAGTAAAGCAGAAAATTCACATAACATAACATATAATAATAATAATAATAATAATAATAATAAAAATGCCGGCTGCTTTAGCTGCTGATTTTCGTGCAACCAAACGCACACACACACACACACACCCACACCCATTGACGAAATTGTTTTTTGCCATTTCTGCTTTGGAAGCCTATCGTCGCGTACTATTTTCGTCAGTCAGCTGCTGTCTGTCGCCGCTCTTCTCTCACATATGTTTTTTTTTACTCACTGTCTGCTTTGTGGTTGAAGTCAGTTGAGTATTTTGATAATTCAAACTTCCTTACGCAGCATCAGTTGCCAGCCGCCGACTTCTATTAATGGCTGCTCTATGCTTCTTCTCATACGCGTCGTTTTTTTTTTTTATGTGTGTTGCTTTTTGTTCTTGCTGTTGTCGCTGTTAAAGTTTTCAAATCATTCATAAAGCGACGTTGCTGAAATTTTCAAATGCAAAGTGCCGTTTATTTCTTATTGCTTATTTGATTATGAACTGAAATGGAAACATGCATATACAAGTTAATAACTTAAGCTTATAGCTCATACACACTGGCCAAAACTTATTAATTATTTTCAGATGATAATTGTTCGATGAAATCAAAGTTATCAATGAATTGTTCTTATAAGTAAAAAAAATCATAAGGAATTCATATACAGTCTGTCAAGAAAGTGTTTTCGCATGAAGAAAAATTCATATTTTTCTACTTCTGATCAGAAAATATAACTATTAAATTAAATTTTTTACTATTATCAAATTGTATTTATATTATTAACTGATTTCTTAACAATGTACAAAAAAAAAAACTATAATAAGGGAGCGTTCAAGTATTACGTAACGCAATTTGGTGAGGAGGGGGGGGGGGGGTCTCGTCAAACGTTACGATGCGTTACAAGGGGGGGGGGAGGGGTCTTTCTCAATACGTTACGTAACATTCTGCTATACTTCGGTTATAGAAAAAAGCTAAATTATTCGTAAATTACAATAAAAAAAAAATAGTTAAAATAGAAAAATGTGAAGCCAAAAATGTATTAAAAATAAACCAAAAACGCAGGTGCTGCGGATAAAAAATCTAAAAAAATAAAACTAATGAGTGTTAGAACTCACGAGCGATGTGTTAACAGCTGTTTGTACCTGTTTGGTTGCTTTATATTAGCATAAAAAAGAAAAGAATAGTTTATTGAATTTAGTTTTCCTTTCTCCAGTTTCTCTGTCTATTTTTTTTATTCTACTTTACTTTATTCCGAGTTTTCGGCAACTGACCTTTACAAATGCATTGATGAATACACTTTCGTAATTTGTGTACATCTTTGCATTATTGTTTAGCAAGGGCTGTTAGAAAGTTTCATAAAGGAAAAACTGGGAAGAGTATGTATGATGAGCAGCAGCAAAAGTGATATTTGACTGCCTTGAAAGACAAAAAGAGAGAGAAGTCTTTATTGTTGATTTGGTTGTTTTAAGTTAGAACTTTGAACTCAACAAAACCACCAGCTGCTGACTTCTGTTATTTCATAACATTTAATTACGATTTAAATACACAAACAAAGAAATATACCAACAAATAAATACAGGAGAAGTATTTGCAGAAGCCTGTTTATTTTTGCAATAAATAAGATTCTTGGATATGAACGATAGCTTGCCTGCCTTGCGTATTATATGACCTTTTGATACCTGTCCTACCCCACAAAACACTTGGACTAGCAACTGATATGCACCTAGCCAACCAAGTATCTTGAGCTAAAAACTAGTCTTCTGCAAGCACTTGTCCACAAAACTATTTTTCTTCCCCCATTATTGCGCGTGAGTAAAATAAAACAACAAGATTTTGTCTTCCAAGGCAGTCAAATATCAGTTTTGCTATTGCTGATCATACATACTCTTCCCAATTTTTACCCTATGACACTTTCTAACAATCATTGGCATACAGTTATGTAAAGATGTAGACAAATTACGAAAGTGTATTCAGTAGTGCATTGGTACATATGCAAATGTAAGCGCGCGTTTGCCGCCGACACAGAAAAAGGAAAAATATCAAAAATAAATAACAAAAACCTCGATAAGCAGGCACAGCAAGAAATATATGTTCCAAACGCACTTTCATATAATATGTACCAACAACTTTTTACTGTTCTTGCTGTCCGCTGACCCGCCGCCTCTCCTTTAATCGACGGGCCGCTGAACGCAAAGGGAAACTGAACAAAACAACAACGTGCTGGCCTGTCGTTGCTGAGACGCACAAGCTGCACAAAGAGTAAATACCCCTTGAATCAATATTCAATAATTGTCAATAAAAACTCTAATATTTGATTTTAATATATATATTGTTTATGCTAGAATATAAACAATAAACAATAGCCAGCGCTCTTGTCTCTATATTCAAAGAGTGTAAGATGTGAAATGCAAAAAATTTGCTCTAAATATGCAACTATAACTGTAACTATAACAGTACTAGTACGAAAGACGAAAGAATGCAAGAAAAGCAAATACGAAAACACTTCTTGACAGTGAAAATTAGCTAGACTTATTTTGTTTTTGTTATAACTTTTTTTTTTATTACTTATTATAGTTTTGTTTTTTTGTATATTGTTAAGAAATCAATTAATAATATAAATACAATTTGATAATAGTAAAAAATTTAATTTAATAGTTGTATTTTCTGATCAGAAGTAGAAAAATATGAATTTTTCTTCATGCGAAAACACTTTCTTGACAGACTGTATGTATTTATGAACAAAAATAAAGTTTTCCTTCATAGAAGAGCAGTTAAGACAAATTTTCAAACATCTTGCGTTTGTAAATTGTTGATTTATCGTGAGGAACTTCAAAAGTTGACTTCTCTACAGGCTTCCGGCTTTTGAATTATGTTATTTTTTTAAAATATAAGCAAACATCTTAACTGACATTAAACATGTACTTTTTTATTTCTTGTATCTTTGTCTGAGGCATTTTATGATTTAGATTATATCTGCCGGTTTAACAACTTGTGTGCCTATTAATCTTACTGTAGCTACAGCTATTGTTGTGCAACTCAATAAATTAAATTTCGTGTCTAGGTAAGCATCCGATACTTCATTGGATGATGTTAGTGCCTTTGTTTAAAGTAAAATGCATTCCATACTTATTATTATTGAAAAATTTGACTTTAAAGTGCTGCGCTCGAACTTTCCTCTACAGTTTGTTCTGAAAAGTTTTGGCGGCCGCAGCTCGTTGTGAAAAGACGAAGTAATAATAGTAATGGTGCTAGGATCAGTAATGCAGCGCCTGTTAGCCACCCAAGTACCTCTACCTCGGCGGCAAAAAGCAAACCAAAGTAATTAGAGTGGCTTATCCTTTGATTTACAAATAGTTGCGCTCACAGAAACTCGATAAAAACACGCTATATCTGATAAGTCCGTATTTCCTTGTACAGTTGCGATCGCACGTCCCGCAAGGTGGTCGGTTTTTTCATTGCTGACTCTGGTACTTCCTCTGATCAGCTTCATTCTCATACAACCTATTTGAATTCACCTCGCTTGTCGTTAAAGGGTACCAAGATATAATGCAAACTGACGTGGTTTACATCGATTTTTCAACAAAAATCAATATTATTGGATTTCCAGTATAATTCTGATCGTGGTTTTCGAAGTACAAACCAGTTTTGTTTACCTCTGGTGTTTCCCAGAGGAGTCACCTAGGACTTCTGTTTTTTAATCTGTTTGTTAAGCTATGTTTAACCTATAAGGATTTGCCAGCTTGGTGCAGTTTCAATTGTTAAATATTAAATGTCTTTTTGTAGAATTACCCATTATTCTGCTCACTACTTACATGCTATTTCACAACTCTATCGCGTCTTTGATATTAATGATGTTCGCATTATTCTTGATCGAAAGTCAAAGTTTGACCCTCATATTTCGTCGATGGTCAATATAGACATTACTGACTTCATCACGAGGTGGTCGAAAGAGCTTAATAATCCGTACAGCACTAAAACGCTATATACATCCCTAGTACGATCTATCTTGGAGTATGGATCTTGTGTATGTTCCCTGAAACAGGAATTCGACAGAATATAATTGAGTCTGTGCAGAATAAATTTATTATATTTGCCCTCACCCCTCTATTTGACTCACCCCCGTATTCAGGTAGACTTCTTTTAATAAATCTTTCTTCCCTGTTGAAACGAAGAACCATTCATGGAGTTTTATATATTACTAATCTACATAACGGTGAAATCATCAGCTTTTTTGAGTCGAATAAGATTAGCAGAGCTTAGAGCTTTACTTTTTAATTTTTTACTTACAGATTTAAATATTTTATATAGAAACTTAAATTCAATAATTTTAACTTAATGTACATACATATATACATTTGAGTAAACTTCGATTTAATGTCAGCTGCTCAAAGTTGACAATAAATAAATTATAATAATAGAAATAAATTGAGTACTATTTCGTCACCAGCCTCTCGAAGAAACATTGGAAGTTCAAAATCAAAAAGAAATTTTAAAACAAGCTAAGCCAATGCTGTTATTTAAATACAGTAGACGCTCACAAATTAGAACCTCCAGAAATTAGAATCGCGTTTTGTAATACATTAAACGCTCTAAAATTAGAATTGATAATTCGAATTTCAGATCGTAAATTTTTTTCCTTTTCTCTGAGCACAGGAATGTTTGAAATTTGAAACAGTTGAACGTGTTTTGGCAATGCTTGTTTAAAACTGAAATTATTTCAAGGAAGATGTTAAATAAACGTACATACACATCGATTTTAGGTTCAGTAGTTTTAAAATATTTTCCATCCGCAGATCCGCTTATCTCGAGAAAATAATTTGACTGCCATGGCTATTTTTCTTATTGATAATTGCGCCGGTCATGCACCAGTTGAAAAACTTTGAAGATGGATATATATGTAGTTGCATTTTTCCTTCCACCAAATGTGACAGCAGCTTAACAACCAATGGATCAGAACCCTATTTAGTTAGCCAAGTTAAACTACAGAGGTTTGTTTCTTTCTTAATAAATTGCTGAAGGAGGTGAACTAAAGAACCATTTGAAATCCTATTCAATCTGCCAGGCAATAATATTGTTAGAAAAAGCGTGGGATGATGTACCACAAAGTGTGATAAAGAGCTCTCGGTCAAAGTTGATCAACTGGGAGTCTGAACAGTATGACAGCGATGATGATGTGCCACTTGCACAATTGCGTTAGATAAATTAGGACTGGAATGAAGTCGTTCAAAAAACTCAAGCTCCTTTAGGAAAAATTGAGTCAAACAATAGCATCTGCTTAGAAGACATTGAAGGATGGAATGAAGATGTGTTTGATGACAGATATAAACTCAATTGTGATTGCAGCGATCGGGATGCTATTAAGGTCTTACCAGTTGTCGCTAAATCTACTGCTATTGAAAGCGACTTTCTGTGCAAATATTTTACAACAAACACAAAAATATTCTTTCAATTCAAATATTTCTTTATCAATTTAAAAGAACAAAACATTTGTTTATCAACTTTTAATTTCTTAGTCGTGGTGGACCTTTTTCTGGAAATGTCCATATACATACAAGTTTCAAGTCTTTAGCTGAAAACGTGTTCAAAAAATTCGCGTTCATACGTATTAATAGACGGACGGAAGGGCGGACGGATGGACTGGCGGACCGACGGACGGTCGGACGAACATACGGAAAAACGGACGGGTGGACGGACTGCCTAACAGACACTCTTAGTTTTTGGTATCACAGTATACAAAAAGCAAGTTGAAAAATTTGGTCAGACTGATGGTCACGTAGCAAGGTTGCCTCAACTCAAAATCCAAAGTCCACATACCACCAAAGCCTCTCTTCAATTTTAGTTTTAGTCATGGGGAAGGCAATGAAGGTTGGATGGTTGATAGTGGTTGGGTTGACATGCTCCTAAGCTAAGAGCTACGTTACTAACAAACATGGCGGCTCTCTGAATGCCATATGGAATATGAGTGCTTTGTGCGTGTAGTCTATGACTACGCCATTTAACCTAAACATCATTTACGTCCACGTACAGGGAACATTTTACAAGGCTTGTTCCTTTACTGTGACTACTTTATTTTCTATTTCTTCTGTTCTCTGTTTCGTTTGCTCTCTTTAGCTACATATGTATAAAAGAAGCAACGCCCAATTGCTCAAATGGCTGCCACTGGGGCTTCGTAGCGTTTTGTCTAGGAACTGTAACTTATTCAGTATCACTGTAGGAATGAAGCGCTGTAGAGCTTGAAGCCTGGCCTGACATTTCATTTCCATAACTCAAATGTTACTTAGTACAGTACGACCTCGCTTAACGCACCCTATTATAATTTGGCCTGCTGCGCAAACTGAGGTGGTTGCAATAACCGAGGAATAATCTTTTGTTGGCTACGAGACCTATTTCCAAAAGTAGATGCATTTTATATCCATAAAATAATCATTTAACTATGCGCACTAGTTATTTTTTCGTTTGTTTTTAATATTTTGTACATTGTATCTTTGTTAAACAAAAACACTTGTTAAAATTATAGAGATACATATTTGATCCAAAATTTACTTATAAACGTATTTTAATTTCTTGGACAACAGCTTTTAATTGCACAAAATAATTAGACCTGTTCTTCTTTTCAATTCCGAGTGAACCGCTTGGAATCGATTCGATTCCCAACGTCTTGCTTTTCTAAATTTCGAAATTGAAAATGGAGTGTTTTGAAAACAAATGGCAATGAGCACTCTACAACAAGTAAGAAGGGTCTAGTCGGGATAGCCCGACCAGAAGATACCCTGAACCCAGTTGCAGTCCTTGCATCCTAAAAGTATGCTTCAAATTATTATCACTTTAAACATAACTCATAACTGACTTAACTTTACGATATCTCTGGTGTTTCTTAACCGATTTGGACGAAATTTTGAGAAAAGGTCAATCGTTACCCATTACACCAAATTCGATAGTTTTTTGTTATCGATTCCATGTGTGTATCGAAAGCCAGAGTAGCTATCGATAATTTGAAGCAAACTTGTTCTGCTCATGGTATAGGAGAACTTATATTTTAAATCTGAAGTTTCTAGCTCTTGTAGTCTCTGAGATCTACGCGTTCATACAGACGGACAGACGGACGGACAGACGGACATGGCCATATCGACTCGGCTATTGATACTGATCAAGAATATATAAACTTTATGGGGTCGGAGATGCTTCCTTCTGCCTGTTACATACTTTTGCACAAAACCATTATACCCTGATTTATTATTATTATTATTATTATTTTAACAGTTTCTAGCTTTACGGGTGTCGTAAAGGTGCGTTCATACAGACAAACAGGTGGATCAGACACTGCACAAAACAAATATTATATCGAGTGTAAAAATAGGTAAGGATATTTGTTAAACTCCAATACCAAATGCATCAACGGTTTTTTATTAATAATTGGATCAATTCACTGAACAGACGCACAGTGGCGCTCTTAGAATTAGAAAGAGTGAGGTTGCAAAAACCCAAAATGGCAGGAGCCCCAAATTGAATGAACTTATATTAAAGGTTTTTTTTTCCAACAATTTCAGATTTTTGGTTTAGAAGATAAAGCCCTTCAAAGTTGCCTGCTTTTAGTGTTACAAAAAAAAAAAAATACACAATTTTAAGGTACATACAATATCTCAAAAACTAGGAAACGGGTCGTCATTATTTTTTGATTTGATTGATATATATATTTATTAAGAATAGAATAAAAAAAATGGTGTGCGTTTGGTCAGGTAAATCTATGTTTACCAACTATCCATTTTATCACTATTTCTCAACTTGATGAAAATAAAACAAGTAGAAACGTTGCAGTTGGACGCACCCGACTGCGGTATACTCGATACCAGTAGTAAAACAGATTAAAAGAGAGCTGATTGCAATGGTGTGTGGATACGGCAGGGGTGTACGCTGCCTCAACGATTGTCTGATGCAGATGGGGATGCCAAAAATCTATCTTCCTTCCAAATTTGGTGACTCTAGCTCAAAATTTGTTAAAGGTAGGGGCTGGGGCGGTATGGGGGCGTGGCATCAAAATTTTTGCTACAGATCTATGTATCATGTCAATAGCTATCCTCAAACCGAATTTGGAGACTTTAGCTCAAAGTTAATAGAATATGGTGGAAGGGGGGCTGGGGGCTGGTATGGGGGGCGTGGCGTCCAAAGTTTTGCTGTAGATCTATTTATGATGTTAATTGCTATCTTCATACCAAATTTGGTGACTCTAGCTCAAAGTTAGTAGAATATGGTGAAGGGGGGGCTGGGGGCGGTATGGGTGGGGGCCGCCATCCAAAATTTTTGGGTTTCTTCATCACCAATATTGGCATCAAATTTGGCGTCTCTAGCTCAAAAAATGTGGAAAATATAGGCGTTTTTGATTTCAAAATGCAGGGGGCTGGGGAACGGGGGGGCGTGGCTCCAAAACTTTGATGCAGTTTTGTGACGATCGTTAATAGCTATTTTCCTACCAAATTTGGTGACTCTAGCCTTAACGCTTTGGAAAATACACGCATTCCCGTTTTTAGTGAAGCATTGGGGCGGTTTGGGGCAGCTTGGGCAGTATGGATTGGCGTGGTATCCAAAGTTTTTATGAATTTTTTGGGGGGTTATAATCACCTATTTTGGCACAAAATTTGGTGGCTCTAACTAAAAAACTGTAAAAGATATAAGCATTTCTGTTTTTAAACTGCGGGGGTGCTGGGGTCGGAATGGGTGGGTGGGGCTCCAAAACTTTGATGCAGGTTATCTACCTACCAAATTTTGTGATTCTAGCTCAAACACTATGGAAGATACACGCACTACCGTTTTTAGCGAAGCGTTGGGGTGGTTGAGGGCGGATAGGGCAGTATAGATGGGCGTGGCATCCAAAGTTTTTATGAATTTGGTTGGAGATCGTCAACACCTATCTTGGCACCAAATTTGATGGCTCTAGCTCAAAAACTGTAGAAGATATAGGCATTTTTAGTGTTAAACTGCGGGGTGGCTGGGGGCGGAATGGGTGGGCGTGGCTCCAAAATTTTTGATGCAGTTTTTTGGGGATTGTTAGTAGCTATTTTCTCCCCAAATTTGGTAGTTCTAGCTGTAAGGGCTTGCGAAATAGCTGGATCTATCGATTTTGCGTTATCGAGCTTATCGATTTGCCAGCCCCCTAGTTATCGTAGAACTCCAATCTTGACACTTTAATTTACTATGCCATAGATAAAGGGGTTTGCAAAGTTTGAAGTCTCTAACTTGAACGGTGTGGAAAAAAGTTGCGAACATACAGACGGACAGACGGACGGACGGACAGACACCATGACGGACATTGCACAAACGCAATATACTCTTTACCTTCGGTATCGAGTATAAAAACTATAATATATTGTTTTTGGCATATTTTTAAAATAAGTTCTTTTATTTAATGCAAAATGTTCCAGTTGGCCGTTTTGCCACTTGTTTTCTTTTTTTTTGTTAGAGGTAAATTAGTGAATAAAGAAGTACGGCAAACCTTGATGGTGTGAATTGAATAGAGTTTTTTTTACACTATCGAGGTTTTTTTTATTTTTTATTGTTTATAAATTGATATATAAGAATACAACACAGTTAAATAAATCATTTAGTTTTAAGGTTTTATTAAAATTCACTTAAAAAAAATGTATTTCCGAAAAATGTATTAAAAAATGACTATGTATCTATGTATTTATTATTTTATACACATGACAAAAAAAAATACATTAAAAAGTTTTTATAGAGGTTTAAATTCTTTTTTGTTTCGTATTCTTTAAAACGGCTTTTTCCCTTATAGACTTTAAAACCATAAGTTCATTTATTATACCCTGAACCCATAAAATGGGTAAATCAGGGTATAATGGTTTTGTGCAAAAGTATGTAACAGGCAGAAGGAAGCATCTCCGACCCCATAAAGTATATATATTCTTGATCAGTATCAATAGCCGAGTCGATATGGCCATGTCCGTCTGTCCGTCCGTCTGTCCGTCTGTCCGTCTGTATGAACGCGTAGATCTCAGAGACTACAAGAGCTAGAGACTTCAGATTTTGAATATAAGTTCTCCTATACCATAAGCAGAACAAGTTTGCTTCAAATTATCGATAACTACTCTGGTTTTCGATATACACATGGAATCGATAACATAAAAAATATCGAATTTGGAAAATGTAAAAATGGGGATTAGTGTAATGGGTAACGATAGAACTTTTCTCAAAATTTCGTCCAAATCGATTAAGAAACACCAGAGATATCGTAAAGTTAAGTCAGCTATGAGTTTTGTTTAAAGTGATCATAATTTGAAGCATACTTTTGGGACGCAAGGACTGCAACTGGGTTCAGGGTATCTTCTAGTCGGGCTATCCCGACTAGAGCCTTCTTACTTGTTTATTTATTGTCAGCTATGAGCAGCTTACATGAAATTAAAAGTAATAAATAATATTTATGGTAAAAATAATTATATTGAAACTAAAATTTAAAATTATGTTAAGTCTGAAATCAAATTAAGATAAAAAGTTAAAAAAAGTTAACGTTAAAGCTCTGGGAAATTCAACGAGAAAATCATTGGTCCAACATTTGATGCATGGATTGGGAAAAACCCAGAAAAACCCAATCAGACCATCGGAAGATTAGTGATAAGTGGTTACGATTAGATAAAGAAAAAAGGATCGATCGTTTTAGTTCTTGAGTTGAAGTGTCCAAAGAGCGCCATCCAAATTTTTTGGGTTTCTTCATCACGGGGGGGCGTGGCTTCAAAACTTAGATGCAGTTTTTTGGGGATCGTTAACAGCTATCTTCCTACCAAATTTGGTGTTTCTAGCTTTAACGCTTTGGAAAATACACGCATTCCCGTTTTTAGTGAAGCATTGGGGCGGTTTGGGGCAGCTTGGGCAGTATGGACTGGCGTGGCATCCAAAGTTTTCATGCATTTTTTTGGGGATCGTCAACACCTATCTTGGCACCAAATTTGATGGGTCTAGCTCAAAAACTTTAGAAGCTATGGGCATTTTAGGTGTTAAACTGCGGGGGGGGGGGTCGCTGGGGGCGGAATGGGTAGGTGGGGCTCCAAAACTTTGATGCAGTTTTTGGGGGTCGTTACCAGTTATCTACCTACCAAATTTTGTGACTCTAGCTCAAACACTTTGGACGATACACGCACTACCGTTTTTAGCGAAGCGTTGGGGCGGTTGAGGGCGGCTAGGGCAGTATAGATAGGCGTGGCATCCAAAGTTCTTATGAATTTGGTTGGGGATTGTCAAACCTATCTTGGCACCAAATTTGATAGGTCTAGCTCAAAAACTGTAGAAGATATGGGCATTTTTTGGTGTTAAACTGCGGGGCTGGGGGCGGAGTGGGTGGGCGTGGCTCCAAAATTTTTGATGCAGTTTTTTGGGGGTTCTTAGTAGCTATTTTCTCCCCAAATTTGGTAGTTCTAGCTGTAAGGGCTTGCGAAATAGCTGGATCTATCGATTTTGCGTTATGGAGTTTATCGATTTGCCAGTCCCCTAGTTAGCGTAGAACGCTAATCTTGACACTTTAATTTACTATGCCATAGATAAAGAGATTTGCAAAGTTTCAAGTCTCTAACTTGGAGGGTGTGGAAAAAAGTTGCGCAGATACGGACGGACAGAGACCATGACGGACATTGCACAAACCCAATATACTCTTTACCTGCGGTATCGCGTATAAACATCATATTTATCTGTGAAATTGTTTGATCGTGCGTCACTTTGTTTTGTGATGGCTGCTCAACATTGAAAACAGTGCATTCTGAGTCTGAGCATGCAAAAGTTTTAAACGGTTACTGAACATCATCAGCATTCCCTTTTAGTATCTCTTCAACAGAAAATGTTTTTTTTAAAGAAAGTGTAACATTAATTGAAAACTCATAGAAGTAAGTAGGAGTTTTTATCTTTATACCTGTCCAATCTCCTGTAGCAAATACACAGTTTCATCGATAAGCACCTGGCTTTCATCATTCCATATCTCTTGCAATTTATTCAAAGGTATGTCATCTTCATCATCATCAACGTTTTGAAAATCCAGCAAATTATCCCATTTACCTTATTTATTTTCGTTTACCTTATCCCATGCAGCTGACAAAGCTATGACTGCGTCTTTTAGGGATATTTTTTTTATCGACTCTTCCAGATTCTCCTGAAGACCAATGAAAGAACTGAGAAAGCTCTACCTGTTATATAATTTCGTCAATCTAAAAATGTTCGGGTCCATCGGCCGAATTTAAGGTGTCACATTTGGATGGAGAAACATATCAAAAATTCCTCCATCATCTGTTTGTAAATCTGAGGCATGTAGCATTGTCCACCAATAAAAGGCCTTTTTCTGGCAAAAACTGCGTTCGCATATTTTCCTTTAACTTGTTTTAAAAGAGGAACAATGCATTACACTTAACTCAATTGCTTGTCAATTTGAAATTTACCTCTGGTACAAAATTTTTAAAAACCATTGCTTAAAAATATCTTTTGTCATCGAAGACTTTTTAGAACTTCGGTAAAAAACATCAGGGGTAAAATTTTTAAAGCATCGTGGATTACGAGATTTTCCTAAAACCAGTAATTGCAGTTTGTGCGTTCCTGACGCATTTGCACATCATAGAACCGTAACTCTTTACTTATACAGCGATTCCATTAGGCTGCATCCGGCATTAACAGCAAGTCAAGAATGTAGGTGATTCCATTGCAAATCCCATTGAATCCTGCATCCTGTTTTAACAAGGGTCTCTTAAGTTTCATCTGACAGCTGTTTGTGTACTATTTGTGTGTATTTAATTGAAAACAAATAAGAGCTCGAACACTAATAAAATTGGTGGACCCAAAAAAGCAAAACATCGGTTGCAACCGACCAAAGGCGAAAATTTGAACAAGTTTCCATTCTCGAGTTCCAAGTACACACATGCATCCTGCTTGTAGTGTAATCCGGGAATGCTTTCATTCCAGGTGCACCTTTTTCATTAGCACGAACAAATGGTAGGAGCTGATAAAACAACGATGATTCATCAGCATTATAAATTTAACTTTTTGTCAACTGAAGACTTTCAATTTTTTCAGCAATCTTTTTTTGACGTAGAATACGTCTCACATTTCGGTAATTAGAGTGCTATCCAAAAAAGTTGTTGTTGTAATATGATTGCTTCTCAAAATTGCTCATTGCTCATGAACTATATATATATATGTATATATATATGTGTATATATATATGTATATATATATATATGTATTGATTAGATTCCTTTAAAAAACAAATAGAAGCGTTGCAGTCGGACGCACCCGATCAAAATTTTTTCTGAAGATCTATGTATCATGTCAATAGCTATCCTCATACAAAATTTGGTGACTCTAGCTCAAAGTAAGAAGAATATGGTGGAAGGGGGGCTGGGGTAGGTATGGGGGGGCGTGGCATCAAAATTTTTGCTGCAGATCTATGTATGATGTCAATTGCTATCCTCCTACGAAATTTGGTGACTCTAGCTTAAAGTAAGTAGAATATGGCGGAGGGGGGCTGGCATAGGTGCAGGGCGCCATCCAAATTTCTTCATCACCAATCTTGGCACAAAATTTGGTGGCTCTAGGTCAAAAACTGTAAGATATAAGCATTTCTGTTTTTAAAAAGCGAGGGCTGGAGGCGGAATGGGTGGGTGAGGCTCCAAAACTTTGATGCAGTTTTTGGGTGGTCGTTACCAGTTATCTACCTACCAAATTTGTGAGTATAGCTCAAACACTATGGAAGATACACGCACTACCGTTTTTAGCGAAGCGTTGGGGCGGTTGAGGGCGGCTAGGGCAGTATAGATGGGCGTGGCATCCAAAGTTTTTATGAATTTGATTTGGGATCGTCAACACCTATCTTGGCACCAAATTTGATAGGTCTAGCTCAAAAACTGTAGAAGATATGGGCATTTTTTGTTGTTTAACGGAGGGGGGGGGGGCTGGGGGCGGATTGGGTGGGCGTGGCTCAAAAATGTTTGATGCATTTGGGGGTTGTTAGTAGCTATTTTCTCCCCAAATTTGGTAGTTCTAGCTGTAAGGGCTTGCGAAATAGCTGGATCTATCGATTTTGCTTTATCGAGTTTATCGATTTGCCAGCCCCCTAGTAATCGTAGAACTCCAATCTTGACACTTTAATTTACTATGCCATAGATAAAGACATTTGCAAAGTTTGAAGTCTCTAGCTTGAAGGGTGTGGAAAAAAGTTGCGTTCATACAGACGGACAGATGGACAGATGGACAGACGGACAGACACCATGACGGACATTGCACAAACCCAATATACTCTTTACCTTCGGTATCGAGTATAACAAAACATCTATGTACTTGTTGTTATTAGGCTACCGCTTCATAACTTTTGTTGCACAAGGACAGACGTATTCTACGGTTAACCTATGCGGCCGTGTGATCTAACACAGGCTAAAATATTTTTGCATGGATCAACCAGTTCTGGCTTAGCAGATAATACTTCCCCAGTCACTTTTATACATCTCAGCCCGATCCGTTTTTAAACTTTACCAACCAACTTGTTCGCATGAAAATTTGATCTGTTTCAAATCATTTTTGTGTGCAATAGACAAGCTTTTTATTATCATTTCACCTATTATTCGCATGTTTTTTGTTCGCTGTTTCCCAACCCATTTATATACAGCACTTTCCAATCGTGGAAATTATGCACGTTTGAAAGTACTCTTTCTTGTACTGCAAAGTTCTTCAGAAGCCTTCACAATTCTATTTTTGTTGTTTCTAAATGAACAAAGTGTAGATTTTGCAAAATAATATTTTTTTGCTAATGCTTTACCTAGCTGATCTATAGTACCAACTTTAATTGCTTAACTAAGAATCGTTTTTTATACCCTGAACCCATAAAATGGGTAAATCAGGGTATAATGGTTTTGTGCAAAAGTATGTAACAGGCAGAAGGAAGCATCTCCGACCCCATAAAGTATATATATTCTTGATCAGTATCAATAGCCAAGTCGATATGGCCATGTCCGTCTGTCCGTCTGTCTGTCTGTCCGTCTGTCCGTCTGTATGAACGCGTAGATCTCAGAGACTACAAGAGCTAGAGACTTCAGATTTTGAATATAAGTTCTCGTATACCATGAGCAGAACAAGTTTGCTTCAAATTATCGATAACTACTCTGGTTTTTGATATACACATGGAATCGATAACAAAAAATATCGAATTTGAAAAATGTAAAAATGGGGGTTGTTGTAAAAGGTAACGGTAGAAATTTTCTCAAAATTTCGTCCAAATACATTAGGAACAACAGATATATCGTAAAGTTAAGTCAGTTATGAGTTTTGTTTAAAGTGATCATTATTTGAAGCATACTTTTAGGACGCAAGGACAGCAACTGGGTTCAGGGTATATTCTGGTCGGGCCATCCCGACTAGAGCCTTCTTATTTGTTTTTTTTTGTCATTTTAAGTAACTTTTAAACTAAGTTACTACAAAACACTCCACTTGCATTGACGCTGTTATAACGATTCTTATTCAAAGCGACAAAACAGCAAATGAAATACACTCGATAGTGTGAACACTCCAGTGTTCATACCATCAAGGTTTGCCTGTAGTTCCAAAAATGTGTTGCATGCATTTCGGGCAATTTTTGACATACATATAACCATGAAAACCCATTCTAATTGTTATTGTTAAGATACATTTAAGCAGAATTAAATCCACAGAAAAATTGGACCCAACAGTCCATAAAATATTGACAAAGATTATAAAAAATACAGATTGTCAAACACTTTCTATGCATCACGGGTGACACAAAATGAGGACCTCTTCAACATGCTAGCAGCATCTCAGATCCACTTGTTGCATCACTGCGGCATGTAAAGTCACGAAATGAGATGATAGAAAAATATTTATAGGTCAAAAATTAAAAGTCTTTTAGATATACCTTCTTAAATATATTGAAAGTAAAAGTACATACAAAAATTTTGTTTCAAATATTTGTAATAATAGTTTTAAATCATAAAAGCATTTTAACCAAAAAAAAAAAAATTATTATGTTTTCTTTCCCATAAAATTGATTTTCCCACAAATTTTATATTAAAAAAAATTTGATTTTATCTAAATTACTACTGGTAAGCCGAGATCTTTTTTCATTTAAAATGATGCCAGACGTGAAAAAAAAAACAAATAGAAACGTTGCAGTCGGACGCAACCGACTGCGGTATACTCGATACCAGTAATAAAACCGATAAAAAGAGACCTGATTGCAATGGTGTGCGGATACGGCAGGGGTGTACGCTGCCTCAAAGATTGTCTGATGCAGATGGGGATGCCAATAAGCTATCTTCCTTCCAAATTTGGTGACTAGCTCAAAGTTTGTTAAAGGTGTGGAAAGAGGGGCTGGGGCACTATGAGGGGTAAAACCAAAATTTTCTGTGTATGATGTCAATTGCTATCCTCATACCAAATTTTGTGACTCTAAGAAGAAGACACACGCAGTACCGTTTTAAGAGAAGCGTTGGGGCGGTTGTGGGCGGCTAGGGCAGAATGGATGGGCGTGGCATCCAAAGTTTTTTATGAATTTGGTTGGGGGTCGTCAACACCTTTGTTGGCACCAAATTTGGAAGCTCTAGCTCAAAAACTGTAGAAGATATAGGCATTTTTGGTTTTAAACTACAGAGGGCTGGGGGCGGAATAGGTGGGCGTGGCTCCAAAATTTTGGATGCAGTTTTTTGGGGATTCTTAGTAGCTATTTTCTCCCCAAATTTAGTAGTTCTAGCTGTAAGGGCTTGCGAAATAGCTGGATATATCGATTTTGCGTTATCAAGTTTATCGATTTGCCAGCCCCCTAGTAATCGTAGAACTTCAATCTTGACACTTTAATTTACTATGCCATAGATAAAGAGATTTGCAAAGTTTGAAGTCTCTAACTTGGAGGGTGTAGAAAAAAGATGCGCATATTGCACAAACCCAATATACTCTTTACCTTCGGTATAAAAACGTGGAAAATTAAAAATCTTGACAGTGGTTCTTTCTGTACCGTGCTTTCTGTGCGTACCGTGCCTTTAGACTTTGACATGGTAAAACACGGCAACTTTTTGTAAGAAGCCCAAGAAGGCCCGACACGCAAATTTTTTAAAAGGCACGGCACAGGCACAGCACGGCCCCTGCCCATCTCTATTACCCATAAATAGGCACCTTAAAATCGTGCAATAGGCAGATCAATTATCTACCATAAGCTTTGATTGATCGGTTTGCTCATTTGGATCAAATGTTTCAAATTGCGGCAGTAACTCACCAGTCGAAAATCTAAACATTTCACTTTTATAATAGGTTTGAAATGGACGAACTGTAATTTGAGTTGCACAAAATATCAGTTAAAGCACAATATACTTTTCTCGAAAACTTATCTATTAAAAATGTTGGGCTATGATATTCGTGTTAAAAGACCAAATTAAAAGAAAAGTAAAACTAGATTGCATTTTGCTAATAGGCTTATGATAAATTGCTTTAAATATATTTCATCGTCATCATCTTCATCATCATCATTATCATCATTATCATCATCATCAATATCATCATCATCATCATCATCATCATCATCATCAGCATCATCATCATCATAATCAACATTATTAGCATCAGCTTCAGAGCAGTTACTGCCACCTTTTGTATGTATCCTTCCTTGGAAGCAGTTATCCAGCTGACAATCAATGTTTGGCTTAGCTGCAAAAAAATAAACCATTTTGCCTGGCAAAACTCTCCCAGCAAAACAAAACATCGAGTGCCAAAAGAAAACATAGCACAGAGCGAACAAAATGAATGAAATTAATTTCATGTTTTTTTTTTTAGTAAGGGGGATGGGGTGGCGGTTTAGACAGAGGTGCCTGCAGAAGCATTTGGAAACTGGACGGAGGCACTGACAGCAACTCCAATGTTCATTTCCGGCAGTCAGAGCTGCGTCCTGTGTGCTTTCCCCATTCTTCAAAAGTGGTTGCAACAATGGTTGCTCAGGTGCGCATTTTCTGGCTTGTGCCATTTGAAGTTGTAGTTTCTTGTGACTGCGTCCCTGAGCAATCCACCCCTCCCCACCCCCACCTCACCAAAAACCCTTGAACGTTGCACTCTTCATTTTGTCGTGTTTTTCCATTTTACTGAATTCTTCGCTTCCACTCTTCAATTTTCTTTGAATATACCCTTGCATTGGGTATGATAACTATGTTTCAAAATTCTATACTATTTAAATGTTTCTATTTAATTGCGAAGAATTGCACATTTATCTAAAGTTACCATATACTAGGTATTATTAAAAGAGAAAGTTTGTGAGGCTGTCGGAGGTCATCTCAGGACCCGCCGACCCGATTTTGAAAATTCCATTACCAATAAACAGCTACGTTATTTATGAGTGTCATAGGCTAATTACTGAAAAATTAAAAGATTTTTTTGCTAATCACCTCTTTTGTATAAGATTGAATATTATATATTTTTTCTTATTTGTTAATAAATAATAATAGGCTGGCGTGGCTGGCGGATTTTAAAAGTAAGTCAAGGGAAATTCCTTGGTTGCATTTTTAATGAGAGTAAAATTTGCGCAGCGTGACGTTTAATGCATGATGCTGTCGCCACTGCACAAGCTAGGTTTAGTCAGTGAGCTACATTGATCATGCTTATAACATTAAAACAATATACTTCTAAATATAACTCAGTAGAAACACCTAAGGCTGTACAATTGTACAGGAGATAAGATTTTTTAAATGTTGTTGACGGAATTGGGCGTGGACGTCTTAAGTGCTCTGCTTTTTAAAACGTTACCCCTTACTGCTTACTACTTGCTTGATGCTTTACCACCTGTCCGCGTTTTTGAAATGAATGATTTAGTCATCATACTAGATAGTATATTCAAATTTGATTCCTCACAAATCGTCGATGGTTAATAAGGTAATTGGCTTCAACAAGCGGTGGTCAAAATAGTTTAATGATCCCTACACTACTAAAACGCTATATACATACCTAATACGGCCAATCCTGGATTATGGATCTTGTGTGTGGTCCCGGCAATACGGGATTCAGCAGGATAGAATTGAATCTATATTATCACTAATCTAATTAATGGTGAAATCGACTCATCATTTGTTTTAAGTCGAATAAAATTAAATGTTCCAGTTAGATTTACCTAAACTTTTTACCCCCATAGCCTTGATTGTTGCTTGAGCAACTGTTTATGGTAATTCATGTTCTGACTAAAACAGGCTTTATTCTCTTGTCTCTTTGAAAACCACAACTCCAGTACTAAAACGATCGTTACTTTTTTTCTAATCGTCTCAATAATCATTAATCTACCGCTGGTCTGATTGGGTTATTTATTTATTTATTTATTTATTTAATGTCAGCTATGAGCAGCTGACAAATCAAAATTAACTAAATTATAATATTAAAATAATATAATATAAAATAAGTAATTATAATATCTGAAATACAGTTCAAAATTAAGATAAAAAATTTAAAAAGTTAACGTTAAAGCTCTGGGTTTCTCTAGGTATTTCCCAATCCACGTAATTAAAACCTGTTAATCTAGACTTAGTGAACAATTTGTTAACTGTAAACAGGCTTACTAAAAATTATTTTTAAATAAGTCATATTAAAATAAAAGTCCAAAAATTATGGCTTTAAATTATAAGGGTAATTCTGTTCGGCTTACATAATTTATGTTATTCTGCAGGGTGTGTAATCTTCACCAAAGATAGTTAAGTCGTTACTTTGGGATTTTTTTTGTTTGTCGTTTTATTTTTTTGTTCCATTCTTTTTGGCGTTTGTTCCTTTGCCCGCAACTGTATCCATTGTATGCGGTTGGAGAGTAGAGGCGAAGCACGTACATAAGCCGCTCGCAACCGACCCGATTTCCATTTTTATTTTTTATTTAGCTCTGCAACATACACAAACATACAAATCTGTCTTGCTTCTTCCCTTAAATTTCTCTGTGTGTATGCTAATGAAGCCTCTTCTTGGCGCTCATGCTTCACAATGAGCCTTGTTTCATCCTGACACTTGGGCTTCTCTGGTGTCTGGGACCAAGCTCATGCCATTTGGCTCGTTGTTAATCCCTGCCACTAAAGACCAAGAACGACAGTGTGGTCTTGCAAAAAAAAAAAAGTGCTTTCCTTCCGCACCCTCTCCAAATGAGTTACTTATATGCGCGAGCTCCACAGCTTGCCCTATGTACACACAAGCCTGCATTGCGCACGCCTTGCTTCGGTATTAGTTTGCTTGACGTTATTTCGTTGCACTTTAATTTTTTTTATGCTACAATTTGATTTCTTATACTTCGATATAGAGTTTGATGAGTTGATTGGATTTTTGCATTGTCCGTCAAGGAGCTATTCATCTTTCTAGAAATCTTTGTAAACTATCTTTCTACCACCTGCTTTAATATGATAATCAAAGTATATGGATGTCGGTTGCGCACGGTTGCAGTGTTTTGACTTGTTTTATTTGTAGATTTTCCAGCATTTTTTTTGCAGCGTTAGTGTGTGTGTGTGTGTGGAAAACCCCATAGATTTAATTACAGTTTTCCTCTGGCAGACAATCGAATTTTTCTTTTGAGCTTAAGGTCCTCAACCTGTGTTGTATGCAAGCTTTTTTAATTTACATTTCGATTTCCTTTGCACAGATTATTCCCGTTCTCCTTTGTTTTTTCTACTCGTATTTCAATAGAGCATTATTTTTTTCAACAAGTTTGCGCATAATGTTCAGTTCGGCTGTAATTAAAATTGATTTTCTCTCTGCTTTTGCTGCGATTCCTCACAAAATTAGTTTCCACCTTTAGTTTCGTTTGGACTTGTATTAAAGTCAAATGTTTTAGTTCGTTATGTAAATTTTGATGCGCCAAACAGTTTTAACTGTTTGTGTCACGCATTCTGTACTGCAATAAAAAATTTCAGTAAAAGCTATGTCAAATATTAAACTAAATTTGTAAATGCAGCTAATATATTTGTCGAGGAAGTGAGATTAGGATAACGTTTCAAAATGCGATAACATGTTTTCATTATCTATCTGACCTTAATAGGCACCCGTAATATGCCTATAAAATTTTAAAGTATGATTATTAGGGTGTAGCCAATTAACCAATTCAGAATATGTTTGATTTGATACTGTTAACCTATTGAAAATGGTTAACAAATGTATAATGAAATTGGGCAAAATTAAGAAAAGAGAATCGATAGCTAAAGACTTAAGGTTTGATATACAATCCCCTTTAACCATATGCAGATCAAGTTTGTTTTCCAACAACTCCGAATTCTACTTTAATACAATATTTTAATTATCTGCGAAATTATTACCAAAATCGGCTTAGAAACTGTGAATAAACAGAATAGTGTGTTCACACACTAACGTTCCAGAGCAGAGAGATTTGAGTATGATCGAGCCGGTATGATAAACTTCGGTTAAATCTGATCACAACCAATACAACTCGTCGCAACAACATGTACGATCGAGTACGATCACAGTACGAAGCGAGTCCGTTCAGTTTGCATGATTGCTTTGCTTACTGATCGAGACTGATTTTTAGGTTCAAGTATGATGATCGAAACGGATTGTAAAGAAAGCGACGATCGGTCCGAACGAAGCATAACAAGTAGAAACGTGTACGCTGCCTCAAAGATTGTCTGGTGCAAATGGGATGCCAAAGTTATCTTCCTTCCAAACTTGGTGACTCTAGCTCAAAGTTTGTTATCGGTGTGGAAAGGAGGCGCTATGGGGGCGTGGCATTTAAATTCTTGCTAAAGATCTGTGTATCATGTCAATTGCTATCCTCCAACCAAATTTGATGACTCTAGCTCAAAGTTAGTAGACTATGGTGGAAAGGGGGCTGGGGGTGGAATGGGTGGGGGGCGGCATCCAAGTTTTTTGGGTTTCTTCATCATCAATACTGACACCAAATTTGGTGTCTTTAGCTCAAAAGCTGTGGAAAATATAGGCGTTTTTGATTTCAAAATGCATTGGGCGTGGATCCAAATCTTTGATGCAGTTTTTTGTGGGTAGTAACGAATTATCTTTCTATTAAATTTGGTGACTCTAGCTAAAACACTATGGAAGATACACGCATTACCGTTTTTAGCGAAGCGTTAGGGCGTTTGGGGGCGGCTAGGGCAGCACGGATGGGCGTGGCATCCAAAGTTTTTATGAATTTGATTGAGAGTCGTTACACCTATCTTGGCAACAAATTTGGTGGCTCCAGCTCAAAAACTGTAGAAAATATAGACATTTCCTGATTTTAAACTTCGTGAGGGGGGGGGGGGGGCTTGGTGACGGAATGAAAAGGCGTGGCTCTAAAATGTTAGATGCAGTTTTTTGGGAGTTGTTAGTAGATAGAGACATTTGAAAAGTTTCAAGTTTCTAACTTGAAGGGTGTGGAAAAAAGATGCGAACTAACGGACGGACAGACACCATGAAGGACATTGCACAAACCCAATATACTCTTTACCTTCGGTATCGAGTATAAAAATGGGTTGATCCAAGTATGGAAATGTGGAGGACAAACAGAGACGAAAATTTTAATCACGTGGACAAACTGCACTTATCACCAATTTTTCAATATCCGGTGAGCTTAACTAGCCTCAGTTTAGTCAAAGTTGATATTCTAAATGTCCACAAACTAAACCGAGGTCTGAGCACCGTTTAAAATGTATACCCCGTTCATATGCCGATGTAAATATAGCTCAAATCATCATTAGGCAAACAGCTGACGATTGCATTGTTTTATTGTATTATTATTCAAAATATTTTGATTTTGCTCACAAGGTCAACATGTACATGCTACTCAGCTACTGAAAAGTTTTTCCAAGTTGCCGTTTTTGGTTTTTAGCCAGGCTCAATAAATTTAATGTTTTTGTCGTTTTAATTAAAGTTTTTAGTTGGCAATAGAAGAAGAACTTGGCAGTCACATAACAAAAAAAACTAATGAGTGTTAGAACTCACGAGCGATGTGTTAACAGCCGTTTGTACCTGTTTGATTGCTATATATTAGCATAAAAAAGAAAAGAATAGTTTATTGAATTTAGTTTTCCTTTCTCCAGGTTCTCTGTCTATTTTTTTTATTCTACTTTAATTTATTTCGAGTTTTCGGCAACTGACCTTTACAAATGCATTGATGAATACACTTTCGTAATTTGTGTACATCTTTGCATTATTGTAAAGCAAGGGCTGTCATAAAGGAAAAACTGGGAAGAGTATGTATGATGAGCAGCAGCAAAAGTGATATTTGACTGCCTTGGAAGACAAAAAGAGAGAGAAGTCTTTATTGTTGATTTGGTTGTTTTAAGTTAGAACTTTGAACTCAACAAAACCACCAGCTGCTGACTTCTGTTATTTCATAACATTTAATTACGATTTAAACACACAAACAAAGAAACATACCAACAAATAAAAAATACAGGAGAAGTATTTGCAGAAGCCTGTTTATTTTTGCAATAAATAAGATTCTTGGATAGGAACGATAGCTTGCCTGCCTTGCGTATTATATGACCTTTTGATACCTGTCCTACCCCACAAAACACTTGGACTAGCAACTGATATGCACCTAGCCAACCAAGTATCTTGAGCTAAAGCTAGGCTTCTGCAAGCACTTGTCCACAAAACTATTTTTCTCCCACCATTATTGCGCTTGAGTAAAATAAAACAACAAGATTTTGTCTTCCAAGGCAGTCAAATATCAGTTTTCCTATTGCTGATCATACATACTCTTCCCAATTTTTACCCTATGACACTTTCTAACAATCATTGGCATACAGTTATGTAAAGATGTAGACAAATTACGAAAGTGTATTCAGTAGTGCATTGGTACATATGCAAATGTAAGCGCGCGTTTGCCGCCGACACAGAAAAAGGAAAAATATCAAAAATAACAAAAACCTCGATAAGCAGGCACAGCAAGAAATATATGATTCAAACGCACTTTCATATAATATGTACCAACAACTTTTTACCGTTCTTGCTGTCCGCTGACCCACCGCCTCTCCTTTAATCGACGGGGCGCTAAACGCAAAGGGAAACTGAAGAAAACAACAACGTGCTGGCTTGTCGTTGCTGAGACGCACAAGCTGCACAAAGAGTAAATACCCCTTGAACCAATATTCAGTAATTGTCCATGAAAACTCTAAGATATGGTTTTAATATATATATTGTTTATGCTAGAATATAAACAAACATGTAGAATTGAAACTATATTAAAGAATCTCAAGTTTTGCTATTCAATCGCACAAAGTTCATATTAAGTATATACTACCCTTCCAACTTGGACACATCGTTAGCAAGACTTTGTATTTTACAGTTATTCTCTGTCGCTACACCAATACAATCATACTCAGATGAATATGTATATGAGCGGCACGCTGCATTTGCCCACGTTGCAGAGCGGCACGCTGCATCGTTTGCATGTATTATCAAATGGCAGAAATGGGTACCGGCAAAATTGAATTGTTTTATTTGTATTTTAATTAGCTTAAAACAGTCAATTACTTTATATATAAATTAAACAAACATATAAACATATAAAAAACCATTTACGCTAAACGCTAAAAGTAAAAAATTTGCTTAACAAACACCTGGCTAATTTAATCTGGCAAGGTGTCAACACTCAGCGGTCCACTCCGATTAGGTTAGTGCACACTAAAAATATGAAGTCATTCGGAGTTCTGTGGCACCATGAAAATTTTCTGCTGAAATTGCTACTAGCGGAAATCAATTTTCCTAGCGTTTCCTGTGGCACCCCTGATATTTTAAGTAACTTTGAATTACAAAATATTAAACAACAACGCTAATTCGTTTTATTTTTAAATTTTTCTTTTTGACAGGTAAGCAAAAGTTGGCACTGTGTAAAATTACAAAGAAAAAGAAAGGAAGAGCTGTAGGGAGAGCAAGAAAGTGTGAGTTGTAAGTTTATCTGCGAACTGCGAACATGTTTAAGCAATTATATTATATGAATATATACATATACTTAGGTCGGTATGATTATACATATACAGTTTCGGTCTTATAAATAGGGACAGTAAATAGAAACAAAAAAATGTCCTTAATTAGGTGACTGGTTGTAAACAATGAATCTGTCTGTTTGACAAGTGATAATTTTGTGTCAAAATGCTTAGAAAGAATAAGTTTTCATCGACACGCTTGCAACATACATATACAACTGCGAAAATAAAAATAGTACCACCAAGTTACTTTTGCTTACATTCCGCGAAAAACCATAAAATAAACATAAACATTTTTAAGTGAGTATTCTTTTTTCTGTTATCTGTTTTTTGAGCATCTCATAAACATAGAGTTATTGATACGATTGATGGAAATTTTTTTTAATTTTTGTGTTTTAAAAAAATGTAAAAAAATAAAATAATAGATCCCAGAAAAAAATTTTCCGTATGGTCTAAGTGAATATAAGTATAAGCAGCTCTAAAAAATGGTAAAATGGATATTATTATTGAAATTCATGGCCAAAATATAATTTTATTTCATAAAGAAATTTCCCCTTACAAATTTATAAGGGAGGAGCAGCTATACAATTAATAACCCTTTATTAAATAATAAACTTTGTCTACCTAAACGTTTTTAAGAAACATTAGCTTTACAAAAAAAAAACCTGATAAAAATAAACCATGCGCAGTTATTAAACTATAAGAACTACATAAACCTCAATAAGATATTGTTAAAAGCACTGCTTTGACGTAAACAAACTAATCTAAGTAAATCTCATTCTTAATTCTAATTCTAACTCAAATAAACCCATACCTTAAATTCATTTACTGTGTTAATGAAATAACTCGTAATATTTCATTACACCCTGTTTGATATAATTTCAGCTAAACTTATAAATCCTGAAACAGGAGCTTCAACATGAGCTTTAGGTTATCATAAATGAACTAAAAATATTGGTATTTCAACTAAGAATGCAAATATTAAACAAAAATATAATAATCCATAGTTAAACATGAAACTCTTTATGAGATAAAAATTCATATTAATATTGCTAAAGAAACTTATAAAGTATAAAAAAATAAATAAACTCTATGTTGCACACGTTCAGGTTGATAACCCAATCCTAAAAAAATAAAGTTGAAATCAAACTTTTTTTTTAAAAATAATGCATTAATGCTTCATAAAAATCGTTTATCAATAATTGGAAAAATAAGCCTAAAGAAGGCTCAAAGTAAATTTTATCAATCATACCAACATTAATCGCATCCATCCATGAAATACTCCTCCACGAAGCGGCTAACCAATTTTCAAAACTTCTTGCGTTTTTACATTATAGATTGTAACATGTGTAATTTCGAAAGGGGCTTCTAAAACGGCTCTCAGCTTTTAAATTATGTTCTCTGAGATAAATGAAATATTTTAAGATACCGCAATAAAAGCTTGGACAGTACTTAGCTGCAAATCTAAAAAGACATAACACTATTTAAGACTATTACCAATAAACAAAAAAAATTTTTTAGCCTGTTTTAGATCACACCGGCGCATAGGTTAGCCGTAGAATACGTCTGTCCTTGTGCAACAAACATTATGAACGTAACGATTTTTACGAAGATTGCATTAGTGATGCTATTATTTCTTTTGGTAATTTTTAGCACTCTTCAAAAATAAAAAATTTATCGATATGAATTGCGGGACAAACCGATACTTCTTGTTTAAGCCACATATTATAACGTTAGTAAAAAATAATATTTTGAAAAATTTCGTACTCTAAATTTTTGTTTTTTGGACCGTAAGAAAAAGATGCTTGGTGATGCTATTATTTTTTCCGCCTTTGTACGTACATCACACGCCTAGCTGGGACTCCGTAGCGCTCACTTTGTGAGTTTTGTATTGATGAATGGGCGTGTTGCTGCCCGGCTTCTGATTTACTTACTTGCCATTTTCCTGGTTTGGGCATTTGCCACCATCAACTTTTATTTTGTTGCAGCTACAATTAAAATTTATTTTTTAGCTCTTTTCCCCCTCTTTCTCTTTTTTTTTTGGCTTGCTCGATTTTCGAATTGCTCGACGCGAATGGGTTCTCGTCTCGTTCGGTTTGGTCAGTTGCTAGGTTTCGACAAAGCCAATTTTGTTTCCATGCTTTGTTTCAGAGCTTATACATGCTTATGCATGACGGTATGTGTGCGTGTGTTTAAATATGTTAGTTCTACGTGTCAGTTGTTATTTGCCTTATTTGCCAAACACAAATCCCACAAAAAGCATCCCACATATGTCATGGGTTCAGGCTATAAATATAAGTAGAATACAACTAATGACAAGGGAATGAATATGAAATAATGTCCGATTTCGCACATACTTTGAAACTTAATTTAAGATTCAGATTTTAAAATTTCTTTTTCAAATTCAAAACGAAAATTTTTGATTATAAAATTATTAGTAATAAAATATTAAACTTAAAATGATTCGTATTAAAATCAAATAAAACAAGTAGAATCGTTGCAGTCGGGCGCACCCGACTGCGGTATACTCGATACCAGTAGTAAAACAGATTAAAAGAGAGCTGATTCCAATGCAAGTTAAAATAATATGGTGGATGGTAGGCTGGGGTTGTTAGGGGGGGGGGGGGGCGTGGCATCAAAATTTTAGCTGACGATCTGTGTATGATGTCAATTGCTTTCCTCCTACCAAATTTGGTAACTCTAGCTCAAAGTTAGTAAAATGTGGTTGAAGGGGGGCTGGGGGCGGTATGGAGGTCGTGGCACCCAAATTTTTTAAGTTTCTTCAACACCAATCTTGGCAACAAATTTTGTGGCTCTAGCTCAAAAACTGTGGCATTTCTGTTGTTTGACTGCGTGGGTAGGGGAACGGAGGGCCGTGGCTCCAAAACTTAGATGCAGTTTTTTATGGGGTCACTGACAGTTATCTTCCTACTAAGTTTGGCGACACTAGCTCAAACACTTTGAAAAAATACACGCATTACTGTTTTTAGCGAAGCGTTAGGGCGGTTGTGGGTGGCTAGGGCAGAATGGATGGGCGTGGCATCCAAAGTTTTTTTGAATTTGGCTGGGGGTCGTCAATACCTATCTTGGCGCCAAATTTGGTGGCTCTAGCTAATAACTGTAGACTGCGGTGGCTCGTGGCGGAATGGGTGGGCGTGGCTCCAAAATTTTTGATGCAGTTTTTTGGGGTTTGTTAGTAGCTATCTTTTCTCCAAATTTGGTAGTTCTAGCTGTAAGGGCGTGCGAAATAGCTGGGGTTTCTCGATTTTGAGTTATCGAATTTATCGTTTTGCCAGCCCCCTAGTTACCGTAGAACTCCAATCTTGATACTTTAATTTAGTATGCCATAGATAAACCATTTGCAATGTTTCAAGTCTCTATGAAGGGTGTGGAAAAAAGATGCGAACATACAGACGGACAGATGGACGGACGGACAGACACCATGACGGACTTGGCACAAACCCAATATACTCTTTACCTTCGTATCGAGCATAAAAAACAGTTGTCAGAAATTTTCCGTTTTGTGTTCCGTTTTTAAATTCCCAGCAACCATCAAAAAAGTTAATCGATAGTTCCGAAAGTGGAACATTTGTGGATTCCATAATCAACTGTTCTTAAAAATGAAATAATAGCTTTACAAAAAGAAAATGAATAAAATTTGCGTTATAATTGAATTCAATGTATATCTTTCAAATTGTTTAAGATAGAGTCACCAAATTTGGTTGTTGCTCAAGCAACTATTTAATTCATGAACCATTTCGTGTATTATGTTCTGACTATAACAAGCTTTATTCTTTTGTCTCTCTCGAGACCTCGACTCCAGTACTAAAAAGATCTATCCTTTCTGCCTTATCTAATCGTAACCACTAATCACTAATCTACCACTGGTCTGATTGGGTTTTTCTGGGTTTTTCCCAATCTACGCAACAAATGTTGGGCCACTTATTTTCTTGTTGAATTTCCCAGAGCTTTAACGTTAACTTTATAATTATTTCAACCTTAATTTACTTTCAGAACTACATATAATTTTAAACTTTACTTTAAACTTAATTATTTCTATTATAATTATTTTAAATTAATTTTATTTTCATGTCAGCTGCTCATAGCTTAAAATAAATAAATAAATAAAAAATAAATAACTGTTAACGACCTCCATAAAACTGCATCAATGCCTCCCCGTTTCTCAGCCCCCTGCATTTTAAAATCAGAATTTCCTCTTTCTGCCACAGTTTTCAGCTAGAGCCACAAAATTTGGTGGCAAGATTTGTCATTAGGAAACCCAAAAAATTTTGATTTCGCCCCCACCTATACCGCCCCCCTCTCCTCATATTGTACTAATTTGAGCTAGAGTCAACAAATTTGGTAGGAGGATAGCAATTGACGACTTCCAAAGATGACAGCAAACATTTAGATGCAACCCAAAAAAAAATTTCGTTCATGAAGATGGATGGACACCAAGGCGGACATTGCACAAAACCAATATTCTCTTAATTTCGGTATCGAGTATGAACATAACGCACAAAAATAACCTTGTTTGCATGGCTCTTGTAACAAGTAAATGGGGCTACGTGAGAATGCTCGACTAGGAGATACTCTGAATCCTGATCTGCTGCATGCTTGACATAAAGTTGAATACTACCATTTCCGATGTTTATTTGCCGTTCTTTATGAAATTTTTACAGATAATCAATAGAATGTCTATGTTTCAAAACTGAAGATTATTTTGCTATCGATAATATAATCAAACTTAAGAAGTTGTCGCTAGTTTGTGGAAGCTTGTTCACTTTCGGATATTGTTTGGCCAAGGTGATGCTTTTTTCTGCCTTTGCAAATGCAAAGCTTTGGTTTGTCACAAAACTTTTATACCCGTTATACCTTAAGCTTAAAGTAATAAAAAAATACAACACTCGTGACGCGAGTAGCAAAGATTCCAAAATAGTTTACTACATTCTATGTATGTACAAAAGCAGCCGGACAAATTGTTACTGAGAAAAATTTTTTGTCTACTTAGCAAATTCTGTCTAAAAAATAACACCCCCATTTCAATCTCGTCCCAGCGTTTACCCTCAACCACCTCACATTTTGTTAAATAGGCTTAAGCAGGTGTTGTTGTAGCTGCATGCTGTTTTAGTTGCATGATTAGTGCTCAATACTGCATATGGCATCGAAAACCGATAATTACCAAAGTCAGTTTAAGGCACACACATGCTCAACATAAGCTCTCCATTGTGTGTGTGTGCGTACAAAAGCGACCTCTACCTGCAGCGGAAGCCACACAAAGTTCAAAACTATAACACCATTTATTCGTCGTCGGTGCTGTTGCTATTGGTTTCATTGAACTATGAGGCATTTTGCCAAAGAACTGGCATTTAGTCGTTTTTTGAAAGTTATAAAATTAACTAATTGTTAGTGCAAACCTGTTGTAAAAAAAATTGAATTTTTATGTTGCATAACAGAAATGTTAAGTTCAAATACCCCTGTTAAGTTTTTGACGTAGAATACGTCTTACGTTTCGGTATGAGTGTGCTATCCAAAAAAGTTGTTGTTGTAATATGGTTGCTTCACAAAATCGCTCATTGCTCATGAACTAATGAATAGATTTTCCTCAAATTAATTTCATTTTAAAGCTAAGGCTTCAACCTTTATTTTAAGTTATATATATATATGAAGTGATTACATTTTCTATTGAAAAAATGAGACCAAAAACATGCAAAATTTTGCTTCATTTTGAAGACTTTAAATTGCTCTAGCAATCTCAATAATCAATCAATTAATCTGAGTTTTTCGAATTTAAGTTGAGATGAGGTAAACAAACATTCCCACATTCAAATTTATAATAATTTTGCCAAATATATAACTTTTTAAGGCAAAAAATCAGTGCAAAAATCACTACTTTTTTTTCAATTGCACATTGCTCAAAAATTCCGCCAGAGAATCGATTAAAACTTGTTTTAATACAAAGTAGACTTGATTTCCTTTCGTTTGATATACATGCGGTCATGACTGATAGCTTCTAAATGTGGAAATTTCAATAAGATATTCGGGCATAATTAAATTTTCATACATAAATTCTTCCGTGCCAGGGGTGAACAAGCTCAGCTTAACGTCAGCCCCAAACAATTATAACACAATAAAATATGTTTACCCCAATTCTGAAATTTGCGTGCAAGTTTTCGAAATCATGTTTTATTGTTTGTGTTGCACATTTAATTATGCTTTTGCACCAAAACAATAAATATACCCGTGCAAAAATATCATATAAACTATCGTGAGTTAAACTATCGATAATTCGTCTTTACGGTGGCAGCCCTGATTTTCGCAACTTGTGAACAGTTACTGTGAATTAAGTTAATTTAATTTAATTTAAATGAATATTGAACAATTAATTTCGCATTTTAATAATTTACAGCAACGTCGTCGTGCATCTGGAGTAGCAATCTATGCAAAAAGTACCATGTTAACATATTGTACTCCAATCGATATTTCAAACAGGCAACTGGTCGATAGCGATGTAGGCGACATTTGTCTGTCTGAAATTAAAATTAATAATCAAAAAAAATTTATTCTTGGCTCTGTGTATTTTCATCCAAATGTTTCTCAAAACAACAAGCAACAAATGTTTTTTTCTGCTTTGATGAAATATTCTCACCTCACTGCACTAATAGACAAGAATTTCACAGTTGACACCGAGGTGGACATGCTCATCGTAGGTGATTTAAATTTAGAAATGAAAATGATTGTTCATTTGCAGAATTTATGGAAGAAAAATTCAAATTAAAGTATATTAAAAATGCAGCAACCACCTTAGCTCTAACCAATATAGATTTAGTATTTGCTAGAAATTTAAGTGTATCATTAATAAATTACATATCATACTTTTCCTTTCACAAACCTGTCATATCAAAAGTCACATTTCAAACATAAAACAAAAATACAATTTTAGATTTAATTATGCACAAATTTTGAAGTAATAAATTATGTAAATATATATTTCTATTTCAATTCAATGTTTGCTAAATTTATATCAGAGATGCTAACCAGTATTGCAGTAAAAAGGAAAAAATTAGCCAAATGACAACAAACACAATTAAAAATAAAATAAAACATCTATGTGGTTGTTGTTATTAGGCTACCGCTTCATAATTTTTGTTGCACAAGGACAGACGTATTCTACGGCTAACCTATGCGCCCGTGTGATCTGACACAGGCTGTCAATTTATTTTTACATTTGAAGTCAGCTGTTACAACATGACTGTTGGTGCGCTGTTAAGGCCTGTACGCAGACGATTGAACAGCGCCCGTACCGTAATGTACAAACTTTAATGACCGTAACGACAAGTGTTGAAAAATCCACATATTCTGGCGGTAGGTCGATTACTTTCTCTTCGGAAAAGCAGCTGTGTTTCGTTGTTTGTTTACATTTTTTATTAATAAATAAATTATAAAGATGGAATCAGAAATGATAAATGTACTGGCAATAACTTGCGCAACCAACACCAGATCCAAAACAACTCAAAAGATTTTGCAAATTCTTTTAACAGACCTAAGCCCTGACAGTACGAGAGTATTTGAGGTGAATAAAAATACATATGTTATTTAAATTGAATCTTGTTCTGAAATTATTTATTCCTTCTTGACCAGCATTGACTGCCAAACCAATGGTTGTGGCATTGGATCCTGAATTTGGTCAATTTTTAAAATTTTTTCAGAAAAGTTTACTAACAGCCTTGTGTGATGCCTTTTCGCTACAGCAGACAGCTGTTTACGGCAGCAATAACATTTTCACATTTTCATTGTTCAACACTACCGTTTGGCCCGTGACTAACAGAGCTGCGTATTGGGTTTTGTTATTACTGTACGGCCGGTGTACGGGACCATTTTTTTTATATGAAGTTTTTACGGTACGGGCGCTGTTTTGTCGTCTGCGGGCCTTTAAACTTCCTTTAAACTGCAAATTTAGCGGGTTACTGAATATTAACAAACGTTAAAATAATCGCAAGCAATTTATAAACTGGCGATGCAATTTAATAATATGGGTTAGAACTGTGTGTTTTGCATCATTTGTTTCATGATTAGTACGTGTCTTTGTATTTGAGTGTATACTTAGAAAGTAATGTCAACCGGCAATTTTTGGGAAGAAAATTTAACTTTTAAAAAAATGCTTGCAATTGTTAGTTGTAAGTGTACCACCATTTTGTAGATCCTTTAATTCTTAACCCAGCGCTTCTAACCATAATTTTGTTTGCAATTTTTTGAGAAATTTTAACTTTTATGAAGCAACTTCAGAGTTTCGACTGCGGGCTTGTTTGCAATGTCGCGAAACCAGAAGTGCCGTTTTAATTTACATCAAGCTGTGTTTTATTTAATAAGTGGATTTGTTTATCAAAGCAAACTTGAAAATAATACGGTAGCTTTTAAAACGAAAAATGGTCTCATGCTTTGCCAAAATTTATCAAAAAGTTGGGATAAATGTAAAAAAAAAATACTTAACTGCTTGCAAGTAAGAATTCTGAATGGCTGGAAGGCATACTTAGTTTGACCTTCAAGGTTAGATGTCAGGAAAACAGTTTAAAAGTCAAATTGAAGCGTATTGTTTGTGTTAAAAAGGGTAAGAGGGCAAAGAAAGGAAGCAGGCGATCTGGTTTAGTCCCAGAAAGTTTGCTAGTTCAGTTAGCATGGCTGCTCGTAGATCTTGGTGCTGTTCTTAAAACATTATTCATTAACCTCAAAAAGGCAAGAACCAAAAACTTAAAACACATAACGTTGCCTATTTTGAGAAAGTTCAGTCCGGATATCTTGGAACACAAAAAATGTTTTCGTACAAATCGCATTTTTACCGATTGTTACTATGATATAGTTGACCGATGTAGATGGTTCTTTGCAACAACATCAGAATTATAAAACTGACAGATTTGGACTGTTATGTTAAAAAACAAAAACAAATCGACGGTCTTTGCTTTCGGCTTGACCTACAGCCTGTGTTTCTAAAGGCCTGTTGTCACATACACCGTAAACCGAAACAGAAACAGAATTCAGTACATTTGCGACTGCGATAGAAACTGCAACAGAAACATCGGTATTTTTCAATTGTTAGCAATAGTAATCGAATTCAGCACATTAGCAACTGAAACCGAAACAAGTACTTTTGACTTTATTCTGTTGCTGTTAACAGACGATCACCTGTTTTCTACAAACGCAGATAACTTGACGCTGGTCAATTCTTTGTGTAATCGATATTTTTGTTTCTGTTTCGGTTTCTGTTTACGGTGTATGTGACTACAGGCCTTAAGACGGCCGCTAAGATTTTACGTAGAAAACGTTACATTTCAAATTTAAAAAAATTGTTTCATTGTTTTCGTTTATAAATTTTTAACGTATTTTGTTTAATTCATTGCGGCTTAAAATAAACCATTATTAGTTTGTGGTATGAAAAATATGATAAGTAGGTGTGACATTCGACATCAATATGTCTGCTGAAAGACATATCAATGCATGTGATTTTAATGGTTGGGGTTGCGATAGGCGGTTTTAATGGAAGATTGAATGTAGTTTCCGTAAGCTCCAAGAAGGGTTTGTTTTTCATATTATCCAGGTTTAAGTCTCCTGACAAATTTCATAAGTATTATAAGACAAATATAAATAAGTAACATATAAGTATTTTCTACTCACACTCTTCCTTTTTCTTTCAAAACATTTCGTTCAATAGGCATTTTATTATGTTTTTATTCTTTATTGTATTTTGAAAGCGACTGTTTTGCTGTGGTTTATTTTTGTGAATACACACACACACACACACATATATGTGGCTCCTAAATCAGTTACCTATTAAATAGTCCAAAAAGACAAAAACCAACAACAACACGTGCTGGCCTTTCGTAGCCGAGTTAAAAATACCCCTTGTACAAATATTCAATAATTGTCAATAAAAAAATATATAATTCAATATATACAGGGGTGCCACAGAAAATGCTTACGCCCGAATTTCACAGCGATTTCATTTCAAAACGTCACAAAACCCTGAAATCTGATGCTGCCACCTAGTCCGATTCATATTTTTTGATGCCAGGATCAGCAATGCCACATTTCTTAAACAGAATTCGGAGAAACGTAATTAAAAATACTTAAAAAAGTTGCGGTACACTGGATACCAGTAATAAGACCGCTAAAAAGAGACCTGATTGCAATGGGGTGCGGTTACGGCAGGGGTGTACGCTAGCGAAGCCAAAAAGTTATCTTCCTTCCAAAGTAGGTGACTCAAGCTCAAAGTTTGTAAAAGGAAAGGGAAGGAGAGCTGGGGGTGTAATGGGTGGGCGTGTACGCAAGTTTTTGCCGCAGATCTTTGTGGGATCTCAATTGCTACCCTCCTACCAAATTTGCTGACTCGCTTAAAGTTAGTAAAATATAGGGTGAGGGTTGAATCCAAATTTGTAGGGTCTCTTCATCACCTATCTTGCCACAAAACTTGGTGGCTCTAGCTAAAAAGCTGCGGAAGATGTAGGCGTTTCTGACTTCAAAATGCAGGGTTGCTCGGGGTGGAATGGATGGGCGGGGCTCCAAAATTTTGATGCAGTCGTTACCAGTTATCCAGTTTTAGGGTCGTTACCAGCTATCTTCCTACCAAATTTGGTGACTCTAGCTCAAACACTATGGAAAATACATGAATGCGTGTTTGTAACGAAACGTTGGGGTGCTTGGGGTGACCTAGGGCAGCTAGGTGTGAATGGGCGTGGGGTCCCATGTTTTTATGGGGTGGTATAGGTGAGAGTGGCATCCAAATTTGTAGTGTTCCGTCATCTCTTATCTTGGCATCAAATTTGGTGGCAAGATCAAAAACTGTGGAAGATATAGGCGTTTCTGATTATAAACTGCAAGGGAGGTTGAGGGCGGAATTGGTGGGCGTGGCTTCTAAATTTTTTATACAGCTTTTTGAAGATTGTTAGAAGCTATCTTTTGACCAAATTTTGTAGTTCTAGCTGTGAGGGCGTGCGATATAGGTGGACTAATCGATTTTTAGCTATCGAATTTATCGATATGACAGCCACACAGTTGTGATAAAGATATTTGCTTCAAGTCTCCACCTTGAAGGGTGTGGAAAAAATTAGCTTTCATACAGACGGACGGACACCATGACGGACACTGCAGAAACTCTATATACTCTTTACCTTCAGTTAAAATCAATTTGGTGATGATTTTTGAACAGCTGATTGCTCCCAGTATCAAATAGTTGCCAGCCACTCGGCAGATAGCTGCTAACTTAAATTGTTTTCCCGCCAAAATTGAAATGTTTTATTTGGATTTTAATTAGCTACATAAAAATTAAATAATGTAACGTATAACAAACCACTTGTCAAAGTGTCAACCCTTAGCCGATTATGTTGGTGACCAAACTAAAAAAAACGAAGTCATTCGGAGTTCTGTGGCACCGTGATAATTTTCGGCCGGAATTGCTACTAGCAGAGTTTTAGCTATTATAACAGTACATAACTGAAATTCTTAATCTACTGATCTTCTTAACCTTAACGTATTTTTAATATTTTTTACTGAATCACCATAATGCCGATTGTTCCCTCATTCTCTTTGCTGTAGGTGTGTGTGTATTTGTTCTTTAAGCCGCAAAAACAAAGTCAGCGTTTGCAACGACGCCTCCGAGTCGGTCCGAGTCGCTGCCACCGGCATCGGACGGCACACGGGACGGACCGGCTTTTGTCGGGGTCTACCTGTTCGGCGAGTTGGACACATGTTCTTTTCTTATTTTTATATTGTCGCTTACCTAAGGGTCTCACACATTTACACCCTACCTGTGTATACACATACACAGCTCAAACGAGAGATAGGAACTGTGAAAGAGACTCAAGCGCAAGCAAGTGAACGAGCGAGAGAGGGCGAAAGTCAAGCCAAGCTGAACGAACGACCAGGCCAAGCTAAACTGCTGTTGTTGCTCCGCCGCTGGCGTTAACCAAAGACGTCGCCGTCGTCACAGACGTGAGTGTGGCGTCGTTGAAAGTCTCTTGGTCGTCAGACGCCGCCGAACAGAAACGAAACGATACGAAAAAAGTAAGGTTTTGGAATTTGATTTGCTCTTGCTCTTCTTTGGTTTTCCAGTTCAGTTCGATTTTTATGCACAGTCGCAACGTACGTATGTACCTGTCTATTGTATCTGCTGCCGCTTCTCCGTCTTCTTCTTTTTCCTTTTGCTCTCGACCGCGTTGCTTTGCGTCTTTTCCAAAAACGTCGTCGCGCGAAAAAAACGTACAACAAAAAAAGTGCAAGCAAAGGCAAAATATGCAAAAACAAGTGAAAATTAAATAAACAGAAAAACCCCAAGCAATAACAAACAAGTGCTTAAGTACAACCAAAAGAAAGACCTAGAATGTAAGTTGATCGCTCACTCTCATAACGATTTATTTTTGGCAATTTTATGCTATGCGAAAAATGAGGTAACATTTGCAGATAACAACAGCAAGGCTTAACAAAAGAGAGAGAGAGAGCGAGAGAGAGAGAGACATATGAGCTGAGGACGATTTCAAGTGAGAAAGCGAGCTTTTTGTGTTATAATTAAAGAGGGCGCTCAATTTCCCAAATGATCACCGGATGTGTCTAGCTAACGTGACGGCCATTTTGTTTCTGGCCTCTAATAAGCTCTCTCTCTCTCTATCTCTCTCTATCGCTCTCTCCCTCCATTTTCTCTCTCCCTCTCTCTCTCTCTCTCTTCCTCTCTCTCTCTCTCTCTTCCTCTCTCTCTCTCTCTCTCTCTCTCCTCTCTCTCTCTCTCTCTTCCTCTCTCTCTCTCTCTCTTCCTCTCTCTCTCTCTCTCTCTCTCTCTCTCTTCTCTCTCTCTCTCTGCCTTGCCTGTCTGCGTGCTTGCCTCAATTATTGATTGATTAATTATTGCTGACGCGCATGCGTCGTCCGTTCAAACATTCGACCCTTTGTAAACCGGTTCATTGTCGCCTCGCTTCGTCAACGTTGCGTGTCCCCTGCGCCTGCTCTTTGTGGTCTGCGTGTGTGGCGCACTCTCTCTTTTTGTTTTTTGCCCTGAAACCCATTAAAATGTTTTAAAAAACAGGGTGTAATGCACTTGTACATACATATGTACTATGTAACAGACATAACGAAGAATACAGCCATATATTCTTGATCAGCATTAAAAGCCGAATCAATTTCTGCATTTTCTGGCTGGAAAAGACTTCGCCTCAGTGTATGTCCTAGCGGAGCTCTTGACTAGACCTTTTTACTTGTTCCCAAAACGAACTCCCGTAAAACGAAGCTTTCTGTATAGCAAACACATTTCGAATTTGAATCAATCAAAAAACCTTTCTATACTACAAATTTCAGATTTGCTCTATAGAAGTTTGAATGTTGATTAACTTAAGATTTATCTTATTCTTGCTCCTCTACTAAATACAATTAATGCTATTGCTGTTTATTAGGCTGTGATCATTGATTATAATCATGTATACGTACAAATCTGTCAGCAGATGGGGCTGGTATCTCCCCTTCTATTGTGCGTCTGCGCTGGCGCATCCTCTTAGCTAGCTTCATACGTTTCAGTGAATCAGCGCGGCATAACGGGGTGTTGCGCATACATAGACCCCCGTCCCTCCTAACCTTGGCGTGTATTCTTCTTATTCGCAATTCTTTTATTCTGGTCATTTGCAATTAACATTTTGCGTACGTGCAACAGCCACACCAGCTGGTAAACCCAAACGAAGGTTTTCAGCTTCCAATTTCTAGTGAGCAACAGTTACATCTGCAGCAGAGCCATGCCACACCACAAAGCTAATCAGCGTGTAACAACGACTTTCTCGTTAACTTGTATTGTTTTTAGTTTATTCGCTTTGTTTTTTTCTTTTTGTAATTATTATTTTATAATCAACTTATTAGTGCTGTGTGCAGTTGCCGCCCCTCATGCGTGTTGCCCTCTTTGTAGTGTTGCTGATTTGTTTTCTTACAACTGCTAATACACCAATTCAATTAAAAAATCTTTAGTGTGTATTGGCCGTTGCTTTGCTGTTTTCTTTTATGTGTTCACATTCTATTTCTTATTGAGGTTTCCATCCATCTGTCAGTTGCTCGCATGCGATTTGATCCAATAACCAAACCGTCTCTTCTTCCATGTGTATGTTATGTTCAATATGTATCATATTGTTTTGCTATTTGTGATTATGATGCTGTGGCTATTAGTCTTTGGATTTGATGAAACACTGCATACAATGCGTGCAGCTAATATCTTTTCAGTTACCTCTATATTTTTGCCTTTATTTAAAAAGCTGATTTTTAAATATGAGAAAGCATTATGTGCGACTAGCTTTTACCTGCAGCTCCGCCCACTTGGGGAAGACTCTCACATAGGTGCAGCCATCTTTACTTTCATCACTTAAGTAAACTTGTGTAAATTTTACAACTTTCTATCCTTACAGTTTGGGCTTTACGTTGATTGCAAATATTTTGGTCACTTTTTAGAAAACGGCAACGCAAGTATCTTCTACAGTTTTTATGCTAGAGTATTTCACAGTCGGTTGAGCCCGACTGCAACGTTTTCACTTGTCAATATTACTACAGGTTAAGACTTAAAAGCTGATCTTATTCGTTTTCATATCAAGTGTACCATTTCTTAAGTGTTTTGTGATACACACTTAACCAAATATTGTATTTTCTAAAAAAACACCAAAACAAAAAAAAAAACATTTTTCATATATAAACCCAATCCAGCGCGTCCCGTATGCTAAGTGTGAGCGCAAAAAAGCGCCCATCTAGCTGATATTCTTTTACACTTACCCATGTTAAAGGATATAATGGTTTTGTGCAAAAATCGGACAGAGCTGGCACTTGATATTTGAGATTTAAATTCGTTATACCAAGCGCAGGTCAAGTTTGTTTCAAAAAACGATAACAACAAAACTTAAAAATTTTAAACTTGATCCAAAACATGAAGACAAATGATGTATCTATAAAAACACCAGAGATATCGAGGATTATAGTTAAATAATTCATTCAGTAGCGCAGTGTTGCATGCACTTTCTGTACACGCATGCAAATACAAATACATACAAACAATAACTGTACGCGTAATGTCTAGGATTCAGGGTATCTCCTGTTCTAAATTTTTTTTATTATAGGTGTAGACTACGTATAATTAACAATAACTCTTTACACAACACAACACGAAAATTTTCCCCACTTTTAACATATAACTAAGCGAAAAACAAATCAATTACAGTGAAAGCTCCCTTAGCCGGACAGCCACGGTTCCAGCACTATTGTCCGCCCAAGGGAGATGTCCGCCCAAGGGAGATGTGAAAGAAATTAAATTTATGGCTATTGATGTTTTCTAACAAATTTAATATGTAGACAAAACTAATATGTATATTAAATTCATTTAGTTTTTCTTACTAATATATGTATGTACATATATAAATATTTTTTTTTTAAATGTTGTTTTTAACAATTTTGAGCTTTAAAAAAATTGTCAATTGTAGTCTGTTTACAATTATCTTGTTTGTGCTTAAGATTTAAGTGCTCAATGCGACTTTTAAAATTGTGGAAGCATTGATAAGATATTAAATCAAGGCTCGCTAATTCCTTAAACCTCTCCATTTCTACCAATGCCTCATCATACGATTTTATTGAGTTAATTTGCTGAACAATAATCTCGTCATCTGAATCGCTTAAATCAACGTCGCTTTGATCAGTTATATTAATTTCAATACTGTCGTCTTCTATTGTCAATAAGCTGTCTACATTAAAAAAAACTTCAAGATTGTCTTTCCCAAACTTTGAAATAAAAGTTTTGTTCAAAAATGTGGACAGTGGTAGATCATCCTCAGCACAAAAATCTTCAGCAGCTATAGACTCTAAGAATCCTGCTTTGCGAAAACAGTTTGAAATTGTTGTTGCTTCAACTTTGTCCCATGAGGTTTTAATAAAGCAGAAAGCGTCAAGAACGTTGACTGTTTTTGACAACTCTGATACTGAAATTGCCAAGTCCATTTTTGGAATTACGTTCTTTAGCATTAAATTTCTATAATGAACTTTAAAGTTTTGTTGTGCTGAGTGTACTTATTTCGACGCTGCAAAACGAACAACGGCGCCAACCGCATCGGCGCCAATAGCATCGTCGTCGTTGTTCATTTTGCAGCGTCGCGACAAATCGTTGTCAGCCTGAGAGAGATGGTTTGTATAGAAATGTAAGAAAAATAGTGTCCGCGTCCTGCCAAGGGAGCGTCCGCCCAAGAGAACGGATTTTGTATGAAAATCATGCTAAAAAACTTGGGACTATAAAATTCGTCCGGCTAAGGGAGCTCTCCGCCTGAGGGAGCTGCCCGCCTGAGGGAGCTGTCCGCGAGTAGAGCTTTCACTGTATACCCTGAACCCATAAAATGGATAAAAATGGTATAATGGTTTTGTGCAAAAGTATGTAACTACGATCGCTTACCAAAATAAATTACTTACAATTTTACAAAATTTTTTTATTTTTATTAGTGTTCCTTTTCATTTTTCCATTACCTGCTTTTGTTTACAGCAGGCTGAAATCAACACTGTGAATCAGGTTGAGGTGGCTATTGTAAAGTCCTTTAGGATTTTTTGCTTTTATTTTACTGGATGGTATATGCTATACATATATACAAGAAAACAGAAAATTTGCCAAGACAGCCCAATTAATTAATTACATATCAATGCGTTGAGACGAAGCACCAACATTTTTTTATTCGCTATCATAACCCTAGAAATGTTTGTTCTTTACTTTTGACATAAACTGCTATTTATGAGCGAAGTAAAAGCACTTATACTTACTTTTTAATTAATGCATTAAGAGTTTTTTTGTATTAGTTGGGAACATTTAAATCTTTACTTTACAAAGGCAGAGAACAGAATCGAAAATCATAACGTTTGCTCTTTGGTACCAAAATTAATTGTATTGAAACTGTTTAACTATGCCAAGAAGAGATAAGTAATAGTTTTTTTTTATTATTTTTTGTCATAAAACTTGGTTTCAGAAGTTTTGATGTCTGTACGAATGCATATTTTTCGCCACAGCCGTAAAGCTTCAAAACTAAAACCGTCCCGCTGGTGCCATTATAGGTAGTGACATACTTCAAAAATCTGCATCAAAAACCACTTTTATACTGGCATCAGAGTACAATGTTGCGTCCGACTGCAACGTTTTCCCTCGTTTTTCAGTAAATTGCAAAAAATTGTTTAGATTGTTTTAGTTAATATGCACAGATCTTTTTAAAAAGCAAATTAAAATAAGAAAAAATTTCTAAATAAATGTTAATTTAATTTTTAAATGGTCATTTCACTTTGTTTTAAGTGCTTCCTATCTTTAAGCGATTTTGCAATTTAAATCGACTGTACTTTATACCTATTGAAAATGAAATAAGGGTACAATGAATATGTGAAAATGTAGGTATGGAATAAACAGAAGGAATTATCTTTGACCCAGTATAGGGCTTTTATTCTTGATCATCATCAGCAGCTGAGCCGATTTAATCATGTCCATCTGGACGTATGAAAGCGCCGATCTCAGAAACTAGATTCCAAATATTTTATGCAAGTTATTGTAAAACAATTGCATTTAAAGTTTTTTTAAATTATGGATAACTCTTTCCGTTTATAAAATTAATGACGAGTAAAAACAATAACATCTTGTGCATTCAAAATTAAAAACTAGCTTTAAAGATGAGTTGAGTTAACGGATCCACTTAGTGCCAATATTTTTTAATGTCCGGTTAAGTTAACTAACCTAAGTTTATTAAAAATTGAGTTTCACAATGTTCGTTTGGTGTTAAACAAGACACTAACTAAACCGAACCCCGTTTAAGCGCCGATATAAATATCGCTCAATTCATCGTTAGGCAAAACGCTGACTCAAGCTGACGCTTGCATTATTTTATTTTAATAGTATCCAAAATATATTGATTTGATTCATAAGGTCAACAAGTACATGATCCTCTACAACTGAAAAGTTTTCCCCACGTTGCCGTTTATAGTTTTCAGCCAAGCCCAATAAATGTAATGTTTTAATTTTAAATTAATTTAATGTTTTAATTAATTAAAATTTGTAGTTGGCAATAAAAGAAGAACTTGGCAGCTACGAAACAAAAATAAACAACAGCTGATTCGTTCGTAAGGTCTGGTAAATTGTTTAAAATCCTTTTAACAAGAGCATTAGTGTTGTAGCGAGTTCAACTGACTGCGACTATAACCGGATATTGAGAAATTGGCCCTTAAGGGTTTTTGAGGCAAAAAAAATATGTTTCACTTAATTTGTATACTATTGGTAATAATTTTGCATTATCATTCGTAGGGCCTGCATATTATTTTCATTTGTTTTTTTTAGTTATACTTATTATGTCTCGTCTGAAAACTGGAGGTTACCTTTTTCAAGACCGTAAGAACTCAGTAAGTGCGACAAAGGCAAATATAGGATTTCCTAAATTTCAATGAGAAAGTGAAATGGCATGTATCAAGTGCTGAACATCGTTCAAGTATTATGTATCAGCGCCATCTAGAAGTAACTAAAATAGTAAAGCCTATTTTGTTTCTAATGATCAAATCTAATAAAAAAATTAAATACTTTTGATTGGTTGTAAAAAAAACCCGATGAATAATTATTCAAGTTATTTGGTACATAAGTGGTAAATAGTTGCTCTTTGCATGAGCTGCTTCTTATTGTTGTTGAATTAGAAAGTGTTGGAAAATGCTGATGAAAATTTAACTCTGCCTATAAAGTAAATATCGATGTATATCGTCCATCAGTATTGCATATTTCTTTCCAAATCGAAAGAAGCATTGCGGATAAAAAGTAAGCATAGCACTTGTTTAATAAAAAAGATCTAACGTTGAATGTCTAGTCCCGATTAAATTATAATTAGCAACGAATTGGGCTAAAGATATATTTATAAGGTCTTCATGTCTTTTTTCATACTTGTAGAACCAATTTTCCTTCCATAAATTTGTAGAATCATCATCAACTTCCCTTGAATCTGGTTCTTAATTAGTTTTTCTAATTCTTTGTCGGTAAGAGGGCCATATAGTAGGAATATATTCAACTTTGACTGAAGCCTTTGACATGGGCTCACGCAGCAGAAACCAGGCTGCTTCTTGGCTAGACATTTCAATTGTGTTCAATAAGTTAACACTTAGTCTTTTTGTCACATCTACAAGATAAAATTTAGGGTGTTCATCCATAATTTCAATAATAGCACGTTCTAGATTGCCTCTATTTCTTTTATTTATATATTCCAGAACATATGTTCCGTTGAATATCCATGTTGGATTTTAGAAATCTAAATATGAAGGGGCTGAAATTATTATGCCATTTTCATTTGGTTCTCTTTTAAGAATAACTTTTGGGCGATCAAGTCCTGCTTGTAGAAGTTTGATAAAATACTCATATGGTGTAATATTATTATTGTGCTAAAATGTTTCAAAATCGGTATATTCATAATTCTCTAAGTTAAATCTAATTTTTTTGTAATGTTTCCTGAATGGTTTATAGCTTGAACCATTTGTGGGTATAGGTTCCATGCTAAGTTTTAAGTTTAAGTTTAATCTTTGATATCTTTGGTGTTTCTCAACGGATTTCGCTAAAAATTCACACATAATCAGTACTGTCTAATATTTATAAATAAATAGTTAATTAAAAATTCAAAGTTTCGTTGCCATCAGTTTCATGTGTGTATCGGAAACTGGCAGAGTTATCGATAGTTAAAAACAAATTAGGAATATATTTACCCTGATGTTCATGATGTTTCCATCCGTCTGCTCCACACATTTGCACAAAACCCTTAAGCTTTTTTTCTTACCGATTTCATACGTTCAGGATATAAAAAGCAGTTCGATTTCGTTAGATGTTATTAGCGGTGGAACCTGTTTTAGACGTTTCAGTCAGTCCTGAGTCTTAAGAACGAAATACTGCAGTTTCTCAAGGTTACTTAATAACGCAGACCCTGACCTTGTCTGCTTGGGCCGCCGATTGTACTTCACGCATTTGTCCTACTTTTGAATTTAACTACATTTTAGTGTAACTACTACTACTCTCACTTCAACTTTAGGTCAATTGAGCTACTGTTTCTGTTATGGCATTGGTATTTCTTGCATAATTTATGTCTGGCAATCTAGGTTACACACACACATACTCATATGTGTGTCTAGGGCCGTTATCAAACTGTCTGCTCTGCCTCTTCTCTTTTAACACACACATTATGCTGTCGTCTTTTGCTTGATTCTCGTCGTCGTCGTAAAAAAAAAATCACCTTTGTAACTGTTACTTCTTTTTTTACTGCTTCCTTCCGCGTGCTTCTTTCTTGTTTGATTTCTTTTCACTTGCTGTTTTTATTTTTTCGGGCTCCTTGGTATTTGGCGCAATTTCAAGTTAATGGGAACACTTACCTATATTTAAGTGGATAAAATGGGGCCCTCGGGAGATGTGTGTGTAAGAGCAGGTTGTTAGTGAACGTATTCCTGTTGCTTTCAAACGAGTTTTTTTCTACACTTGCTTTTCACATCTCCTTTTTGTGTGTGAGTATGTTTTTGTTGTTGGTGTTTGCAAACCGAAATGTTTTTCTCTACCAACATCATCGTCATCGCATTGCTTATGTTGTGGCTGTTGTTTTTCTCTTTGTCTTCTACTACTTTTTCTTATTAAGTTAGCTTCGCCGTCGTCGTTTTTGCTCTCTTTAAATCTGTTTTCTTTTGCTTTTGCGTTTGTTGTCTGCATCTTCCGCATATGCTTACCTTGAATACGTCCTTGAAGATTTGTCTTGTATTAGATTTTTTATATTTTGTTTTTAAGTCTTGTTGCTGTTTTTATTATTGTCATCTTGTCCTTTGCCTTATCTTCTTACTTTTCTTATTTGCTGTACATTTTCGCCCGGTTTCTAGCTCTAACTGGTTGGTTGTTGTTGAAAAGTGGGTCGGGAGTCGTCTTGCCGACTGTTCCATATCACTCTTTCTGTCTGCTGGTTAATGTTGAAATTCATAGTTGAAATTCCAGTTAGCATTGTTGCGCATGTTGCAAGTTAGTTGCTGTTGTTGCGGCGCCGATGGGACACCTATTTATGCGATTTCCACATTTTTTTACCCCCAACAATTCAAGAGCGTTAAGCTCGCACGCAGCGGGGAGTTACTGTTCTGGTTTATAACTAAAGGAAGTTGTATACATTTTTATTGAGTTTCTTGATATTTTTTGGTCTATAAATATGATATGTAAGCCAAGTTTTCTTGTTATACATATATTTTATAGACTTTTTACTATGGTATCTGCTTGATCAAAAATGGAACAAAATTAAAAAAAAAATGCTTTTTAATAATTAAATCACTTAATTCTAATTGACTTAAAAATAGAAAATAGACCTTAAAACTGTCAAAGCTTATAATCGGATTCTTTGTTTTGCATAAATATAACAATCAATACAGAATTTTATTTTTTGCTGAAAATTCTTTTCATTGAAATTCATTGTTCATTGTTTAAACAACAAAGCATGAGTTCACTAAGCTTATGCGTGTAATTACTCAATTGTAGCTGAAAAGAATAAGCAACATATGCTTTAAATAACATTTTTGCCGGTTGTTGTTGTTGGCTTGTGTTGGCCATAATGTGTGTGTGTGTAGACTGTTGAGTACGGGGTATGTTAAGGTGAGGGGAAAGTTTAAAACCAGAAACCAGTAACGTTCGTTCTGCTCGTCATCTTTGGCGTTGGGGTTTGGCTCAGTGCCTGCCAGTTGTTGACTTGGCTACTTGGCTTCGCTTCTCTTTTACGGCTGGCCATAACCATGACTTCTTCTTGCCTGTCAGCTCAAATCAACTCAACTCGATTTTGCTCCGGCTTCGGCCAGCTAGCTTTGGCTTTGAGGTCAACAAACAGCTGCTGAGATGGGAAATCGAGTCGAGCCGTCACCGCCAGTTTTGTGGTTTGCTAGAGTCATCCGATTAAGCCTTAGCGTTACTCTTTCACACACATACACACACACAAACACACACACAAACACATACAGCACTGTCAGCCGGCTTCTGTAAACCGGTTTGTCGAAAAAAGTTTCTCAAGCGCATGTCTTTTTTTGCCGGCGTTTATTTTTCTTGTTTGTAAGTTTAGTTCGCACGTTTTTCGTGGGTTTTATTATTAACTTCCCGGGCAGGGAAGTACTGTAATCACCTCGAAAATTGAAATTTCATTATATCTCCACGTTCCAAGGTATTTCTAATGATTCTCGATGATTTTCAACAAAATGTCTGTCTGTGTGTGTGTGTTACTAGGTATGTATGTGGTCAAAATTTTGACCCCCGATTTCTCGCGAAAGGATGGTCCGATTTGACTTTTTCAATCGATGCGTCTTCACGTAACTTAGCCCTGATTAGATTTTGGCTGGAATTGATCCAGTGGTTTTCGAGTTTTTCCGAAGAACAATATTCAAAATGCGAAAAAATACCCAACTATTTTTCAATCGCATAAGAATCTTTTAAAAAAACGATTATAAAAAAATGATTATAATAACGTAAAGTTTATAATTTTTCAAAATTTATGTGAAGTTTTTCCGTTTTTCTATTAATAAATGCGAAAGAAAAATTTTGAATAGAAATTTTTTTGAAATTGACTGTCGTCTATTCTGATTGGTCAGTGAGTCGTGTGAAGTTAGTTGGTGCGAATGTACGTGTTTTTTCCGCGTGTCTCATGATTCACATTCAAAATGGATTTTCAATTTCTTCAGAAAACGGGAAGTTATTGCTGCGACCGCTAAACGGGTCCCATGGGAGCGAGCTTGCGAGCGACCGGCAATGCCCTACTAGTTATTTTTTTTTGTTTGCTCTAAATTAGTTATTTCCCCATTTTGTGTTTTAGTTATTTTGTCATTTAGATTGTATGGAATAAAAAATGCACTCAAAATTAATTCTACAATAGCTTGAAGGGTGTTGAAAAAAGTTGTGTTCATAAGGTCGGACAGACGCACAGACACTATGACGGACATTGGACAAAGCCAATATACTCTACTTTCGGTATCGAGTATTAAAATATTTATATATGTTTGTGTACCAGCCAATATTATTGCCTTAAATTAAAAAAAATTATAAAACTATAGATAAACATATATATTTATGTTTGATTTATTGTATTATTTTTTTTACAATATTTTCGAGTTTGTATAAAAGAAAGTAGTATTAGTTTCACTATTTATAACTAGCGAACGGCTGAACTGATTTGGCTGAAAATTGGTGGTGAGGTAATTACAACAATATAAGTTCTCCTATACCATGAGCAGAACAAGTTTGTTTCAATTTATCGATAACTATTCTGGTTTCCGATATACACATGGAATCGATTACAAAAAATATCAAATTTGAAAAATTAAAAAAAATTGGGGTTGAAAAAATGGGTAACGATAGAACTTATGTAAAATTTTCGTCCAAATCGGTTAAGAAATACCGGAGATATCGTTAAGTCAGGGGATCAGGGTATCTTCTAGTCGGGCTCTCCCGACTAGAATCTTCTTACATGTTTTTTGTTTCATTTTTATACCCTGAACCCATAAAATGGGCAAATTAGGGTATAATGGTGTTGTGCAAAAGTATGTAACAGGCAAAAGGAATCGTCTCCGACCCCATAAAGCATATATATTCTTGATCAGCATCAATAGCCGAGTCGATATGGCCATGTCCGCCTGTCTCTCTGTCTGTCTGTCCGTCTGAATGAACGCGTCGATCTCAGAGACTACAAGATCTAGAGACTTCAGATTTTGAATATAAGTTCTCCTATACCATAAGCAGAACAACTTTGCTTAAAATTATCGATAACTATTCTGGTTTCTGATATACACATATAATCAATTTTCGTCCAAATCGGTTTAGAAACACCGGAGATATCGAATTGAATCGATTGAAGTTGTCAGTTTTTAGTTTTCTTTACATTGATCATTATTTTTAATAGCTAAGCATACTTTTAGGGCGCAAGGAGTAAACCGCAGCCAACCCTTTGCAACTGGGTTCAGGGTATCTTCTAGTCGGGCTTTCCCAACTAGAGCCTTCTTGTTGATTTTTGTGAATGTACGTTTGGTCCGACCAAAAAAATTTAATTTTGAATTAAAACTACTTGTTACTTATCAATTATTGCAGCAATATATAGTTATTATCTTAACCTTTTATTTTGTTTTGATCCCAACGACTCAATTGATCTTTGCCTGTGAATCGCTTTAAAATTGCTGGCAAAAAATAGCATCACCATAATTAACGTTACAATACAACAACATACATACATAATTGCCTATACATATATGTATAACAATCGGAGAAGTGTGTTAAATTAAGAATAGATTACGAAAGCTTTTTCGTTGTCAGTTTGTTATTGTTTAAGCATATATTGCAAACTTTGTTGCTCTTTTGTCGTCAACTCTTGGTTTGTCAACAAATTTTGTGGCCAGCGGGTGGGTTGGTGTGTTTTCTCAAGTTTGTTGCTTGCTCAATTTTTTTTCAATTTATATTTGTTATTGTGAGCAGTAGCTCACAGCTCTTCGCGCTGTTGATGTTCTTTGAGTTCAAGCAAATCAATTCAGTTTAAATTTTTGTGGAGCAAAAAAAGTGAAAGAAAAAAAATTAAGATAATCTTTTTGGATGCTCATATTCCAAGATTCATTAGGAAAAAAATCATTTACAAATTTATCTCTTTCACTCGGAATAAAAGCCACACAACAATTAACTATTAAGTGCACTTTAAAATAACTATTCCATTTTCATTTTAACTTTTAACCATGTTTGATCGCATATTAAAAAACTAATATTTATAAATAAACTAAAACGCGTTGCTACGCTACCAACTAAAATTAATTTTAAGGAGAGACATTACATAAGTTTTATTTTATGTGATTTCCAAAAAATTATGAATGGCAGAGTTCCGTTTTAGTTTTGTTTTTCCATCTGTTGCGTATACAAATAAATCGGAAGGTTTCAGGATCAATTGGATACGTGACAACAATTTTGCTAACTCAAATCAAATCAACTATCAAATGTATAGTTTACGGATCTACCTGATAATTATAATTATACATACAGTATCAGACAAAACTAAAGCACCCCCCTCGGGCATTTTTTTCATTTGATAATTTTTTTATGAAAACAAAGCTGTATATTTATAGTGTTTGTGTTTTTTTAATTTGTAATATCCTAAATATAAATAAACACAAAAGTTTAGCATGATTAAATTAATAAACAAAAATTTTGAACCAAAAAACCATTTTTTTTCAAAAATAGCAAGCGACAAAACTAAAGCACCCCCAAAAAAAATTTTAAAATTAATATTTCGTTGCGTATCCGTTAGTTTTATCACACAGGCACATCTTTTAGGATTAGATGCTATAAAAAAAAATTAGTGATGTCCGGCGAAATTGATTCCCAGGCTATTTTAACAGCTTCAAACAGATCTGCCTTGGCCTTGAAGTTTTGTCTGTTAATTTTTCTGTTTACTAGCTCCCACAAGTTCTCAATTGGGCTTAAATCCAGCGATTGAGCAGGCCAACGAAGGACTTCTACGCCATTCAATAAACCGTTCAATTATTTCGAGGCTGATTGCAAATTTTTTGCATTCTGGTCGCTCAGATACTATTCATTCTGGAGGAAGGCCACGTAAAACCACGCGGCTAGAAGATTCTCTTATTAAAAGGACTTTCCATAAGGATCCTACAGCATCTGCAATTCAAGTACGAAGCTGCTTGGAATTGCAAGTTAGCCATAGAACTGTCCAAAGAGGGGCGGTAGAGGCCGGGTTGTTCAGTCGACGACCTGCACGCAAACCTTTTATATCGCTGAAAAACAAAAAAGCCCGAATTGAATTTGCCAAGGCCCATCTCCAATTGGAGTGTTCAGAAATGGAAGACTGTGCTTTTCTCAGACGAGTCCAAGTACAACATGAAGAGTCCAGATGGTAGGAGACGTGTACGAAGACCTAATGGGAAAAGGTTACATCCTATGTATTGCAAAGGCACTGTTAAGCACGGAGGAGAAAATGTTATGGTCTGGGGTTGTTTCTCTGGACAAGGAATCGGGCCGATTTACAAAATTCATGGAATAATGGATCGATTTCAGTATCTGAATATAATCCAGGACGTCATGCTGCCATATGCCGATGAGGAGATGCCACTCCAATGGAGATTCCAGCATGATAATGACTCAAAACATACAGCACATGTGGTCAAGGATTGGTTGCAGACGAATGGCGTAAAAGTCCTTCGTTGGCCTGCTCAATCGCTGGATTTAAGCCCAATTGAGAACTTGTGGGAGCTAGTAAACAGAAAAATTAACCGACAAAACTGCAAGACCAAGGCAGATCTGTTTGAAGCTGTCAAAATAGCCTGGGAATCAATCTCGCCGGACATCACTAATTTTTTTTTATAGCATCTAATCTTAAAAGATGTGCCTGTGTGATAAAACTAACGGATACGCAACGAAATATTAATTTTAAAATTTTTTTTGGATTAATTACAAAGGGGGTGCTTGAGTTTTGTCGCTTGCTATTTTTGAAAAAAAATGGTTTTTTGGTTCAAAATTTTTGTTTATTAATTTAATCATGCTAAACTTTTGTGTTTATTAATATTTAGGATATTACAAATTAAAAAACACAAACACTATAAATATACAGCTTTGTTTTCATAAAAATATTATCAAATGAAAAAAATGCCCGAGGGGGGTGCTTTAGTTTTGTCTGATACTGTATGTGCATCAAATTTTTTTCAAATAAGAGCTAGCAAAATTTAAAAAAATTTTATGTACGCAGTTTTATTGTTATTTTAATATAAACCCAAAAAACCCTCCCCCAAGCCCCCTTCCAGCATATTATACTAACTTTGAGCTAGATTTATTTGGTAAGAGCATAGCAAATGACATCAGACACAGATCTGCAACAAAAATTTGGACGCCACGCCACCCCAGAATGCCCAACCATACTACCATAGTCGCCAACAGCCGTCCCAACGCTCTGTTAAAACATGAATCGAATTAATAAATCAAGCACGAAAAAGTTCTAATCACTTATGCTTTTTTTATTTCGTATATATGTACATATAAATACCAAAATACTGAAAGCTTGAATGTGTGTTTGTGTGATTAAGTGTGCAAAATCTTTTTGTGTTAGTTAAGCCACAAAGAGAACAACTACAACTACGTCAAGCTGAGCCAGGTTGAAAATGGCCAATTTGAAGTTCGTTCAAGTCAAATCAAGCAAAGACGACAACAACAACAACGACGACGGCTTCACTCCTGGGCGACATGCATGTTCAGTCAGCAGTCGCGTCGACTTGCCTTGCTGTTGTGGTGCGCTGCTAAATCAGCGACACCGTCGCAGTCAGCCTAGCAATTTATCCAGCCGTGCATATAAAGCCTCACGATTTGTATTTGCTTCGACGCGTTTGTCCGACTGTCTATCTCTGTGTGAGTCAGACTGTACTACCGGTCGCTCTCTCTTTGCTCTCTTGATTTGTATATGCATAATGCATGTGTGTGTGTGCCTGTAATATAAACATACGTGTGAGCTTAATTTTAGTTTAGTTGAGTTCAGTTCAGTGCCTCCTCCCAACACAGTTCACTTGGGGTACATATACATATATGTAAGTTTCAATTTAAACCTTTGTTGCGGTTTTGTGTAGAATCCGTTCTCCACTTGACTCGATGCCCGGCAATATTCTGTTTGTACTCTATAAGTTACCGCCACTTCCGGTGTGAAGTGCCTTACAGAGAGGTGTCACTGTTGTGTTGTAGTTAAGATTGTATATTTTAAGCATTGCACAATTAAAACGAAGATTTGTTATCGTTTAAATCATATAGAAGAATAACTGAATAAAAAAGGAGTAAACTTTTGATAGCGTTGACAAAATTACTGTCTTTTATTTTTCAATTATTTAATATAATATAACTAAGAATAACGTTTTCTGCACAGGTTTTGGTCAAAATGGAATCACTTATAAGCCATCTGATTAAAATTGATTTGTTGAAACTTTTTCAAAAAGTATCTCAACCTAAACACTTTATTTTCATCTGCTTTGCAGCTTGTTTCGTGTTTTGTTGGTAGATGGCCTGTACGTAGACGACTGTGCATAACCCAATACACAATCTTAGTTAAAGGCCGTATGGTGTTGAACCATGAAAATGTTATTACGGGAGTAATTGACGTTCAGCACTTATTAACAGTCGTAAAAAAAGCAACAACACGAGCCGGTTTATAAATAACTAAAAATTTTGACAACATTTTCCCAGATTCAGGCTCCAATGGATCCATACATATATTGTTTTGGCAGTCAATGCTGCACAAGCAGAAATAAATAAAAATAAATATATAAATTTAAAAAAATATACATACAATTTAAATAACATATATTTATATTCTTCAACTCAAGCCGTTTCGTACTGTCTAGGTATAGATTTGTAAGGTAAATTTGCGAAGCCTTTTGATTGGTTTCGGAACTGTTTGACGAAATCTCCGGTGATCTCAGCTCTGCCCATGACATATAGGTCCACTCAAATGCTTCGTTTACTTTTTGTTGCAAACATGAAAGTAGCGTAGGTTGGTTGAAAATCATTATTTTAAACTCAGTTTTTTTATTTGGCAAGTAAACAAACCACAGTTGCTTTACCCATTATTAATCTAATCGATACCACAAATTAACAAGCATGCTGATTTTCTGCATTTTTTTCGAATCCAAAAAATTATTTTTCAAATTATTTACATTAATTAAAAATGTATTTTAAAATTTTAATCAAATTTATTATTTATGTATATTTAAACTCAACGCAACCTGTTAAAATTTTGCCAATTAAAAGAGCTAAGGGGGTTGCAATAACCGAGGAAAAATTTTCTGTTGGCTTCAAGATCTTTTTCATTTATGTATGCTGCAGCTTTAAATGTGTGCGCGGCTATTGATTAATGTCAAAACTATCGATAGCTTATTTTCCGATAGTTTATGTAATATTTTTTGCTCGGTCATATTAATTGTTGTGGTGCAAAACCATAATTCAATTTGCGAAAAAAAACAATGCATCATTGTTTCAAAAACTTGCATTAATAAAATTGGGGTTGAAAACATTTTATTGTGATATAATTTACGTCTGGAACTGACGCTCAAGCTGAACTTGTTCATGTACACCTGCTACGAAAGAATTTGTGTATGAACATTTAATTATGAACGAATATCTTAACGAAGTTTCAACATTTAGAAGATATCAGTCATGGCCGCATAGATATCAAACGAAAGGAAAGCAAGTCTTTTTTATATTGAAAAAATAAAATAAAACAAATTCATTAGGGAGTTTTTTTTTAGCAATTTGCAATTAACAAAAGTAATGATTTTTGCATTGATATTTGGATGAAGTGTATAAAATTTTAATGTTGGATTGTTTGTTTAACTCAACTCAACCTATATTCGAAAAAATCAGACGGAGTCCATGTCCGTCTGTCAATCCGTCTTTTCGTCTGTCTGTCTGACCGTCTGTCCGTCTGTATGAACGCGTAAATCTCAGAGACTACAAGAGCTAGAGATTTCAGGTTTTGAAAATAAGTTCTTCTATTCCATGAGCAGAGCAAGTCTGTTTCAAATTATTGATAACTATTCTGGTTTCCGATATACACATGGAACCGATTAAAAAAATATCGAATTTAAAAAATAAAATAAAATGGGGGTTGAAAAAATGGGTAACGATAGAACTTATGTCAAAATTTCCAAATCGGTTAAGAAATACCGGAGATATCGTTAAGTCAGGGGATCAAGGTATCTTTTAGTTGGGCTCTTCCGACTAGAACCTTCTTACATGTTTTTTGTTTCATTTTTATACCCTGAACCCATAAAATGGGTAAATCAGGGTATAATGGTGTTGTGCAAAAGTATGTAAAAGGCAAAAGGAAGCATCTCCTACCCCATATAATCTTGATCAGCATCAATAGCCGAGTCGATATGTATGAACGCGTTGATCTCAGAGTTTACAAGCGCTAGAGACTTGAGAAGCTTGTTTCAAAATATCGATAACTATCCTGATTTCTGATATACACATGGAATCGATTACAAGAAAATATCAAATTTGAAAATGAAAAAAATAGGGTTGAAATAATGAGTGACGATAGAGCTCTTCTCAAAATTTCGTCCAAATCGGTAAAGAAACACCGGAGATATCGAACATAAACACTATCTCAAAATTTGTATCTGAAGTTTGTGATGCGATTTATAGTCAACTAATACCCCGATTCCACTACAAGCCGGATGCAAGTATGTAATTGGAACTCGGGAATGTTGCTTCCGTTTGTATTATATTCCCTTATGCACAATAAGAATCTTGTTCAAATTTCAAATTTCAAATTGGGCTCTTCCGACTAGAACCTTCTTACATGTTTTTTGTTTCATTATTATACCCTGAACCCATAAAATGGGTAAATCAGGGTATAATGGTGTTGTGCAAAAGTATGTAAAAGGCAAAAGGAAGCATCTCCTACCCCATATAATCTTGATCAGCATCAATAGCCGAGTAGATATGTATGAACGCGTTGATCTCAGAGTTTACAAGCGCTAGAGACTTGAGAAGCTTGTTTCAAAATATCGATAACTATCCTGATTTCTGATATACACATGGAATCGATTACAAGAAAATATCAAATTTGAAAATGAAAAAAATAGGGTTGAAATAATGAGTGACGATAGAGCTCTTCTCAAAATTTCGTCCAAATCGGTAAAGAAACACCGGAGATATCGAACATAAACACTATCTCAAAATTTGTATCTGAAGTTTGTGATGCGATTTATAGTCAACTAATACCCCGATTCCACTACAAGCCGGATGCAAGTATGTAATTGGAACTCGGGAATGTTGCTTCCGTTTGTATTATATTCCCTTATGCACAATAAGAATCTTGTTCAAATTTCCCCGTTGGTCGGTTGCATGTCGGTTTTCGACCAACTGGGAAATGCAACCGATGATGGAATTTTACATTACAGAGCACTGAACAGCACTTTTACATAGTCGATATTATGAAATTTCCCATCGATACTTGGTTTAAACAGTGCCAATTTGGGTAAAACAGCTGGGTCGTCAAGTCCAATAAAAACACAACAAAACAAACTTAACTCAAACAGATTGTTAAAACTGTATTTTGCGCACAAATTAAAGCAATGGTTTTTGCTTTTAGGCTCCACTAATTTAATTTGTCTTCGAGCTCATATTTGTTTTCAATTAAATACACACAAATAATACACAAGCATCTGTCAACTGACTCTTAACAGTCCCCTGTTAAAACAGGATTTGTAGTGGAATCACCTACATCCGCGACTAGCTGTCAATGACGGATGCAACCTACTGGAATCGGGGTATTAAACTTTTACCAGAAATCTATATGTATATTTTTCATATATACCCTTATTTAGATAACTACAACAAAAGAAGAATGGGCTAACGTTGCTTCGAAATTCGATTTATTATGGAACTTTCCTAACTACATAGGAGCTGTTGTCGGAATCTTTTTGTCTATTTTGTTTTTTCGATTCGAATCGAGAATCTATTCAAAAATCGTGTCGATTGATGTGGATTCTTTTCAACTTTTAAATTTTAAAATTATTGTAAATAATATTAATTTAATATTTAAAAATTTTCTGAGAAATATTGAGATTTTTAATTGGTGTATTCGATCGGTGCTCAAGTGCCTGATAAAAATCTGAAAAATGTCTAATATTTATTGCTCTTAATCAAACATTATAGCGTTCACATTATCGGCGCAACTGGGTCGTTTTTGGTTGTGCATTGTAGGCACAATATCCGCCATGATTGTCGAATTTCATAACATTTAATGTGGTCACATTATCGGTACATGAACTAAGCCGAAAATTGGAACCTTGCGCCGAAAGAGGGACCCGGGCTTTAGGGCGGAAAAGCTGAAACCTGAAGTTTTTGGCACCGCTTGTCATCGAAGCGTCACAAATGGTGGGGAAATGTATAACTTTTAAAAAAAATATGCAGACAGGCAGTTTTGAAAAAATTGTAGTTGTAGGCAAACATTTTAAGCCAGTTGGCGGGCTGCACTTTATTACTTGATTGAAAGCGTATCACAGAGAGGAAATGCGAGAAACCGTATTTTGCCCGATTGTTTCTATGGGAGGTGTGGCATGCTGGTCGGACGATAATCATTTTTACAATTACTCATTTTAAGAATATATGGTTCAATATTGAAAACCCAACGCATAAACCAAATCAGAATATCTTCCTCCGCTCTTAATAAAGTATAAATTAATGCCACACAAAGTGTTCAAATTACCCTTAGTGCAGCGCAGCGTCTTATTTATGTATGTACATGTATGTGCTGTCGTATTCTATATTTTTATTTGCTCTTCGTAGACACAAGGTTATAAAAATTGCTTGGGTTCCACGCGTTTGTGCTGCCGCTGCTGCTGCGTCTGTTCGTCTGGCGCGTAGTCGTCACATACATCCTTTCGTCGTAACCAATTTTTCACTTCTTGCGTCTTATCTCATATTTTCGCATACGCTTCCCACACGTTATTTGTTTTGTCGACGCTGCTTGCGTCGCTCTCATCGACATAGGTGCCGCATTGCTTGTTTATTATTATTTTTTTTTCCGTTATTGTGTGTTTTGCTCCGTAGATTCTTTGGAAAAATTCAACTTTTACTTTTTGTTTTCATTTATATGTATTTGCTTTCTGCGCTTGCATGCGTGTGTGTCTGTGACGTCGTTTGGCTTTTTTTTATGATTATTTTTAGTTTTTTTTTGGTTTATTCATAGCGTCGCTTTTTGTTTTGGCCGCGGCGTTTAACGCTCGCTGCGCTTTGTGCCGCATATTCTGTGCCGGCAAGTGTTCTCTTTTTTATGTTTTTTTCTTGCTCTTGCTCTGTGTTTGTAGTCCCGCTGTCTATAAACTAAATTGCTTTATCTTTTTGTTTGTTTGTTTATTTCTCTTGATTTAAAAAGTCGCAATTACGCATCGCTTTTGTACCCCACGATGTTCCACACATGCATTTAGACATTTACTACCCAACATCATTCATTCACAAATATTTTCCTACTTGCGTTTACTCGAGCTTGTTACATTCGCCAGCCGGTTACAATCTAAAATTACTATTAACCTCCTTACACAAATTAAAACGATTAGATACTTTCATACAAACAAAATCTTTTGCGATTCTGATTTTCTTTGAGTGACGACTGGTTTTGTGTGTATTGATGTTTTTATTCATTCTTTTATGATTGAAGGTCGTTTGTAGACGTAACGATGGTTTTGCCTCTCATTGACACATAAATTTTTGTTGGATTGCATCGCTTAGTTACAGCCGCCGGTTTGATAAGGGCCATTGCAATGAAAATCCCGAGTCGGAAGACTTTTTTCATGTACCAAGTGTTCCACGGTGTATTAACCGTGTAAAAACAAGAAAGTTTGATTTCCGTTATTGACGCCAGCGCCAGCTCGATTCCAAATGACTTTGGTTACTTTAGCTTAAAAAAAAACATTTAATATGAATTGGTAATTACAATTTGAAATCGTTACTTGGTTCCTCCTCCATGTATTTTATCTCTCTCTCTCTCTCATTTTTATACTCGATACCGAAGGTAAAGAGTATATTGGGTTTATGCAATGCCGTCATGGTGTCTGCCCGTCTGCCCGTCTGTATGTGCGCAACTTTTTTCTACACCCTTCAAGCTAAAGACTTGAAACTTTGCAAATATCTTTATCTATGTCAAATTAAAGTGTCAATATGTTCTACGACAACTGGGGGGCTGGCAAATCAATAAATTCGATAACTCGAAATGCAGTCAGGCCTCTTTTCACCGGTTTTATTACAGGTATCGGTTGCGTCCGACTGCAACGTTTCTTCTTGTTTTTTTTTTTGTTGTATTCGAAGTTATTGTTCGCTTGATTCGGTTGTTATTGTTGAATGCGCCATTCATGACAGCTCATAATTTTTTGAGCAACTGGTTTGGTTCCACTTTCGAAAGGTTTACACTGTGCACCCCTTTAAACCTTCTTTAAACATATACACACAAATGTTATAACCAAACACATATGCAAGCAGCTTACAAGCCGCTTTGTCCTCAATAAATTATACATTTTTAACTAATTTGCAATTTTTATCTATTTTATATCGTTACAGGTAACTATATAGACAACATTAACAATCAAAGACCATTTCAAATTTCTAGAACTGATGCTTGATCTTTTAGTCTTTAAAAGCCCAAAAAAATTTTACTTTACAGTTTTACTTCAAACCAATACGAAAATACATATTATTTTATAGTTTCAATCGCTTTTATTACGACGACTGCGATCAGATGTTATCTACTTCTCTAAAATAACTTTTACTGCAGTTCCTAGCTGGAGAGACAAATGTGTCTTTAAACAGAATATTCAGGGTGTGACATAAATCAAAACCATCCGAAAACCAACCTTAAGCTGGTTTTAAGTGGGACAGAGCTCGGTACGAGTAGAAGGACTACAGTTTTGCTAAGCTAAAGCAATATTAAACTTATATTACATAACTATGCATTTTAGAAAGTACATTTCTAGTTAGTTGTATACTCCAATCACATTTAACTTTAACAAATAGTTTAGTTCATGACCTTTTATTTAAATAAATCTCTTCCGAATTTCTAAAATAATTTGCCACTCATGTTAGCGAGCGAAGCCGTCCCTAACCAGAAAGAACGGTTAACAATATTTTTTATTTGGAGTCTACAATAAGGTTCTATTAAAAACACTTTTTAAGGTCAAATAAACAAAGAAAATTTTATCATAATAGCATGGTTGAGCAGTGTACTGTTTATTCTATTTTTATTGAGTTACTAATTTGTGGAACGTCATTGAGCCGCCCAAATGTAATTGATTGGTTTAATTGATTTTATATTTGGAAAAACATCGTTCACCGCAACAGGACGCCATTAAGATTAAACTTTTCAAATGTTAACAAAACCAGATTTACTCTTCATGAAATACGTACAACTGCTGACAAAGTCACAGGGTTGTCGTGCAACTTAAGTTCCTGGCGGCAAAATATTTTATGGTTAATTTGTATGAAAATTACGTAAGGTTGGTCCCAAAATATAATCCTTTTCTTACTTATTAAATATTACACAAATGCCCTGCAGTCGGATTGAAAACAATGACAAAATTAGCAAATGTACTTTAGTCAAATTTTATTTGTGAAAAATTGACCGAAAAATCAAAACCTTAAGTTTTGTCTCACCTACGGTTTGGTTTTACAGATTTCTGTCACACCCCTGATAAAATGAAGTAATATAAGGCTAGTTTGATTTGAATATGCCTGGTACCAATAGAAAAGACTAAATTGGTTTTGGGCAATGTCCATCATGGTGTCCGTCCGTCTTTTTTTTCGGTACCCGTAACGCTTGAAACTTTGCAAGTATCTTTTTTTAAGGGTGGGACAGATTAAGTGCCAAGATTGGGCTTCTATGCTGTGTTTCTGTGGCGGATGGGAAATTGATAGATCCAGATAGTTGCAAATTTAATCCGGACAGCTAAAGTGTGTTAAAAAATGCTACTGGAGTCCCACAAACAAAAGCATCAAAATGCAGTGGGGCTGTAGTTATCGATTTCCCAACCCCAGAGTAAGCTTAGAAACCCAATCTTGATACTTTATCTGTTCCGCCCAAAAAAGTAATACAGTACGACCTCGCTCAACGCAACCCTCGTTACACGCAACTCCTCGATAATTGCAACACCCAAATTCTTAACTTGAAAAAAATTACCTCATTTAACGGAACTTTCTAAGGAAATCATACAAAGTACAGACCAAAATTTCTAATTTTATCAAAAACTTAAATAATTAAAATGAAATCCTTGCATTGAACACAAATAAACTCGATTTACTTTGATTTAAATGATAAGAAAATGAATCTACTTTTGGAAATAGGTCTCGTAGCCAACAAAAGATTATCCCTCGTTTTTCGCAACCACCTCAGTTTTCGCAACAGGCCAAGTTCTAATAGGTTGCGTTAAGCGAGGTCGTACTGTACTTGCAAGGTTTCAAGTCTTTTGCTTTACAAGAGTCGATAAAAGTAACGTTCGTACAGACGGATGGACTGTCAAAAAGACAAACACTATGAAAGACAATGCACAAATCAAATAAGCCATTTACCTTCGGTAACGGGTATAAAAGTCACGTCGTCGAGTTGATTTTGAAACGAGTTATCGTGAACATCGGTTCAACCTGAAACACAACTCTGAAGGCTACATAAAACAAGCGACATTTTCTCGATATTAATATTAGGGCGATATAATTTTCTACAAAATCAGCATCAATGGACATTTCATCAGCACAATATACAGACAAAACGAAAAAAAATCCAAGCACATAAATAACAAACTTCTTAGGGTGAAAAATAAGACGTCGACGTAAAAAAAAAAATGTTCTAAAGGAAATTAAATTATGGTATGCTCCTTAGCTCGCGCTCCCCACCTTCAGTTAACATCTCGCTCTTCTCACTCGCTCTCAACATACTCTCTCTCTCTCTCTGTCTCTATCTCTATCTCTCTCTATCTTTCTCTTTCGCTCTTTACTTCCCTCTCTCTCTCTACTTCTTTATGTGGCAAGAGGATGCAGATGGTGAAATTTTAAACCCTTGAATGTGGTCATTGTCTTTGATAGCTCTGAGCCAGGGTGGGGTTCCTAGGAACCTGCTGCCCATATTTATCAACGCTTCGCTACCGTCCGTTGTTTGCCCACATTATCCCCCACCCCCAAATCACAACGCTTTTGCCGCTACCGGTGTCCATTTGCCAACTGGGCTGTAAGTAAGCGCTTTCAGCAATGTACGTGTAATTCTTTTTGTACCTCGTTTGTTTTACATATATGTACATATATCTTTTTTTCTTCATCCCATTTGTTCGCCGGCGTTTTATGTTCTTTTTTTTCTGTTGTATTTTTAATTGCGTTTAGTTACATTGGAAATTATTGATTTTTTATTAAACCGCTTCGATTTTCATGATGGACAATCTGTTTTTATGCGGTACCTATTCAAAGTTTAAAAATAACGTGTGTTTTATAAACACAGCACACATAAATAATGAACAGCATCATCATCCGTGACCAAAAGCGATGCCTATTCGCCAGAAGTTTTTTTTCGAGGTTAATAGACTCGTTATGACGTATAATCTAATTAGAACGCGTAGATTGGGAACGCTTAAATTATTTAAATTACCTGACGTATTTGTGTCGAATTTTGCATTTAGTTGTTTCTATTTTGAGGTTTAACGTAACTCGAAGTTTTTGCAGATGTGTTTATTATCTGGCTGACTAATAAGATCTCCGCCAGATGACACTATTCCATTTTGGTATTAGCTGGTGGATTTTTTGGACAAATTGTGGACTTAAAACCGATAACTTTTTGTAAAAATTCGTAGCTTTAATTTATATGTTATTGATTCACTTAAAACAAGCCCCATTGAGTTGACGTTTTTGTTCTATATCTAAAAGAGCTGTTTAGCTCTGAGAAATGCTCTGATAACAGCTCAAAACCAATGGTGAAGAGTATACTTTCTTATGTATTCTTCAACCGACAGGCTTTTCTCGAGCTTTGTAAAATCGTCGACAAAATCTCTAAAATGAACTAAAGACACAAACAATTAATGACAGTTGGCTTTTGCGAATATTTTCTTGTTATGAGCTCTATTACATTACATTTCAGATATGCTATTGTGCTGTGCGCATAACCATATTAACCATATTAAGCTGCTGCAGGTATAGCTGCAGATACCAATTTTAGTCTTTTGTCAATTATTTATTATTTACCATACATTTACCAAACTCCTTACGGTAATTTTTCTTTTAGCTGGTGTGCTTTGTTGATTTAAGAACGTGCTATCTTTGCTCGCGCTTGTTTTTGGTCCTGCGCTGGCCAGAATATGTCTTGTTGGCTGTTTGCTAAGTTTTGTTTATCTTTTTCCGTTGTATGCCATTAAAGCTATATATCACTCATTCGCAGCGTTGACGATTCATTTTCATGTACTAATTGCGTTAGAATTTCAATGGATTTGTGGCTGCCAGGTCCTGGCCCTTGTCCCCCTATATTTTTCTCTCTTCCCTTCTTTCTCTCTTTTTTTCTCTCTCTTTCTCTCTCTCTCTCACTTTCACTCTCTCTCTTTCTTTCTTTATCATCTTTTGCGCTGACCCGAACGCTTTGATTTCGACTTTGTTCACATACAGATTTTTTAATTGGAACTCAGTGTCCGATTTTTTCCATTCCTGATAATCGAAGCTTCTCAGAAAGGCCGTCTGTGGGCGTGGCCAATTGTCTGATTTTTTTTCTCTCAATTTTGCGAAAAGGGTTGGTAACTTAACTAAAATTTGTAACAGTTTTTTTCATGCTATCAATTTTTTTTTTAAATTTCTTGCCATCCTTGTTTTGTTTTGTTTTGTAAATTTTTTACATAAGCCCCAAGTCCAAGTTTCAGTCAACACAAAAAAGGGTCTTCCTTTGCTTCTTCTTTGGCCATTAGAGATTCAACGTTGACGTCGGCAACGTAATTAAAAAAAAGAAATGCTGAACAAGTAGAATCACAACAATAAAAAGAAAAGCAGTAGAAATGTGCAAAGAAACTGGGCAAGCCGTCTCTCAGCCAGCAAGCAATCCTATCACAAAAACCAGCAAATGTATTTAAATAACTTGCGTATTATTCTAAAAAATGAAAATGGATTTGGAATGAAACGCGTTGAAAATATTGAATTCAAGTATTAAAAGGTTCACAAATTTAAGAAATTAAACGATTTTAAAGATATTATATTTTTTATAGCATTTACATTTTTTTATGTAAACAATGTACAATGTACAATGTCGAACAAAACTAAAGCAAACAAAATTTTGGCAACATTTTTAATGACAAATTTTTGATGAAAACCCAGCTATATACATATTTATTGTGTTCGTGTTTTTTTTATTTCTTAACATCATAAATATTGATAAAACAAAAAAGGTTAGCAAGATGTGATTGATAAACAAAAAAATTTAAATCCAAAAACCGTTTTAACTCGTTAACCAACGACAAAACTAAAGCACCCCTTTTCTAATTCAAAACAAATTTTTAAATTAATATTTCGTTGCGATTCCATTATTTTTGATGACACACAGACATCTAATGGGCTCTGTTATTATTTATACCCGGTGAGAATGCTTTCCAGTCTATTTTTCGGCTTCGAATAGATCTTGCTTTGTTTTGTAATTTTGTCTGTTAATTTTCCTGTTAACTATTTCACACAAGTTCTCAATTGGGCTTAAATCGAACTTGAATACCATTGCTCTGAAACAAATCCTTGACCACTTTTTCTGTATTTTTTGGAGCGTTATAATGAAACTTCTATTGGAGTGGCAGCTCTCCATCAGCATATGAAATATGCGGATATCTTCCGTAGGAGAAAAGCTGGTGACATTCCCAAAATATCTGCACCAAAAATTTGGATGACACGTTTCATCTTACACATCTTTAACAGCATGACAGCTCTTATAAGCGGCAACGCCTTTATCGTTCACAGCGTTAACGGTAAAGCCATCATAAATTTTTTGAAGGATACACCCACACCTTGGTTCCCCGTACCCCCCTTCGTACACTAGTTATTTACCACATGTTTTCATACTGGTGTCAGAGTATTTCGCAGTCAGTTGCAACGTTTTCAGTTGTTTTTAATAAAGTACCGGTCGGCGACGTTGGCAGAAAGACCAAGAAAATGCGAGTAGCGAAAAAAATTGCGTAAGTTTGTTATGTATTTGCATTTTTATTTTTTTGTCCGCCCTTGTTTTTTTGTTAACTTAAGTAAATAAATAAAGCGTTCGGGCCTGTAGGGTCCATCGCGTTGATGAGCCGCAGCAGCAGAAGCAACGACCACAGACCCAGCAGCACACTTCTTCCCGCGCAACCCTTTCGAGCATTCATGCATCCTTTGCTCGCCTTCTCCTGTCCCTGCCGAAGCACACCACACCGTCGCGCATTGCCATGCCCCGTACTTCCGTTTCCGGCGCCAGCCATTTCCATATACAGCAAGAAGAACCAAAAAAACAAATGCTCTTATTTATTCGAAGGTTGTGCTGCGCTCCTTGTGTTCTTAATCGGGACATATCACCCACTCCCAAACCCAGAACTCACACTCTTATATACTTACGCATATGTATGTACATACATATTTGTGTATATATTTCTTTTTTTCATGTCAAATACGAAAAGCTTTTTTCTTCAAACACACACAATAACTGACAACTGGACTTGCTGTGGTCAGTCAGATCGGGCAAAGGGGTAGTAAGTAAGTTTGACGGTGGGCGTCCGGGCGGGAGTTGATCAAATGGGGCATTTCTGAAACTAGTTCACAAAATTTTCAACCTACTCAATTTTTTCGGCTTAATTTCTTTTTTGTTTCTTTGGCTGCTTGGGTCGACACCGCACCATGGAGGCGGTAATAAGAAATTTTTCTTTAGTTCTCTCAGCGTTTATCGCCCTTCTCTCCCCTCTACACTTTGCTGTCTTGCCTTCTGTGCGTGTGCGCCGGAGTGCTTTTCCGTATTTTTAATTTAAAATACGGAGCTAAAAAAAGTATCAAATGCGCTTGGGGTTGACTGCGAATCTGAGGCTTATAAAAAAAGAAAATACGAAAATTAAAAAAAAAGAAAACAAACGAAAAGAAAAGAAAAGCATCTCCATCGCACTGCCTAAAAGAAAAACTTCTGAAGTAAATATTGGCCTGCCCAATTGCTGTAACTGGCAGCCAACTGCAGTGTCCAGCAGGGTAACAACGGGTGTGAGCATGGGGTGTACCCTTGAAAGAGGAGCGGGTGGGTGGTGGATAGGTAAGTGAACTCTGTCTACCAAGCCCTCAGTTTTACCACAGAATGTCTCGTGCAAGAGAACACTTTTATATACTCTATTCGTAAGAACGCAACTTCTTTCGAAACCGTTCAATAATTTTTAAAATTTTATGACAAAAATTTGATTGCTTTGCTTAATTTTAAGCATTCACAAAAATTCATAATGTGAACATAATCCACTCTTATGTAGTAAAAATATGACATTTTTCTTTAAAGCTTAAATTAAACAAGTAGAAACGTTGCAGTCGGACGCAACCGACTGCGGTATACTCGATACCAGTAATAAAACATAAAAGAGACCTGATTGCAATGGGTTGCGGGTGCGGCAGGGGTGTACGCTGCCTCTAAAATTGTCTGATGCAGATGGGGATGCCAAAAAGCTATCTTCCTTCTAAATTTGGTGACTATAGCTCAAAGTTAGTAGAATTGGGTTGAAGGAGTCTGGGGGCGGTATGGATTGGGGCGGCATCCAATAAATAACTGCGGAGGGGTAAGGGAACGGGGAGGCGTGTCTCGAAAACTTTGATATAGTTTTTTGGGGGTCGTTACGAGTTATTTTCCTACCAAATTTGGTGACTCTAGCTCAAACACCTTGGAAGATACACGCAATACCGTTTTTAGCGATCGACGTGGCATCCAAGTGTCGTCAACACCTATCTTGGCAACATATTTGGTGGCTCTAGCTCAAAAACTGTAGAAGATATAGCCATTTTTGGTTTTAAACTGCGGGGGCTGGGGGCGGAATGGGTGGGCGTGGCTCCAAAATTTTTGATGCAGTTTTTTGGGGGTTGTTAGTAGCTATTTCCTCCCTAAATTCTAGTTCTAGGTGAAAGAGCTTTTTAATTAGCTGGATTTATCGATTTTGCGTTATCGAGTTTTTCGATTTGCCAGCCTTCTAGTTATCGTAGAACTCCAATCTAAACACTTTAATTTACTATGCCATAGATAAAAACATTTGCAAAGTTTCAAGTCTCTCTAGCTTAAAGCGCATCTGCATCAGACAATCTTTAAGGCAGCGTACCCCTGCCGTATCCGCGCCCCATTGCAATCAGGTATCTTTTAACTTGTTTTTATTTGTTGCTTTGATCGACTTAAGATTTGTTTCTCACTCTCCAGCACTGCAAATCAAAATATTTGCTGTCAAAATTAATGTTAAAAAAAAGTTTTTCAAAAACTTTGTAGTAGGGTTGCGATTTCTAATTTCTACCCACCAACGCAACATAAAATTCTGAACTTGATGGTATCGATTAAATATTGTATGAACAGCTGAACTTCCTGCCAGGAATGTATACATTCCAATTGTCCTGTGTGGAGAGCAGAAAAAACCACAACAACAAAGAAGGATGGTTGATACAAATATGGAAATTTAGAATACAAAAAGGGCCGAAAATTTTAGTCATGTATAGAAAACAGCACTTAAAAGTAGTCGAGATGCGACAATGCCTCTGAACCCTGACTATAAAAAACATTTTGATTTCATCAGTGTGAAAGGAGCATGAAAAAATGTTTAATAAAGAAGTATAAAATATTATAATGTTATTAAAGATAATGACAATATTAATGAATATGTTTAATACCGAATGAAAGCAGAAACGCTTGGACGTTGCTTATTCGTTTAATTCAAAAGTTGATATATTAATGTTACCTTTTTATGCTCGATACCGAAGGTAAAGAGTATATTGTGTTTGTGCAATGTCCGTTCGTCCGTCTGTATGAACGCAACTTTTTCCACACCCTTCAAGTTGGAGACTTGAAACTTTGCAAATCTCTTTATCTAATGCATAGTAAATTAAAGTGTTAAGATTGGAGTTATACGATAACTAGGGGGCTGGCAAATCGATAAACTTGATAACGCAAAATCGGTAGATCCAGCTATTTCGCAAGCCCTTACAGCTAGAACTACCAAATTTAGGGAGGAAATAGCTACTAACAATCTTCAAAAAACTGCATCAAAAATCAAAAAGCCACGCCCACCCATTCCGCCCCCAGCCCCCCGTAGTTTAATAACAGAAAAGCTTATATCTTTTACAGTTTTTGAGCTAGAGCCACCAAATTTTGTGCCAAAATAGGTGATTACAACCCCCCAAAAAATGCATAAAAACATTGGATGCCACGCCAATCCATACTGCCTAAGCTGGCCCAAACCGCCCCAAAGCTTCTTTAAAAATGGGAATGCGTGTATTTTCCAAAGCGTTAAAGCTAGAAACAAATTTGGTAGGAAGATAGGTGTTAACGATCCCCAAAAAAATGCATCAAAGTTTTGGAGCCACGCCCCCCCGTTCCCCAGCCCCCTGCATTTTGAAATCAAAAACGCCTATATTTTCCACAGCTTTTGAGCTAGAGCCTTCAAATTTGGTGCCAAGATTGGCGCCCCCCTCCATACCGCCCCCAGCCCCACTTCCACCATATTCTACTAGCTTTGAGCTAGAGTCACCAAATTCGGTATAAGGATAGCTATTGACATGATACATAGATCTTCAGCAAAAATTTTTATGCCACGCCCCCATACCGCCCCCAGCCCTTACCTTTAACAAGCTTTGAGCTAGAGTCACCAAATTTGGCAGGAAGATAGCTTTTTGGCATCCCCATCTGCACCAGACAGTCTTTGAGGCAGTGTACACCCCTGCCGTATCCACACCCCATTGCAATCAACTCTCTTATAATCTGTTTTACTACTGGTATCGAATATACCGCAGTCGGGTGCGTCCGACTGCAACGTTTCTACTTGTTTTAAATATTATTTTCCGAATTAAATATAGTTTGTTTTTAAGATGTATGTGGGGCCACACCAATTTGACAAAAAAGCAAAACAGTGAGTTTAATTGGATGGCCTAACTTACTGGCGGCATAGCGAAGCCCGCCGAGCACTTTGCTAGGGTACTATGTACATGTAAAGGTAGGCATAATCATATCAGTGTCATCGATAGCCGAGTTTCTTACATGCCTCGCAAACGGGAAAAGTTTTCATAATTAAAAGTGTTCCAATACGTTATCGACATTTTCTCGCGACTTTGGGTAAAACCCTAATTAACTTTTCGATGCGTATAAAACATTTTAAATAAAATTACTAGTGTTGGCGTAATTATAAGGTTTTAAGATTCAATATAAAACAAATAGTATTAAGTGACATTAAAAAGTTTATGGCAAAAAACATTCATTTAAAATTGTTATCTATTTGATTGCATTGCAGGGTCTACTTCGCACGGCGGAACAATTAAAAATAAAAGGTTTGTGTGAGCCGGCTGAGAATGCGGATGATTTGAATGACGCAGCATCTGCGACAATTACCGTATCAGAGAACATACAGCAGGCGGTTGTTGGCAACATTGCAAGCATTGTTCCTGGAGCTCCCTCGCCCACGACCGTGCAGCAGCAACACCACCAACAGCAGCAGCAGCAGCAGCAGCAGCAACAACAACAACAACAACAACAACAACAACAACAACAACAACAGCAACAACAGCAACAACAACAGCAGCAGCAGCAGCAACAACATCAGCACGAGCAACAGCAGTTGGTAAACAGTGCACTGATAGCACAGCAGCATGCTCTTGCAACAAACAGTGGCATACAACTGGCCAATGCTACTGGGCAACATCTATTGAGTAATACCAGCGGCAGCAGCAATAACCTGCAACAACAATTGCAGCAACAGTTGCAGCCAACGCCGCGTAAATCGCGACTGCGTAAACGATCAAAGTCGCCAGATTTGCAACTCGGTGGTAACACTGCAACTGTTCAACAACCACAGCCGGCACACCATCAGCAACATCATCATCCGCAAACGATTCTCATCCAGGGACAAAATCAAACATCGATTGTGAGTCTACAACAAACGGCAGACGGCAATTATATACCCATCAGTTCAGCTGGCGACGACTCCGATAGCGATAATAAGCCGCAAAAGATCTGCAAGACAGAGCAATCGGTGGCTTCGCCGGCATCTAACTCGTCCACATCGAATAATGCTTCTGTGGGCGTGAGCGGCCAGGCGATTGTGACACAAATTGTAGTAGCGCGCGACGGAAAAGATAAAAATATGACTAGTTTAGGCATGGGCATGGTAAGTGTCGACGCAGAGAATCCTAAACCTGCGTGCGCGTCTCTCTCACTCTCACTCACATTGCAACACTCCCTTTTTTAAAGTGAACTTTATTAAACATATATAAACATTATTCTTCATTCCCTCAATTCCTAATTATGACAAATGCAGAATGGCGGTTTGTTGGGCGTGCCCATGGGCTTTCTGGACTTTACACCGGAACCACCAGCACCATCGGCCACACCAGTCACCGTCACTGAACATGTCGATCTGTCGTGCAACCCCAGCACCGATACACGCGATCTATCAAGTGAGTTTCAATAGTGGTTGATTCCCATTTACTTATTCACAAATTTGCATGTTTGTTGAACATTTTAAATGTAATATGCTGTAGATTAAGGGTTAAAGGTCTGGTTATTGCAAAATTCCAAAAATTTGCTGGTATTAATGCAATACTTTAATTTATCGCGTCGATAAAATGGCTGTTCAACATTTTCTTTTCATTATCCTTACGATAAATTCTTACATTCCTTGCTTCTGCAGGAATCGAAGATTATGCACATACTGAGATTGCAAGTTGTATTTTCAACTTATTATAAACTTAAACTAATAAAGTTATTTGGAAGTTTCTTTAATATTTAAATTATTTAATAATTAAAATTATTAAGTACTGAACAGATGTCTTTCACTATTTATGATTTAGTTATTTCATTTATAAAAAATGCATTTTTTTTTTTTTAAACACTCCGCTTTTGACTTCTGTATATTTATAAATTTTTCAAAACCCGTTGATCAAAGACTAGATTGTATTGCTACCTAACTAAATTTATTGAAACATTTTGTTTCAGTTGATCCAAAACTTATTAACCAGCCATTTGTTGAACAAGTAAACGACAAATAAAACTAAAGTTCTAAAAAATTGCAAAACATTATTACCCTATTTTTGCGTTGCAAATTTGTTCAAAGCTATTACAACAAAGATGCTTAATATCAAACGTTAACGTTAAAAATTTAAATAATTTTCTACAATTATAATACGAGCAAGTCACCCAAAAGATGAAAAATACATTACGATGGTTTTGTGCAAACTTTAAGCTTATTGAAAAGTAGTGAGATCTGTAAAATAAAGTGCAAATAAGGCACCTCAGACTTCATGGAGTATATTTTTTTCATCAATAAACGCCCAATCCGGCTAAGAAATGTCCGTCGTCTGAACGCACCTATTTCAGCGATTGTAGGAGGTGCACATTAAAAGTTTGAAAAATAAGTTCGAAAATCCCACTACCAGAACAAGTTGGCGTACATTAAACATCTGTGTTCAGGGTATGTTTTAGTGGAGCCTCGTATAAAGCACTAAGGCTTTTTCATTACGTGTGTTTCAAAAGAAATAAAAATTAATGAGGAGTATATAATATATAAAGATCTACAACTTAATTTAATAAATTGACTTAATACATTTACTTGTTAGATCCCACCGAACCGCTCGACATAGACAATCATTTGGCTCAGCAAATTCATCGGCTCGATCAATCTCCCATGCATTCGATAGCGCATCATCATTCAACCGGGGACGAGAGCAACTCGAACCTGGTGCAGCATATCAAAAGCGAGGTAATTGAGGCCAAGCACCTTGCCCATGTGCAAGCTCAGCATCAGCAGCAGCAACAACAGCAGCAGCAGCAGCAACAGCACCAGCACGCACATCATCATCATCAGATGCACGCTCAGCAACTGTTGGCACAGAGTCAGCAGCAGCAGCAACAACAGCAGCAGCAACAACAGCAGCAGCAACAACAGCAGCAACATCAACAGCAACAGTCGGCGGTGCATGCAGCACATGCCACACATGCAGAAATAGGCGGCGCCACTGTCATGGAGATTGATCCGAGTCAGATCAAGAATGAGCCGGGTATGATTATCACGCCAGAGATTGTCAACATGATGTCCACCGGACATATGGGTGAGCTAAGAATTAATTAACTGAAACTTCTTTTAACTTGCCACTTAACATTGTTATGTTTTGTACATTGTTTGCAGACATGTATAACTCGGATACGAGCGAAGACTCAATGATGATCGCTAACGGTTCACCGCACGATCAGAATGAGCCACATTATACGAATTTGGATCAGCAGCACGGCGGATTGGGTGGTAGCGTTTGCGGGCCCAGCGTTGGTGGTGGTGTTGGTGGTGGTGGCGGCATTGGTGGTGGTAGTGCTGGCGAGAAAGGTCAGTTTAATGGTCCCAAAGCTTGGACACAAGATGATATGAATTCAGCTTTAGATGCATTAAAGAATCAAAACATGAGCCTGACGAAAGCATCTGCCATTTATGGCATACCATCCACGACCTTATGGCAGCGTGCACATCGTTTGGGCATCGAAACGCCTAAGAAGGAGGGCGGCACCAAATCGTGGAACGAGGATGCCTTACAAAATGCTTTGGAGGCATTGCGTTCGGGTCAAATATCGGCAAATAAAGCATCAAAAGCGTTTGGTATACCTTCGTCGACCCTTTACAAGATTGCGCGTCGCGAGGGCATACGTCTGGCGGCGCCATTCAATGCCGCACCAACCACGTGGACACCCGAGGACTTGGAGCGTGCATTAGAGGCGATACGCGCTGGCAATACGTCTGTTCAAAAAGCAAGTGCTGAATTTGGCATACCGACAGGTGAGTTTCGAGGATTTCTCTGATATCTCAGATCACAGCAAACTTGCTGTTGCTGCTGTCATGCATTACTCGTTGATGTTTACTCTTCGGTCGTCAGTTTTTTTTTACTTTGATAAAACACGCTAGTGTATTTATTTTGTCTTTTGACGTTAACTCTTCGATCGTCACTTTCTTTTCACTTTGATAAAACACGCTAGTGTATTTATTTTGCCTTTTGACGTTAACTTTTCATTCGTTTTATGTGCTCTCCTTCCTGCTACTTAACGTCATGCTCGTCACTTGCAACACGATTTTTTTTTTAACGTTTAACACGTAACTCGCATTGCTCAAACACCAAACCCAAAATTGGGATCCCTTTAAATTTTGAATTAGCTGTTAGAATAATGTGAGTAAACAAATATATATTTTGAATAACAAAATACACTGGCATCGGTAACCAATATTATGTCTACCCAATTTTTATGTCTGTCCTTGTAACATATTTATTAAAATTGCAATGCTTTAAATTAAATCAATTAAGTCGAAGCACTCAGGTCACAGAGTTTGTTATAAATAGATTATTTTTATAAATTTGAAATGTAGTTGATACCACATTACATTACTACATTAAAAGTTGATTGCAATCGTTGGCACTCGGCATTTGTTTAAAATTTCATGTCAAATATTTGCCAATTTTTTTTTTGTAAATTATGCCAAAGGAACACTTTATGGACGCTGCAAACGAGAGGGCATCGAACTATCGCGTTCAAATCCAACTCCTTGGTCCGAGGATGCAATGAATGAGGCTTTAAACTCAGTGCGGTAGGTATATTGTCTCATTGTTAAGCTATGCAAATAAACCCAACATGATTCTTTTATATACAGCGTCGGTCAAATGTCTATCAACCAGGCGGCCATTCACTACAACCTGCCATATAGTTCACTCTACGGACGCTTTAAGCGTGGCAAATACGATGTGGTGGCCAATACCACTGGCGTCTCGCTAAATAATACCTCGGGTAATACGACCGGCAGCATTGAGATAATCGAGCATAGCCAGGAAAATTCGGTAGGTTACAGGGTTTTGTACACTCCGTCATTCGTGAATTTAAAGCAGTTGATTTCAGATTCATTTAAAATTTGCGAACAAGACATATAACATCATTATTCAATCTTTAAAACTTTAGCGGAAAACAATTCTGCCAACTGAATAAACAAACTCAAATATATATATATATATAAATATATATATATACAAGGTATAAGGTTTTGTTAATATTGGTTTCAGACGCTTTTTTAAGTATGATCAAATGGGTAAAACTTCCTTATGATTACAAATGTTTCAGAAAGGATTGTAAAAGGCCTTATTCAAAACAAACAATCACAACTCGAAAAAAACATATTTTCAAATATTCAAAAAATAAAAATCTTAATCAAAATCAAAATCAAAACATTTTTGACCAGGTTGGGTTAAGGGTTCACATCGATGAAAAATTTTTCCAATAAAATTAAAATAAAAGTGCACACAGATATCTAAAAGAACATAAAAATCGTAGGTAATAAATGGACAGATAGTATATGCATACACATCAATAAAATTTAATAAATCGAGAAAAATTAATTGTATTACACTCAGGCTACGCTTTGCGTTTTTTCGAAGTTGCGTCGCTACTTCATTTTCGCTGTGCATCGTAAGGGAGCGTTCAAGTATTACGTAACGCAGTTTGGGAGGAGGCGGGGTATCGTCAAACGCTACGATGCGTTACAAGGGGGGGGGGGGGGAGTGGTCTTTCTCAACACGTTACGTAACATTCTGCTATACTTCGGTTATAGAAAAAAGATAAATTATTCGTAAATTACAAATATTAAAGAAATAATAATTTATGCGGACGAAAGGAAATCTTTATTCATTTATATTTTTAATTATTAAAAAATATTGTCTGTTGAGTGTTTCGTAACGCTTAATTGCGTGGGAGGTCAAGATAAACGTTACGATGCGTTACAAGGTGGCAGGGGGGGTCAAACATCTTATATTTGAACGCTCCCTAACCTATCTCTCATGTTTATTTCATTTTCAATGCAAAATAGCAATTCACTTTTCGTTGTTTCTTTTTATTTTATTTATTTATTTATTGTCATCTATGAGCAGTTGACATGAAATTAAGATTAATATAAAATAATTATGGTTAAAATAATTAAATTAAAAGTAAAATTTAGAATTATATTTAAATCTGAAATCAAATGAAAGTAAAAAGATAAATAAATTAACGTTAAAGCTCTGGGAAATTCAACAAGAAAATTAGTGGTCCAACATTTGTTGTATGGATTGGGAAAAACCCAATCAGACCAGCGGTAGATTAGTAATTAGTGGTTACGATTTGATAAAGAGAAGAGAATCGAGTGTTTTAGTACTGCAGTTGAGGTCTCCAAAGAGACAAGGGAATAAAGCCTGTTATAGTCAAAACAAATAACTCAAAATGGTTCATGAATTAAATAGTTGCTTGAGCAACGATAAAGGATAAGAGGTTAAAAGTTTCGGGTAGATCTAATAGGAACATATAAGCGCAAACAGAAGAAATTTCTTCTGCACAGATTCAATTCTGTCCTGGTGAATCCCGTATTGTGGGGACACAAGATCTATACTCTAGGATGGGACGTACTAGAGATGTGTATAGAGTTTCAGTGGTGTAGGGATGATTAAACTCTTTTGACCACCGCTTGATGAAGCCAAAATATTTATGGCCTTATTGACCATCGACGATATGTGAGAATCAAATTTTAATTTGCAATCAAGAGTGATGCCGAAATCTTTAATTTCAAAAACGCGGACAAGTGGTGAAGCATAGAGCAAGTAGTGAGCATTATGAGGGGTACCTCTACAAGAAGTCATGACTTTACATTTTGAACAATTTAAATTTAATAAGTTACAACGGCACCAGGCCGACAGAGCACCCAAGTGCGATTGTAGCAAGTTACATAGAGGAGAAACATAGCTTTACATCATCAGGAAGATCGTTAATAAAGAGATTAAATAGTTATGGTCCCAGGTGACTTCCCTGAGGAACACCAGAGGTAACAAAAATAGACTTGGATACTGAAGATTTAAAAAAAACTTTTTGTGTTCGGCCGTACAAGTAATCCGAGAGCCACGACTAGAGTTTTGCTGGAAATCCAATAATATCTAGTTGATGAAGCAACAAAGAATGACTAACAGAATCAAATGCCTTACTAAAATCTGTATAAACGACGTCAGTTTGCATTTTGGTCTGAACCCCTTTGATCACAAGTGAGGTATACTCAAGAAGGTTGGTGGTAGTAGATCTTCGCCTAACAAAACCGTGTTAGTGAGGGGAAATAATTGAACTACACAAGTGTTGCAATTGAGAGCATATAATTTTTTCAAATACTTTCGGAATGGCAGACAACTTAGATATACCCCTATAGTTTTTAACGTTGGCCTTAGAAGAATTTTTATGAATGTATCAGGAAACACAGCTGAGTCAACTGACAAGTTAAATAATTTATGTAAGTGATTCCGGACAAACCTGGCACTCCATCTGGACCAGGCAAGATGCCGGGTTTGATAGAGTTAAGGTCACTTAGCAGCGTACACTCAGTTACAACTGGGACATGTATGCAGTTCGACGCTTGAAGTTGAAAAGGATAGGAATTATTGCATCTATACAAACTCGATGAGTATACTGATTGAAAATACTCAGCAAAAAGATCGGCCACTGCCTGATCGGAATTTGCTTTTGTATTATCAAGGTAAACCAAGGATGGCAAGCCTGAAGATTTACGTTTTGAGTTAACAAATTTATAAAACTGTTTTGGATCACGAGAAAAATTTAATTTGCAACGATTTAGATAACTGTTATAACAAAAAGTGTTTACAGAAATAAAATAAGACTTTGCTATTATATACGAAGATAAATCTATTGTATTTCCAGATTTTTAAAATTTTGTATAGGATCTTGTCTTCAAGTTTTTTAATTTTGATAGTTCCCTCGTAAACCAATGTGGTTTATTTTCACTTGAAGGACAAGTGAGGGGAACACAAATATCCAAATGCGAATTCAAAGTCCAGTAAAAAATGGCAATGGCAGTTTCTATATCACAACAAGAATAAAGGTGAGACCAATTAGTATGTTGAAGAAGATCATTAAATTTATGAAGAAGAATCTTTAAAGAATTATTAGATGCTGGACTAGGGCTATGAATTTCAAAGGAAAGAATTAAGGTTGGATGGTAGGACACTTCTGGAAGCACTAGAGGGGTTACTCTACCAACATTACTACAATCCGAGTCAGAAACAAATATCAAATCGAAGATGTGTCATTCGCAGACCATACAACATGTGGCAAATTAAAATCACCAACTATAAGTTGATCCATATCCGTCAACAACGACGAAAAAAGTTGCAGAGCATTCAGATGGGATATGCAAATGTTATTATCAGAATTGGGAGGAATATATGAGCAAGTAATATACAATGAGCGGCCGCTACATAATATTTTAACTCAATATCCGGATGATCATGTGTTCAGAGGAAATAAAGGAGTCAACAGCAATGAGAACACCGCCCCCCTTGCGGGAGGTGCGTTCGCATCTGTACAAGATATATGTACTTATTAGGCAAAACGGAATAATCAGATATATCAGGTTTTAACCAGGTTTCTGTGAGTGCAACTATCTGTGAATCAAAGCATAAGCTGTTTGCATATAATTTAGAAAGTTTAGTGTTAAGGCCTCGAACAGTTTGCGTCTACTTATCTAAGTTATGTGTTTTTTTTCAAAGATCATGAAAATAGTAACTAAAGCCATCGGGGACATACAAATTAATTTGTTTTTCTTCCGAAAAGACTACACGATGCCTTTCCGTTTTTCAAGTCATGTTTTCAAAACCTGGTTTATATGTGGGATTTCTTAAATTTTAAATCTTTTCATATGTGGAGTATTGGATATAACTCGACGCATTGTTGTTAAACTAGCCTGAACACCAGCATTTTCTCTAATCTTAACCAACGAATCATGGGAATTTGACGCTTTTCTTTATATTAGTAGTTTTCCTCTCACTATGCTCACTGTTTGAGCGACCTTTTACACTATTCCCATAGTTAGACTCATTATTATCAGATATGAAAATAACGTGTCGGCTTCTGTTGATTTTTTGTTGCTATTTTTGCAATTGATAGTAAAGAATCCTTGTTATCCAAAATTTTTTGTCTTTCCTTCCCGTTCAAAGCTTTTCCGCGTCCCATTTTACTTTCTGTATTTTATTATTGGCTTTAACCAACTAATAAATTCAATTTGATATGAATTTTTGTTCAAGAGCCAAAGATAACATTCATACTCTAAATGTATGTTCTATTAAATTCTATATCGGCTCTTTATTAGGCAATAGCATTGACTATCAAGACAGACGAATGGTTGATCATACATAAGTTGCAAAAATGCAAGGAGTGTACTAACAAGACTTTGTTAATATAAATACATTGCAAATTAGTTTAAAAATTTCGAAAGTAGTTCAGCTCAAAGTTCACTTCAGAATTTCCATAATCCCCAGACGGAACGTTTTCGTCTTAAAAATAAATTTCTTAACTTGACTTTAACGGCCCGTTGTTTTGTTATACAAGGATTTGTGTACTAAAAACTACAGATGACTTTTTTTGATGTATTACATCTTTAGGCGTGGGTAGGGCAAACATTTAAAGTGAACACATCCAAACCTCGACGTGTAATACTAACCCTGTAAGTCAAACAAAGAAGTCAAACTGCAGTCTAATATTGAAATAAATATTGAAAATGAGTATGCTGTTAACTAAGCGCCATCTTATGCTTATCAAAGTATGCAATTATATGTTTAACTTACTCTTTACCCCTATCTCCCGAATAACTCCACACATCAACGCCCTTCGTATTGAGAAACCAATTCATTTGCTAATTACCTAACCAATTGTGTTATTTTTTTATGCAAAGCTGCATATGTTGCAGCAACAGTTCCCGTATAGTCCGTCGCCTCATCCGCCGACGCCTCAGCATCATAGTACGCCGCAGCATCACACTTCGCAGCAAGGACCGCCGACACCACAACAGATGCAACAGCATGTGGTGCACATGCAACAGCAGTCGCCGCACCAGGCACACCATCAACAACAGCAGCAGCACATGCAACAACAACAGGACGTGGTCACATCAAGCAGCCAGGTGGTGCATAGCCAGCAACAGCAGCTTCAACAGATCTATCAGCATCACGACACGCCCGAGCGTAGTTGAGATTCACTGCACGCTGCGGCAATGTTAGGTGGCGGCAGCACCAGTAGTGGAAGCGGCAACGGTAACGGCAACAACACAACAGCAGCAACAACAACAATCGTATCAGCAACACCTTTTGCCAGTATTTCGGGACTGGCCAGCGGATCAACAGCAGCACCAGCACTGCCTCCGTCAGCAGGTTGCACCAGCAAACGCAAGAAAGCTAGTAAGCAAAAGCGTTGAGAAATCGACACTAAAGCAGCTCGCACCGAGAAAGTCGAAGCATTCAACAACGCTACCGCTACTGACGTAGCCACCCTCACCACCGCCGCCACTATCAGATTCCGCTTTAATACAAAGCACTGGAAACGCCAGCTAAAGCAATTTAATTTGCTGTTTTCGAGGCCAAATTAAAAAAGATCACAAAATTTAATAGGAGGTGCGAGACAGTAAGTGCAGAAAGCAAGAAAACTAGGAGTTCTTTATTTAATGTTTTGGCAAAAAAAAAAAAAAACAATCAAAATTTAGACTATTAGTTCTATCTGGATCAATACATTATTTTTCATGTGTATTCAATGTAAATAACAATAATAAGTATATAAAATGTTAGTTGTTAATCAAATATGCTTTATCTAAACACTACATACATAGTTTTTAAGCCCAAATCAGAATGAAAGAAGCAACTTGTTAATAACAAAAAAGACTTTTCTTTTTTATACATACATAGAAAGTACATAATATATGTATATATATATGTACTAAATATATATATATGTATTATATATAAATTTATTACATTAATTATTAATTGAGCGAAAGTGAAAATTCTTTGATATTACTTTCTTTTGATTTGTTTCAAAATAGTTTAGCGTGAGACTGAAAATGCGCCTACAACTAAAAAAAATAATTGCAAGAACATTAGTGGCAACACACAAATACATCCATACACACACACACACACACAAACAGTTTATAAGCATGTATATTCTTATATAATGCTGTATAATTTTGTTTAAATAAGAAAGGGAAAATACCTTGATGATATAGAATTAAAACAAAATCATCAAAGTCTTAGCATGTATAATCACCTAAAGCAAACCACAAAACCAAGTTATTTGAGTTATTCAAAACAGAAGCATGAAGCACAAAAAAAATTTAGCAAATGCATATATGTATAGTTAAAGTATAAATGAAGATAAATACAATAAACTAACGTTCTAAAAAGATAAAAAAAACAAAAACTTGTCATAATCTAATGTAATAAGCAGGAATGGAACTGTTATATATAAACACATACACATTCACGTAAATTCAGTTTTTGCTACAGTTCATAAATAAAAAAAATTGTAAACACCCGTCTAACCTTTAAGTTGTTAAGAGCCCTCACAAAAATTTTGTTTTGCATACTTACAAAACAAAATAATAAACATCTCAAATAGCGGTTAGTCAAACTTTAAAAGATTTAAAAAAATCAATGAATAATAAATAGAATAAAATGATCAATTGTATAAACTATTAATTTCAAAATGATAAAACAAAAAATAAACACTATTTATATTAACTCATTACAGCTTCCATTACCATAAAGAACTAGAGCTGTGTGCACCGATCACACATACAAGATTCATATGTATATACAAACACTTATCCCACATACATACATACACTTGAAGATAGTTCAAGTTTTGGTTTTAAGGAGACAAAACTGAAAGTTTTTTGTATAAATGTTATCAAATACATGCTTAAAAATTTACGTTACAGAACTAAAGTAATGAAGACATTCAAAAATAAATTCAATATGTTTGCACTTATTGCTTCTTATTTATTTAAAGCATTATTTTCCCTGATATAGTGTGTTTACAAACCGTAGATCTGAAAAGCAATATGCTTACTTTAACTTGATATACCTTAATTCCTATTATATTTAGTTGGTACTTACATTTTCAATATTTATAAAAGTGTAAGTTTTTATTTATATATGAAAATATATACATAAAAACTTCATAAATTGTTTGTATTTACAAGCTAGGCAAAACTGTATATCACTGTAAAATACATAACAATTCTTTATCGTTGATAAGAGTTAAAGAAAACAATGAACATTAATATATCATAATTACACTGTAAGATTGTCGCAAGAACAATTAAAAAATTGAAACAAACACAAAAAGGATGTGTAAGAAAACTAAGAATAGAAATTGGATCACATAGTATACTTATGTATAAATATATATTTATGAAAATTTTCAAATCGTTTAATAAAACTATACTTATGAATTGTAAAGTCTTCTAAAATGTGTAACTGTTATCATATACCGCAAAATATTGAAGCACATTTTGGATTATAAACTATGCATATACGGAAAATATTGATTATAAACTTAAATGTAAGCCCAAACGGAAATATACAGACCTTTATATTAATTTTAATAACGCTATGTCTGTAGACATACGAGAACATGTACTTGATGTGTGTAAATGGCAATTGAAAGGCAGTTTAAAAAGCAAACATTTAATGTAATATTGGTATAACGTAAATTTTAATGCGAGGTACTAAAAATAAAAATTATTAAACAATATAAATCATATTTGTATCCTTTTTTAGTTATTTGAGGAGGGTAATACTACCAAAACATAAAGCTTGAAACTTAATTTAAATTATTAACAGCTAAGAAACAGTTGGTCTCAAATCTTGAATGCCATCGTTTGGATTTTGGACCCTTTCCTAAATATCCATGTTCTATGTCATTGTTTCCCAAGATGCACTTATGGCGGAGCGAACACCAATACTAAAAAAGAAAAACACAAACAATTTTATAATTTTAACCACAAAGATTTTTCTTAGTGCTAGCTTAAAGCAAAGATTTTACAATACATTTATGTATATAAAACACACACAAAATAAATCTAATTTTTTTAATCTTTTATGCGAAAAACTGGCTTTTGCTTTGTAACGACGCACTGTGGGGCCTCTGCCCGAAAAGCGTATCAAAAATATTTTTTTTCCTGAACGCGTTAGGCAAAAATTAAATATGTAATCGATAGAGAATACTTCAAAGATTGTTGATCCAAAAGCTTTTTAAATCGGTCAATAATTGTGGGTGGTAGAGCTCCTCAACGTTGAGAATTTTTTTTTTGAGTAAGAATAATAATAATAAACAATTTTTACGAAAATTTACCACTTTCAAACTGAATATTGGGCGATGTTATCAACCGATCTTAGATCTTTTTACTTTATCTGAAAAGAATGTTCAATCTTAGTGTTTTTCTGTATTTATTTTATATATAACTTAAATACTTCTTAAATTAGAATCGTATAAATACACAACATTTTGGTATTTCTTAAACTTTCGTGGAATAGAACTAAAAAGTATGTCTCAGAGTCAACGCGGGACCACATGCATTTTATAGCTATATAAATAATTACCTTTCATATGTTTATAGTCTAAATCTGCGATAATCTGCATTTTGGAAACGTAAGCAAAACACGGATACAACCGACTGCGGTATACTCGACACCAGTACTAAAACCGATAAAAAGAGACCTGATTGCAATGGGGTGCAGATACGGCAGGGGTGTGCGCACCCTCAAAGATTGTATAGTGCAGATGGGGATGCGAAAAAGTATCTTTCTTCCAAATTTGGTGACTCTAGCTCAAAATTTGTTAAAGGTGAAAAATTGAAGATCTGTGTATCATGTCAAGTGCTATCCTCATACCAAATTTCGTGACTCAAAGGTGAAAAATTGAAGATCTGTGTATCATGTCAAGTGATATACTCATACCAAATTTCGTGATTCTAGCTTTAGAGGCAGCTAGCAGCTATCTTCTCCCCAAATTTGGTAGTTCTAGGTGTAAGGGCTTGCGATTTGCCAGCCCCCTACTTATCGTAGAACTCCAATCTTGACACTTTAATTTACTATGCCATAGAAAAAGACATTTGCAAAGTTTCAAGTCAATTACTTGAAGGGTGTGGAAAAAAGTTGCGAACATTCGGACAAACAGACACCATGACGGACATTGCACAAACCCAATATTCTCTTTACCTTCGGTATCGAGTATAACAACTAGGGGTAACTCGTATATAAAGAAGAAGAAGAGCGCATGCAAATTAAGCTGAAGCATGTGGGTTGTTAATTGATAACATTGCTAAATGTTGTATTTTAAGCACTACCTGGCTATATATATCCCTTTCAGAAAGTAAATTAAGGTTGAAATAATTATAAAGTTAACGTTAAAGCTCTGGGATTTTCAACAAGAAAATAAGTGGCCCAACATTTGTTGCGTGGATTGGGAAAAACTCAGAAAAACCCAATCAGACCAGTGGTAGATTAGTGATTAGTGGTTTTGATTAGATAAGGCAGAAAGGATAGATCGTTTTACTACTGGAGTCGAGGACTCCAGAGAGGCAAGAGAATAAAGCTTGTTATAGTCAGAACATAATACACGAAATGGTTCATGAATTAAATAGTTGCTCGAGCAACGATCGAGGCTAAGGGGTAAAAAGTTACGTGTGGATCTAATGGGAACATTTAATTTTATTCGACTTAAAAGAACTGATGTGTCAATTTCACCATTAAGTAGATTAGTGATAAATACTACACCATGCATAATTCTAGGGTTCAACAGGGAAAGAAGATTAATTAAAAGAAGTCTACTTGAATAGGGGGGTAGGTGTACTCCAGGAACCCAGTTAAAACATTTAAGCGCAAACAGAAGAAATTTCCTCTGCACAGACTCAATTCTATCCTGGTGAATCCCGTATTGCGGGGACCACACACAAGATCCATACTCCAGGATGGGACGTACTAGGGATGTATATAGCGTTTTAGTGGTGTAGGGATCATTAAACTCTTTTGACCACCGCTTGATGAAGCCAAGAACGTTTATGGCCTTATTGACTATCGACGATATGTGAGAATCAAATTTTAATTTGCTATCAAGAATGATGCCTAAATATTTAATTTCAAAAACGCGGACAAGTGGTGAAGCATCAAGCACGTAGTGAGCAGTATGAGGGGTACCTCTACAAAAAGTCATGATTTTACATTTTGAGCAATTTAAATTAAGTAAGTTATAACGGCACCAAGCCGACAGAGCACCCAAGTCTGACTGTAGTAAGTTACATAGAGAATCATCATTATAGGTTAAACATAGCTTTACATCATCAGCAAACGTAAATACACGAGAATTAGTAAAAACAGCAGGAAGATCGTTAATAAAGAGATTAAATAGCAATGGTCCTAGGTGACTTCCCTGAGGGACACCAGAGGTACAAAAATAGATATGGATACAGAAGATTTAAAAACCACCTTTTGTGTTCGGCCACACAAGTACTCAGAAAGCCACGACAAGAGTTTCGCTGGAAATCCAATAATATTTAATTTTTTGAGCAGCAAAGAATGACTTACGGAATCGAATGCCTTACTAAAATCTGTATAAATGACGTCAGTCTGCATTTTATCCCGAAACCCTTTGACAACAATTGAGGTGAACTCGAGAAGGTTACTGGTAGTAGATCTTCGCCTAACAAAACCGTGTTGATAAGGGGATAAAATTGCAATTGAGAGCATATAAATTTTTTTCAAAGACTTTCGGAATGGCAGACAACTTGGATATACCCCTATAGTTTTTAACGTTAGACTTAGAAGAATTTTTATGAAGTGGAAAAATAAAAGATTCCTTCTATATACCAGGAAACACAGCTGAGTCAACCGATAAGTTAAATAATTTATGTAAAGGTATACAAAGTGAATCCGCACAGTATCTAAGTATACAACCTGGCACTCCATCTGGACCGGGCAAGAAGCCGGGTTTGATAGAGTTAAGGTCGCCTAGTAACGTACACTCAGCTAGAACTGGGACATATATGCAGTTTGACGCTTGGATTTGAAAAGAATAGGAATTATTGCAACTATATGAACTCGATGAGTATACCGATTGAATACTCAGCAAATAGATCGGCCACTGCCTGATCGGAATTTGCTTTTGTATTATCAAGGTAAACCGAGGATGGCAAGCAAGAAGATTTACGTTTAGAGTTAACAAATTTATAAAACTGTTTCGGATCGCGGGAAAAGTTTGATCTGCAACGATTGAGATAATTGTTGTAACAAAAAGTGTTTAAAGAAATAAAATTTGACTTTGCAATTATATACGAGGATAAATCTATTGTATTTCCTGATTTTTTAAATTTTTTATGGGATCTTGTTTTCACGTTTTTTAATTTTGATAGTTCCCTCGTAAACCAAGGTGGTTTATTTTCACTTAAAGGAACAGTGAGGGGAACACATATGTCCAAATGCGAATTCAAAGTCCTGTATAAAATGGCAATGGCAGTTTCTATATCACAACAAGAATAAAGTTGAGACCAATTGGTATGCTGAAGCAAATCATTCAATTTTGTAAAGTCAGTTTTACGAAAGCAACGTGTCTTTAAAGAATTGTTAGATGCTGGTCTAAGGTTAAAAAGTTCAAAGGAAAGTGCTAAAGTTGGAGGGTAGGTATCTTCAGGAAGCACTAGAGGGGATACTCTACTAATATACTACAATCAGAATCAGAAACGAATATCAAATCTAACATTTTATTACTACTGTTATGCACCCTGTGAACTTGTGATAGGCCTAACTATAAAAGGCCCTCGATAAAATTATCAGAAGTGGCCGGTAATTGCGCCGAAGATGTGTCATTCACAGTCCATACAACATGTGGCAAATTAAAATCACCAACCACTATAAGTTGATCAATATCTGTCAACAACGACGCAACAAGTTGCAGAGCATTCAGATGGCATTAGGCAAAACGGAATAATCAGATACATTAGGTTTTAACCAGGTTTCTGTGAATGCAACTATCTGTGAATCAAAGGACAAGCTGTTTACATAAAGTTCAGAAAGTTTAGTGTTAAGGCCTCGAACATTTTGATAGGCCAAGCTAACTACTTTTATTAGTTTTTTGCCGTCGAAGTTGTGGGAACAGGATGGATAACAGGCGGTGCACTACTGATTCTTATACCACTATTAACATTGTGTCGCCGATTAAGCTTGAAGGAAGATATGCTCCGGGCATGTTTAAACTTAAACTTTTCAACATTAATAAACGGGGAGTCAATTTTACTTTAAACATATCATCATCTTCATCTTCCAACGAAGTGTCGGATGCTAGCCTAGACACGAATATAAATTTGTTGATAGGCACAACAACAAGAGGTTTGGGGGCTCCAAGTGTACCTATAGTAGAATTAATAGGGACGCATGCTGTTGATAATGAGGGTTCATTTATAGGATTGGGAGTAGAGTCATTGACTCTGTTAATATCGGGGTTGCGAGCAGGCGAATTAAATAACATCAATGGGCTTGTTAATGTGCCCATTGGAGGATTAACACAGGGGACTAGAAGAGGTTTGATGGGTTGGGTAGGTGGAGCTTTTAGCGAATTACTATCCGAAGCCTTTTTTCGCTTCGGAGAATCTACCATTACCCTGCCACTTTTAAAAATTTGACTCTAGCTCTTTGAAAGATACATGCAAGTTGTTAAACGCAACCTGCATAGCTTTAAAGCCTGCGTGAGTCTGCCTTATGAACTTTGAAGATTCATTCACCACTTCTCTGCAGGGCTCACAGTACCATTTCAAGCCAGTGTTTGCGAGTAAGCAGTCTCTAATTTTGGCTGTAAGGCCAGAACATTTCAAATGGATCATGTAATCACATAATCTACATAAAATGAAGTCTTGGTTGTTTGACCCAACAATTTGCAACTTGAACTGCAGCAAACAAGCATATTGATAATAATTTAATAAATAATGAATGACCTAGAAAAGTTGATATGCTTTATCAAACAAAAAGTAGAGTGCTAGAATGAAGTAAGAAAGTGACAATGCAATGAGCACTATAGAAACGGTAAAAATCAGAAGAGCGCTTAAGCGAGAGAGCGTGAGCGCACTAGCAGATTTATCCGCACGTAAGTCGTATAAGAGCGGACGAAAACGTGAGAGGACTGATGCTGGCAAGCAAGAGCAAGAAAAATAGACAAGCTGTTAGTTGTTAGTGTACGAACGTTAACACAGAGTACACAGAGTAAGCAAACGCAAATATATGTTTGTATTAATATGCGTTTGTTTTCTATATTGCAAAGCACTGCAGCGTAAGTTCTACTGCAAGTTAAAATGAGATTAAAGTCGGCAATCAATTGATGCACACAAAAATATATATATATAACGTATATTTGCGATCACTGCCAGAATTGTTTACCAAATAAAACCAATTAAAACTCCGTAAACACACACAAGAAAACAATATATTATTGAGAGCACTCAAAAACACAACCGTCACCAACGAAAGACAAAAGTACAATATCACTACAGGAATAAAGGTGAGACCAAATAGTATTTTGAAGAAGATCATTAAATTTTGTAAAGCTAGTTTTACGAAAACAACGTGTCTTTGAAGAATTATTAGATGCTGGACTAGGCTGAAGAATTTCAAAGGAAAGTTCTAAGGTTGGATGGTAGGTATCTTCTGGAAGCACTAGAGGGGGTACTTTACCAACATTACTACAATCCAAGTCAGAAACAAATATCAAATCTAACATTTTATTACTACAGTTATACTCCCTGTTAACTTGTGATAGGCCTAACTCTAGAAGGCCCTCGATAAAATCATCAGAAGTTGCTGGTAATTGCGCCGAAGATGTGTCATTTGCAGACCATACAACATGTGGCAAATTAAAATCACCAAACACTATAAGTCAACAACGACGGAACAAGTTGCAGAGCATTCAGATGGGATATGCAAATGTTATTATCAGAATTGGGAGGAATATATGATCAAGTAATATACAATGAGCGGCCGCTACATAATATTTTAACACATAGGAACTCAATATCCGGATAATCATGTGAATGAATCTGTTCAAAAGAAATAGATGAGTCAACAGCCCACCTTGCGGGAGGTGCGATCGCATCTGTACAAGTTATATGTACTTATTAGGCAAAACGGAATAATCAGATATATTAGGTTTTAACCAGGTTTCTGTGAGTGCAGCTGTCTGTGAATCAAAGGATAAGCTGTTTGCATAAAATTTAAAAATTTTATTGTTAAGGCCTCGAACATTTTGATAGGCCAAACTAACTAGTTTTATTAGTTTTTTCCGCCGAAGTTGAGGCAACAGGATGAATAACAGGCGGTGCACTACTGATTCTTACACCATTATTAATGTTTTTCCGCCTGTTCACATACTCCTTTGGAGTATGGAGCTCTACGATAACTAGGGGGCTGGCAAATCGATAAACTCGATAACGCAAAATCGATAGATCCAGCTATTTCGCAAGCCCTTACAGCTAGAACTACCAAATTTGGGGAGAAAATAGCTACTAACAATCCCCAAAAAACTGCATCAAAAATTTTGGAGCCACGCCCACCCATTCCGCCCCCAGCCCCCGCGCAGTTTAACACTAAAAATGCCGATATCTTCTACAGCTTTTGAGCTAGAGCCATCAAATTTGGTGCCAAGATAGGTGTTGACGATCCCCAACCAAGTTCATAAAAACTTTGGATGCCACGCCCATCTATACTGATATCTATACCCCAACGCTTCGCTAAAAACGGTATTGCGTGTATCTTCCATAGCGTTTGAGCTAGAGTCACAAAATTTGGTAGGTAGATAGCTGTTAACGATCCCCAAAAAACTGCATCAAAGTTTTGGAGCCACGCCTCCCGTTCCCGAGCCCCCTGCATTTTGAAATCAAAAACGCCTATATTTTCCACATTTTTTGAGCTAGAGCCGCCAAATTTGGTCCCAAGATAGGTGATGAAGAAACCCAAAAAATGTGGATGGTGCCCCCCACCCATACCGCCCCCAGCCACCCTTCCACCATATTCTACTAACTTTGAGCTAGAGTCACCAAATATGGTATGAGGATAACAATTAACATCATAAATAGATCTGCAGCAAAACTTTGGACGCCACGCCCCCCCATACCAGCCCCCAGCCCCCTTCCACCATATTCTACTTACTTTGAGCTAGAGTCACCAAATTTGGTATGAGGATAGCAATTATCATCATAAATAGATCTGCAGCAAAACTTTGGACGCCACGGCCCCCCTCAATGCCAGCCTTCAGCCCCACTACACCATATTCTACTAACTTTGAGCTAGAGTCACCAAATTCGGTTTGAGGATAGCTATTGACATCATAAATAGATCTGCAGCAAAAGTTTGGATGCCACGCCCCCCTTACCAACCCCAGCCTCCATTCCCCCAAATTTTACTATTTTTGAGCTAGAGTCACCAAATTTGGTATGAGGATAGCAATTGACATCATACACAGATCTTCAGATTAAATTTTGATGTCACGACCCCCACTCCCCCCATATCTCACCCCGCCTACCATCCACTATATTCTTCTAACTTTGAGCTAGAGTCACAAAATTTGGAAGGAAGATGGCTTTTTGGCATCCCCATCTGCACCAGACAATCTTTGAGGCAGCGTACACCCCTGCCGTATCTCAAACCCCATTGCAATCAGGTCTCTTTTTATCGGTTTTATTACTGGTATCGAGTATACCGCAGTCGGTTGCGTCCTACTGCAACGTTTCTACTTGTTTTTTTTTATATTTTCTTTGATGTTAATTCAAGTTACACTTTTTGAGCTCGGCGCAAGAAAACAAATTTATTTATTTTTATTGTATAAATGAGAAGTTAATATTGTTAAAAATATTTTTTATTATTTTAATTATTATAGTTTTAAAATACAATACGATACAATGTAGGCTATTCAGGAATTTGTATCGTTAAAATTATAGGTTTATGGTAACTAAAATAGGAAACATAAGTTTGAGACTTGATATCCTCTAAATATCTCGAAAATACTGGGTCAGTGGTGGTCGCATATTTTGTTGTTAATTCTTTTGGATCATTATTCATTTGCAAGTTCAATTTTACCGAAAAAAAAGATGTCAATTCTGTGAAAAAAATTATGAAATCGTAAAGTTAAATTTGATTATTAAATCAAATAACTTATCCATATATATATATATATATATATATATATATATATATATATATATATCTATATATATATGAGCATCATACTGTGGCGAAATTATTTGCGTTTTTTTTTCGAAACGTCATATGTGATGAATGTTTTATAAAGATTTTTAATGAGTTAACATCTATAGGTACCCATTTCTGCCATTTGTTAATACATGCAAACAATGCAGCGTGCTGCGCTGTAACGAGCTCGACCGACGAACAAATTTAGCGTGGCGTCGTGGACCGACTGCAAAATTTCATATACATATTCATCTGAATATGATTGGATTGGTGTAGCGGCATTGAATAACTGTACAAAGTCTTGTCCAACTTTGAAGGGTAGTATAAACTTAATATGAATATGAATGAATCTGAATATGCAATTGAATAGCAAAACTTGAGATTCTTTAATATAATTTCAATTCTACATGTTTGTTTGTATTCTAGCATTGTTTATTGTTTATATTCTAGCATAAACAATAAATATATTAAAATCAAATATTAGAGTTTTCATTGACAATTATTGAATATTGGTTCAAGGGGTATTTTTTCTTTGTGCAGCTTGTGCGTCTCAGCTACGGCAAGCCAGCACGTTGTTGTTTTCTTCAGTTTCCCTTTGCGTTCAGCGGCCCGTCGATTAAAGGAGAGGCGGTGGGTCAGCGGACAGCAAGAACGGTAAAAAGTTGTTGGTACATATTGTATGAAAGTGCGTTTGAAACATATATTTCTTGCTGTGCCTGCTTATCGAGGTTTTTGTTATTTTTTTTTTATATTTTTCCTTTTTCTGTGTCGGAGGCAAACGCGCGCTTACATTTGCATATGTACCAATGCACTACTGAATACACTTTCGTAATTTGTGTGCATCTTTACATAACTGTATGCCAATGATTGTTAGAAAGTGTCATAGGGTAAAAATTGGAAAGAGTATGTATGATCAGCAATAGCAAAACTGATATTTGACTGCATTGGAAGACAAAATCTTGTTGTGTTAATGGGGGAAGAAAAATAGTTTTGTGGACAAGTGCTTGCAGAAGCCTAGTTTTTAGCTCAAGATACTTGGTTGGCTAGGTGCATATCAGTTGCTAGTCCAAGTGTTTTGTGGGGTAGGACAGGTATCAAAAGGTCATATAATACGCAAGGCAGGCAAGCTATCGTTCATATATACGCAAGGCAGGCAAGCTATCGTTCATATCCAAGAATCTTATTTATTGCAAAAATAAACAGGCTTCTGCAAATACTTCTACTGTATTTATTTGTTGGTATGTTTCTTTGTTTGTGTTTTTTAATCGTAGTTAAATGTTATGAAATAACATAAGTCAGCCGCAGGTGGTTTTGTTGAGTTAGAAGTTCTAACTTAAAACAACCAAATCAACAATAAAGACTTCTCTCTCTTTTTGTTTTCCAAGGCAGTCAAATATCACTTTTGCTGCTGCTCATCATACATACTCTTCCCAGTTTTTCCTTTATGACACTTTCTAACAGCCCTTGCTATACAATAATGCAAAGATGTACACAAATTACGAAAGTGTATTCAGCGATGCATTTGTAAAGGTCAGTTGCCGAAAACTCGGAATAAAGTAAAGTAGAATAAAAAAATAGACAGAGAAACTGGAGAAAGATAAACTAAATTCAATAAACTATTCTTTTCGTTTTTTTCGTTTTTATGCTTATATATAGCATTCAAACAGGTACAAACGGCTGTTAACACATCGCTCGTGAGTTCTAACACTCATTAGTTTTTTTTCTTCCCCCATTATTGCGCTTGAGTAAGAAAACAAGATTTTGTCTTCCAAGGCAGTCAAATATCAGTTTTGCTATTGCTTATCATACATACTCTTCCCAATTTTTACCCTATGACACTTTCTAACAATCATTGGCATACAGTTATGTAAAGATGTACACAAATTACGAAAGTGTATTCAGTAGTGCATTGGTACATCTGTAAATGTAGGCGCGCGTTTCCGCAGACACAGAAAAAGGAAAAATATCAAAAATAACAAAAACCTCGATAAGCAGGCACAGCAAGAAATATATGTTTCAAACGCACTTTCATACAATATGTACCAACAACTTTTTACCGTTCTTGCTGTCCGCTGACCCACCGCCTCTCCTTTAATCGACGGGGCGCTAAGCGCAAAGGGAAACTGAAGAAAACAACAACGTGCTGGCTTGTCGTTGCTGAGACGCACAAGCTGCACAAAGAGTAAATACCCCTTGAACCAATATTCAGTAATTGTCCATGAAAACTCTAAGATATGGTTTTAATATATATATTGTTTATGCTAGAATATAAACAAACATGTAGAATTGAAACTCTATTAAAGAATCTCAAGTTTTGCTATTCAATCGCACAAAGTTCATATTAAGTATATACTACCCTTCCAACTTGGACACATCGTTAGCAAGACTTGGTATTTTACAGTTATTCTCTGCCGCTACACCAATCCAATCATACTCAGATGAATATGTATATGAAATTTTGCAGTCGGTCCACGACTGCGCGCTAAATTTGTTCGTCGGTAGAGATCAGCGCAGCACGACACGCAGAATTTGCCCACCATGCAGAGCGCCACTCTAGATCGTTTGCATGTATTATCAAATGGAAGAAAAGGGTACCCGTGCCTATAAATGTTAACACATCAAAAATAATTTGAAAATCGAACAAATAGAATATTAAGAAAAAGTTAAAACAAAATAATTACCATAAGTTAAAATAAGTTAAATATACCACATATTTTCTATAAGTAAAATTCAATTAAAATTTAAAAAACAATTTTTGACAAAGTAAACTTAGAGTTGAATAAAGTTAAATCTTCTGGCAATCCAGAACCTAGTTAAGTAACCCTCAAGCTAAAACTTAGAACAGTTATTATGACGATGATTAGGGATTGTCTCCAAGACAATGTAAACAGCCCAAACTTCAGACACGAAAACTTCCGTGGCATTACATTTGTAAGACCCCATCAGGTGAAGATCAAGAAAAAATACAGGAAATAGCAAAGTTAATCCGAGAATTCTCTGGGGATAGGACAACGTTCAATTCGTGGAAAAAAAATGATGAACGAATTACGAGCATCTATGCAGGACAAGAACAATCATATAAATATTATTTAATGACTTTATCCGTACGTAACAAAGTGGTTGGTGAAGCTGATGCGGTCTTAGAATCTTACAATACCCCAATGAATTGGAAAGCTATTTCCAAATGCCTGACAGCACATTACGCTGATAAAAGAGATTTAAAAATTCTCGAGTATCAGATGTTCTCTCTGAGGCAAGGTCATATGACAATAAACGAATTCTATCAGGCTGTCTACCATCGATTATCGTTATTCTTCATTTGTGTAGCTTGGTCGAAAATCAAGAGCAACGAAATTCTTTTGTGCCCAGAATAAGACAATAACCTCCACCAGACGGTCATGAGATTCCCGGCACAAAAGCCTCTACAGAATACAAACCAGTGGAGAAATTTCGACCATAGGGTACCATACCACACGACCTGCTACTAAACAACATCAGGTGCCGATGGCAGGAGCTTTTTATGGTAGGCCAATTAATCGACCCATATACCCACAATTTGCATATCAACAGCAAGTGCCTAATCAAGGGCAACGGTACGCTGTACCTCCTAGGCCATTCGCCCCAAAACCGGAGGCCAAACCAGAACCCATGGACGTAGATCCTTCTGCCCGATCACGACATATCGATTACATGAATAGGGTTCGAAATAATGACTTAGTAAGCAAGCGTCCTCCACCCCAAAGCCAATCAGGTCCCCTTCAAAAATACCAGAGACAGTTTCACGTAACTACAGGTGAGGTAGAACCAGGTAAAGAGGAGCAAGAGCACGACGCAATTGTAGAGGACGCCGAACAAGGCTATTTCGAATATCTAGAACAAGTAGGGATAGAGTACCTACCAGAAGCCGTACCGGCGGACAAACAAAAATCACCCATCTCAGTTTATTCGGACTTGATCAAGTTCCAGTCAAATTTTTCCTTCTCCCAACTCTTAAAACTTTTCATGGCATATTGGGTAACGATACCCTCAAACAGCTGAACGCTGTAATCGACGTACGCAATGACGTCCTAGTAATAGGTGTGAATTATAAAATAAAAATCAAATTGGCCACTCAAGCGGCTAACAACATAAAATTCAGGGCAGACCACTTATCTGCAAAGCAAAAAGAGCTCATGGATACGATGACCGAGATGCATGCAGAGTTATTTGCCGAACCTGACGAAAAACTTACATACACAACGGCGGTAACTGGCGAAATAAGAACCACTTCAGACACCCCAATATATAGTAAACACTATCAGTACCCCGCTTCTTTAAAAGCAGAAGTAGAAAAACAAATAGACCAATTGCTGCGAGACGGCATAATAAGACCTTCACGGTCACCGTACAACGCACCTGTGTGGATGGTGCCAAAAAAACAAGACGCTTCAGGACAGAGGAAGTATAGGCTGGTAATAGATTACCGAAAGTTAAACAAGGTAACCATATCAGATCGATACCCAATACCAGACATTGGGGACATTATAGCACAATTGGGGGATAACAAGTATTTCTCCGTGCTTGATCTGAAAAGCGGGTTTCATCAAATTCCTCTCAAAGAGAAAGATATAGAGAAAACCGCATTCTCGGTAAATGGTGGTAAATTCGAGTTCACTAGGTTACCTTTTGGATTAAAAAATTCTCCATCAATATTTCAAAGAGCTCTCGATGATATACTTAGAGACCACGTTGGCAAGAGATGTAACGTCTACATAGATGATATAATAGTTTTCAGCAAATCAGAAAAAGAACATGCAGAAAACCTTGAGAAGACATTCTCCACTCTTTCCAAGGCCAATATGAAAATTCAAATCGACAAATGCGAGTTTTTCAAAACTGTAGTCGATTTCCTAGGAGTCACAATTTCAGCTGTTGGCGTAAAAACTAATGTTGAAAAAGTGAAAGCAATGCAACAGTTCCCACAGCCTAAGATATTGAGAGATTTGAGAGCTTTCTTAGGCTTAGGTAGTTATTATAGACGATTCATTCGCGATTACGCTAAGATAGCGAAACCGCTCACCAACCTACTCAGGGAAGAGAATGGACGACTCTCAAAAAACGTTTCCAGTAAAGTTAAAATTTCTCTAGACCAGAGTTGTCTAGAAGCCTTCGAAAAAATAAGAAATACATTAGTCTCAGAAGATGTAACACTCGCTTATCCCGAATTCAAAAAAGAGTTCCAACTGACCACAGATGCTTCGAATTACGCCATAGGCGCAGTTCTAGAACAAAACGGGAGACCAATCACTTTCATTTCGCGTGCGCTGTCAAAAACCGAAGAAAACTATGCCACTAACGAAAAAGAAATGTTGGCAATAGTATGGGCACTCCATAGCCTACGCATGTACGGTACCTCTAAAGTGATCATTTATACCAACCATCAACCACTGACATTCGCCTTAAGCAACAAAAACCACAACGATAAACTCAAACGGTGGAAAAGCTACCTCGAAGAATGCAATCATGAACTCCACTATAAACCAGGCACATCAAACGTAGTGGCAGATGCTCTCTCGAGAAATCCCACAAACGCGCAAATAAATAGCACAACTGCATCAATGCATAGCGACGAAAGTTCCTCGCACAACTTAATTCCGGTCATGGAGGTTCCAATCAATGTTTACAAGAACAAAATTTTTTTATTAATTTCCGAAGAAGAATCATATAAATTCGAAATACCCTTTCCACAATATCATAGACACATTGTTAAATAGAAGAGTTATTCAGAATCCGATCTAATAAAGATACTTAAAGAAAGATTAGATCCAAGATTTATTAACGGATTACTTACTTCCGAGAGTATAATGGGTAAAATACTAAACATATCACTTTAATAACTCACTTTAATAACTATAAAGTAAGATATACTCAGAAAAAAGTAACGGACATACCGTTAGAAGAAGAGCAAAATGAGATAATCATAAAAGAACACACTAGAGCACACAGGAACTCAATTGAAAATAAAACCCAAATATTAAATAATTTCTTTTTCGCTGGTTTAATAAAAAAAGTCACTGCAATAACTAAACAGTGCGAAACATGTAAGTTAACGAAATATGATAGACACCCACAACAAGGCGAAATACAAAAAACTCCAATTCCTACATATCCTGGTCAAATTATACACATAGATTTGTATACGACAGAAAAGAAGTTAGTCCTCACCGCAATAAACAAGTTTTCAAAATACGCACAAATAAAGATAGTTAAATCAAAAGCATCAGAAGAATTAAAGGCTCCCCTCAGAGAAATCATGATAGCATTCGGAATGCCCCAATCAGTTGTTATGGACAACGAAAAGGCAATAAACTCAGCGTCGATCAAATTCCTGCTAAGCAACCAACTAAAAGCTACAGTCTATACGACCCCACCTTACGCTTCCCCAAGTAATGGGCAAGTTGAGCGATTCCACTCGACCATGACGGAAATCATGAGGTGTATCAAAAAGATGACGACACTGCTAGTTTCGAAGATTTAATCTTCAAGGCCGTACAAGAATACAACCAGACAATTCACTCTACCACTAAGAAAAAACCTATAGAGGTGTTTTTCGGAAATCAAATAATATCAGATACACAACAACTAAAAACAGCCAGAGAACAGACCAGTAAGAAAATCAGCGGAAAACACAACGAAGATTTGACGTACCATAACCGGAAGAGAAAACAAGTTAAACAATATAAAGAAGGAGAAATCATATACGTTAGAATAGATAAAAGGCTCGGTTCGAAATTAACGCCAAAATATAAAAAAGAAACAGTTGCAATAGACCAAAATACAACAGTTAAAACACGATCAGTCAAAATAGTCCACAAAAATAATCAGGGGTGCCACAGAAAACGCTTTCGTCCGAATTTCATGCCTTTTCTATTTCACGGTGCCACAGAGAAAACGGCTCACTAGTTTTGGACGTTTGCAAATCGTCGCAAAACCCTTGAAATCTGATGCTGCCACCTAGTCCGATACAGATTTTTTGATGTCAGAGTCAGCAATGCCACATTTCTTAAACAGAATTCGGAGTAATGTGTTTTAATAAAATATATATGGAACCACTTTGGTTTTCCTTTAATTAAGCATTAAAAAAAATAGCTCTTTGAAGCTAGAACAAGTTTAACTGCAAAATTCTTTTACTTGCTGTGCAATTTGTGAAAACATTTGTGGGCAGCTGTAATTCTGCCAGGTGGCAATGGCTTGAAAAATGCAACAGCTGATAGATGGCAGAGCCATAACAAAACTAATCAAGAAGAAGAAAGCGCGCTCAAAATGTAAGCAAATTTAATTTTTTTTCGTAACTATTTTAAAATGTGATTTTTCAAGGGAAAAACATCGCAATCCACGCCAAGAAACAAAATTCTTAGAGTTTATGAAGAAGTACCCGGACATTGCCCGCAATTTTACCAAAGGGGACAGGGTGGCTGTAGCGGCAGCTTGGAATGACTTGGCGCTCCAGCTGAACTCCTAAAAAACGCAATGCAGTCGCCAAGCACAGAATTGTTGAAATCGAAGAATATGGGATGTCTTTCTCGATTATATTGAGAATCCTTTGAAACGTCCTCTTCTCAACACGATAATTATAACGGAAACTATTTTTGAAACGAAATTAATTTGCATGAGACAATGAAAAAAAGCAGAAAACGCACATATGTATATACGTATCATCAGACTGCGAATACGGATCAGATGCGCATCTGAGAAGCTTTCGCTGCATGGTCTCTTTTCTTATTTTTTCCCGCCGGAGCTCTTCGATTGCCAATAATCTCGCTAATGGCATTTTTGTGCAATTTAATTTTATATCAATTTGTTGATGATTTTTGAACAGCTGATTGCTGCCAGTCACAAAAAGTTGCCAAGCAGTTGGAAAATAGCTGCTAGAGTTGCCGGTAAACTTAAATTGTTTTCGCCAAAATTTAATTGTTTTATTTGTATTTTAATTAGCTTTAAACAGTCAATTGCTCTATAAATATATAAAACAATGTAATTAAAACACAAAACATATCGAAAACCAATTATTCTGCAACGTTAAAATGAAAAAATTAGCTAAACAAACACTTGGCTTATTTAGTCTGGCACGGTGGCAGCCCCTAGCAGCCAAGTCCGATAAGGTTGGTGCCCAAACTAAAAATATGAAACCATTCGGTAACCTGTGGCACCGTGAAATTGTTCGGACGTTTTTGCTACTAGTGAAAGTCAATTCCATGAGCGTTTTCTGTGGCACCCCTGATAAAATCATAATATCCGTTCACAGGTTTTTCTTGCCATTGTGCCATGGGCTGGTAACAGTTCTTGACTATTCGCACTCCCAGTTAATTCCAATAAAAACAGGAATCGCAGCAGTTCAGAATAGTGAATTCAGAATCATTCATGTTTTTAACATGGAAGAGTACGAAAACGCCATCTGGAAATTAGAAGAAGACGTACGAAACGTGAGTCACTCACACCAGCTGTACCCATTTTTAGAGTACGAGCTCAGAGCGATAAAAAGTGACTTACGTAGACTTAAGCCACCCAGAAGGGCGACTAGGTCTATAGACGCACTAGGGACAGCATGGAAATGGTTGGCCGGCACGCCGGACAAAAATGACCACGAGATCCTAACAGCAAAAATCAATGAACAATTAGAAAACAATAGACAAGTATTTATTAACAAAGTTCTTAACGATAGAATGAACGAATTAAGCAGAATAACCAATACTATAATTAAGTCAACTCAAGATGATAAGACATTAATAGAAGAAGCAACAAATGTATTAAAATTTAAATTACAAACTTTGAAAGATGATCTAACGAACTTAATTCATGCCCTAAACTAGGCAAAGACATACACTGTAAACTCTATATTATTATCAGAAGCAGAGGTCACTGAAATAGAAGAAATCTTAGAAAACGAAGATATCAATGTAGAAGAGTTATTAGAATTTGCGAAAATAAAAATAGCCACAAATGACAAAAATTTACTCTACATGATAAACATACCTTTGATCGGAAAAGAACCATGCGTATCAATGATAATAAAACCAGTCAAACAGGGCAATAAAATAAATGAAATCAAATACGAGAAAATTATAATGTGTAACAAAACCGTATTCGCCCAAATAGACAATAATAATAATAGACAATAAGACTCATAGCGATAAAACAATTTGTAATAGAAATAACATTTTAAACCTAAGTAACAACACTTCTATAACCCCACTTTTACAAAACCGCAAACCACACTGTAAAACTATAAATAGTCAACACATCCCAGATCACGAGGAAATACTTGCCGGTACGCTACTTCTAAACGACTACGAGGGAAGAATTCGAATAGACCAGGACGAAATGGACCTACAAGGGACCTACCTAATACAATTTCTAAATTCGACAATACGAATCGCCGAAGACGACTACAAAGCAAAAGAATCTTTCAAATGTTGGCAGAAAACACCGGAACCAACGAAGTGCTGTCTCTACAAATGCTCAAGGAAATAAACATCAACAACACAAGAAGACTGGAGATGTTAAGGACGGCTAATTTTTAAGCAACGACGATAAGCCTGTCACTCTCCGGAGTGCTGTTGACGATACTGGTTGTAATCGCAGTACGGATATGGAGAAAAATATCAGCCAAAAAACCATCAGACGACCCCGAAATAAAGATAAAGGAGACAAGCTCGGCAGACAACAAAACACAAAATCGCTTCTACATTGCATCCGAGGACGTCTGCGTTTAAAGGGGGAGGAGTTACCGACAGTTCTTACCACAGCCGCTCAGTTTCGCCAGCGCTGGTACACCTAAAATGCACTTGCCTAGAAATCATAATTGCAACAACAGTTCGTGGAACACATCCGCCACGTGCGCTGCATCAGCACATTCTAGCATGCACCTGCATGGGACCAACGGCCAGCGCGTTACACAACGGGCACCCCCGTGGGACCGAACGTGGATACTCGACACCCAAAGCTACAAGACAACAGCAGAAGTGGCAGCAGCGACGGCAGCAGCAGCGACGGCAGCAGCAGCGACATTCAACAAGCGGTCTTCAGCATAATTTAGAATTGTTATAAGCTAGTTCTAATCCAGCACTTAATAAGAATAAACGTGTTTTTTTTATATTAAATAATCAAACCTTTTTATAATTCATATATTTCTGGCTGTGCCTGCTTATCGAGGTTTTTGTTATTTTTGATATTTTTCATTTTTCTGTGTCGGCGGCAAACGCGCGCTTACATTTGCATATGTACCAATGCACTACAATGCATACAATGAATACATTGAATACACTTTCGTATATTGTGTACATCTTTACATAACTGTATGCCAATGATTGTTGGTAGGTGTCATATGGTATTGGAAAGAGTATGTATGATCAGCAATAGCAAAATCATATATGATTGCCTTGGAAGACAAAATCTTGTTGTTTTATTTTACTCAAGCGCAATAAAGGGGGAAGAAAAATAGTTTTGTGGACAAGTGCTTGCAGAAGACTAGTTTTTAGCTCAAGATACTTGGTTGGCTAGGTGCATATCAGTTGCTAGTCCAAGTGTTTTGTGGGGTAGGACAGGTATCAAAAGGTCATAGAATACGCAAGGCAGGCAAGCTATCGTTCATATCCAAGAAACTTATTTTTTGCAAAAATAAACAGGCTTCTGCAAACAATTCTCCTGTATTTATTTGTTGGTATGTTAGTTAAATGTGATGAAAGAAATAACAGAAGTCAGCAGCAGGTGGTTTTGTTGAGTTAGAAGTTCTAACTTAAAACAACCAAAATCAACAATAAAGACTTCTCTCTTTTTTTTTCTTCCAAGGCAGTCAAATATCACTTTTGCTGCTGCTCATCATACATACTCTTCCCAGTTTTTCCTTTATGACACTTTCTGACAGCCCTTGCTATACAATAATGCAAAAATGTACACAAATTACGAAAGTGTATTCATCAATGCATTTGTAAAGGTCAGTTGCCGAAAACTCGGAATAAAGTAAAGTAGAATAAAAAAATAGACAGAAAAATTGGAGAAAGGAAAACTAAATTCAATAAACTATTCTTTTATTTTTTATGCTAATACATAGCAATCAAACATGTAGAAACGGCTGTTAACACATCGCTCGTGAGTTCTAACACTCATTAGTTTTTGTTTTTTAATAAAAATGAGTGATAATAAGTTAAAAACTGCTTCTCATGTTATATTATTATTATTATTATATTGTATTAAAAGCCAAAATATAGTGCATTGACTTGTAAACAAGGCAAATAATCAACACGTGCATCACATGTGACGTCAACAGCACAGAACACAAATAAGTTTGCGCGCCGACAGCGATTAAATCACGGCAAGCACAGTTCTCAACATTCAGTGGAAAAAAACGCTGCAAATTCGCTGTCAAAACGAATTCGCCTCGCTTTAATTCAAAAGTTTAGTTTATGACAAAAAGTCAAAAGCAATAAATATATAATTAAAACAAGAAAAGTGTGGGCTACAATTTCCAATTGTCAATATTTTGAATGTAGATGTGTCAATATGTGATAAAAGATGTTTATTTTTCTTTACATAATAATACTGCTAATATAGTTGTACCAATGAGAATGTTAAACTTATAGAGGGTTCAAACAGGCATATTCCAACCAACCTAACATTTCTGGAACCTGGTTATTTTACTCTCTCGCGGGACTGCCGTTTGTTGCTTCGTGAATTGTGGGCCGAATTCGATGTCATTCGGCTTGCTGGCTGCGCTACGACATGAGCAGCCGTAGCACAGCCAGCCCAGCCGTGCTGTGTGTGTGAGTGCGATCGCTGCGCGCAGTAGTTTCTGAAATTGGCAGCGATCGCACTCACACACACAGCACGGCTGGGCTGGCTGTGCTACGGCCAGTGTTGCCAGATTAGCTTATTTCAGGCTAGATCTAGCATATTTGAAAATGGAATAGCTTATAAAATTCGCAAATAGCTTATAGCCTTAAATCTAGCATTTTTCTAAGTTGATATAGCATATTCTAGCATTAATTTATTTTCGTGAATTCAATGAAATATTTTACATATTTAAAGTGATTTACAGCATACAAATATCGGAGCTTGTTCTTTTACTGCCGATTGTAACGTGAACCTAATCAATATGATCGTGAATTGGTATTCTAATCGATAGTGTCATCGATATGTCGGGTGATGCAAAAGCGATTTTATTCAATTTGGAAGTGTCTAGTGAAAAGGAAGGTTAACAAAATTGCCCAAAATTATTTATAAGCAATAATTTCGCGATGCATGGCAATCAACAACCAACATTTTTGCTGTAGACACATATGCTGGACGCCCGAAAAAACATATTTGAATTTATAAAAATATTTGAATATTTTAATATATCTTATATTGATGATTTGAAATCACAATTAGATACGGGTTGCGCAGAAGTGGGAAATGTTGCCACACCTACAACTTTCCTTAAAAATATTTAAGCCAAATTAAAAATATGAGAAATACGTTAATGAATCTGAAAATTCAGAGTTGGATGATTTGTTGACTGACTTAATTTAAATAAATATCTAATAATTTGTTTGTTTTTCATGAATCTGGATATAGCTTGTTTTTTAGCATATATTTAGCTTATTTTAGCTTATTTTTCATAGAATCTAGCTTATGCGGGCGCTCAATACCTGGCAACACTGGTTGGAATGTGCGTTTGATATATTTTCTGCATTTTGGTGGACTTGGGCTTTGAAATGATATTTGATATTTCATTTCGACTACATCTCATAACCATGTGTGTGTGTCCCTTTGCGTATATATGTGCATATTTAATTCTATGCGAAGCATTTGCCTTGTGATTCATTGACCTGCTTCGATCTTTATTAGAGTTGGGTAAACACTGCTCACTTTGGTGAACATGTTCACTTGCTCTTTTTTTTGTAAAGAGTCAACTCGCTCATATTGCTCACTTGTTCACTTGTTCAGTCAGGTTGCTCAGTCACTTGACATGACTGAACATGCTCTGAACAGCTGTTGTTCATTTGTCCCGGCCATTGTTCTTTTAGATTTTAAGTTAGGTTCAAATTAACCACCAAAACACAAATATGTATATTTTCTCTTTCATAAAAGTATACGCCAACTTAAACAAATAACAAACGAAATAATGATTTAAAATAAAAATAATAATAAAATAACAAAACAAATAAATATTTTCTCTTTCAAGACTTAAAACAATATCGCAGTTCAAGGGGCTTCAGTCAAATATGTTGCGCTAAAAAAATATGTACATATATATATGTATATATATTAGTGTTTCGACAAGAAATAATATTAAATACTACATACCAAAATAATTATAAATTGTTGTGCAAAAACATAAGGTTTTCAACATTTTTGGCCTTTAGTAATGTGCGCCTTTTGCGGATAAGTTCGCCAGTACTTGAAAAAATCCGTTCGCATGGTACAGATGTGGCCACAACGCAAAGCCGCTTCATCATATATTTGTACAAATGAGGATATTGGCATTTCCGCTGATCCCACCACTTCAAAGGGTCCTCTTTTCTGCTCAGATATTCCTCTGACAAGTACTTGTACACTTCACGGGTCGCAGCGGCTGTATTGTTGCTGGGCTTGCTGACCTTATTAAAGTCTAAATCGTACTCTTTCCAAATATCGTCGTCATCTGTAATTTGTGTGGTCGAATCTTGTGCCGTCTCAGACGGAGCAGCATCAACCAATGCGTTAGCTAATCGAAGGGACATTACATTTTTCTTGATCGTGGCAACAGATTTTTGAAAGGCATCCTCTGATTTAAAAACCCGCCCTTTGAATCTGGGGTCCAATATTGTGCTTTCAGCATACAAAATATTTTGCTCCACATCTCGAAATCTGGTGTCCATTTCAGTCAAAAGAACATTTATGACTTTTGATACAGGCTCATTGGTTGATTGCATGCCAGCCACTTTTTTTTGAAGAACACCAACCAAGACTATAACTTTGGAGAGCGTTACATTTTTTTCGGAAGATATCTCGTTCGTTATCTGGGAGAAAGGTAGCAGCACTGGCAGCACGTCTTCAATGACTTTCCAGTCTGCTGTTGTTATTAGCAAGTCTGGACGTAAAATTGAAATTGCTTTCATAACTGCCTCTTTCAGAAGAAAGAGCCGCTGAAACATTTTAAGTGTCGAGTTCCAGCGTGTTGCCACATCCTGCACAAGTTTTAGGCTTGGCAATCCCAATTGGGCTTGAGTTTCCTTTAGTTTTTTAAGTCCCGAAGAGCTGCGGATTGAAAAATTCAACTATTGCCTTGGCCTTAAATTGAATACTTTCGATTTGAGATAACGCCTTTTGCACGATTATGTTTAAAGTATGTGCAAAGCACGGTATGTGGCGCCACCCTCCCAGCTTTATAGCACCAACAATGTTATGAGCATTATCTGATGCTACCGCCGACACTTTATTTTCAATTTTCCACTGGTGGGCTATTTTTTTTTAAAAAATCACATAAATTTATTGATGTGTGCGCTTCTTTAAACATTTGACAAGCAATCATATAAGTTTTTAGCTCGGTGTTTTCAAGATCTATAAAATGAACCGTTACGGCTAGGTAACTCTCATTAGTGAGAGACGTCCAGCCGTCTGTGGTGAGGCACACAGCAGTTGCCGCAAAAATTTCATCCTGCATTTTGCACTCCTGTTCTGAGCGTAGCTTGGGTACAAGGATGTTCGTAACCGTTTTTCGAGTTGGGAGCTTATAGCCTGGGCAATATGAAACTTCTTCCAGGAGTTTTTTGAACTCGGGCTCTTCGACCGATCTCAATGCGTGATTTCCCTTGGCAATCCATTTCACCAATTGCTGATCAATTTGTTGGCTTTTGTTTGCCGACACAGGCTTTTGAACAAAATTGGTAATTTTTGGCTGTGAGCTCAAAACAACCACATCCTCTTGTATTTGGCGGACCACGGGCTCCAATGCTGACGGGTGTTTGCTGCGAAGATGCCGAGACAAGTTGCTTTGCGACTTGTAGCTCAAAATACTATTGCAGTATTTGCATTTCGCTTGCGCGTTGTCCAAATCGGAGAAATGCACCCAAATATCGCTATGTTTGCGTATTAAAGACATTTTAAATAATTGTATTATGATTTTACTGTTTTTTTTTATAACGTTTCACTTTGGCGCGAGTACAAAATCAACGGAAGTGAACCAAAACATTCAAATGAACGGTGAGCAAGAGAACCTCTGTTAACTTTGGAACTGATATGCAGGAAGAACAATTGAGTGAAAAGAACTACTGAGCTAAAGGCAGCAAAAGAGCTGTGAGCAACTGAATACTGAGTAAGAACAAGTGAGCCAAAAGAGCAAGTGAGCAAAAAGAGCAAGTGAGCAAAAATGAGCAATGAGTACTGAGCATAGCTCACTTGTTCAGTTAGGTGAGCAGCTCATTTTTGCTCACTCACTCATGAGCAACCCAACACTAATCTTTATGCATTAGGACAATAATAGCTGTACTCATAGTTTAATATTAATAAAATATAATTAGTGCAATTCCATGATCAATATTATTCAATTGATTCGAACATTAAGCTCGAGATACTAGGTTGGCAAGGTGCATATCATTTGCTTGTGCAAATGCTGTGTGGAGTGGGACAGGTATCAAAAGGTCACAGAATACTTAAGGTAGGCAAGCTTTCATTTATGTATATCCAAGAGCCATACCGATTTGAAGAAAAAACCAAGCTTCTGCAAACACTTTTCTACACAACTTTTCTTCTTCCCTCATTAATGCGCTTGAGTAAAAAAAAACACAAAATTTCATTTTCCAAGGCAGTCAAATATCAGTTTTGGTGCTACTCATCATACATACTCTTCCCAATTTTTACTCTATGACACTTTTCAACATTTTTGGCATCGCAACGTCCAAGTTCCTTCACAAATAGCGAAACTGTATTCCGTAATGCATTTGTAAATCCAGTTGCCAAAAACTCGGAATTTAGTAAAGTAAAATAAAATAATGTGCCGGCAGACCTAGCCAGAGGCACTGACGCTTGTTTTTAAGCTGTGCGCCTATTGCTGGCTTGTCGGGTACCTACGTATGTTGATGTATAAAGACATTCAATTCAGTGCACAGTCATAGAAAAAAAAAAAAATTGAAAAAAATCTCGACCCAGCAAGAAATTAAGCAAACATGTATACAAATAATAACAACAAAATACGCGTAATTTAGTATTGGCTTACTAAATTATATACAAGTTGTTTTATTGGTCATCAATGCCTAACCTTATTGCTAGAACATAAGTAAAACTGTAGAATAGATACATAAAATATTAAAGTTTCTGACGTTTAGCTATACAATTGCCCAAAGCTCGTATAAGTCAATACCACCCTTCAATAAGATTCACAATTTTATAAAATTTTGTGACAACAACATCTGATAAATGAAGTGCGGCAACAATTTATTGGGCCGTACGTATCGCACACTTTCGGTCACAAAAAACAGCTAAACAACGATGGCCGCCTTCGCACCAGCTCGCTGGCCTTTTGGCATTTTTTCTCCATTCGCTTCCAAATTGCAGAATGTTTTTTAACATAACATACACTCTGGTTGCCAGTCTGGATAACATAACACAATACGCAATTGCCACAATTGCATATGCATACATGAACACACAGTCAAATATCTGTTTTCAATTCCTGGTTTTCAGTTTTATGACACTAGTAAACTGTTTAACCACCGCAACTACTATACAGTTATGCAAAGATGCGCACAAATTCCGAAAGAGTATTTAGTAGTTCAGTAGTGCATTTGTCTCGATGTCGTTTGAGAAAAAGGGAAAATATCAAAAACCACGACAAGCAGGCCCGGAAAGCAATGAAACAAACGCGCATACACCCAAATACAAAAAATTTTAGCCAGTATTGGTTGTCGGTCAACAGATGGCTCGGGCGTTGAGCGCAAGGGATAGTTAAACAAAAATCTGCTCTCGCTCTTGCTCACACTTGTGCAAAGCATAGAAGGGGACTACCACCGGCACCCTGAGAAGAGATTTTACTGCCAATTGCAATATCTTGTAGTTCTATTATCTTTGCTCATATTAACTGAAGCGAAGGAAAACCAAGAGAAGTTCCCTAGTGCGGAAACATGAGATGCAAAAGCTCAATAAGCTCTTGTTAGCACTTGCACAGTTTATAATATTAGAAAGTCTGTGCCCGAGCCTAAACTTACGGATGGTCATGCACGAATTTTTTTCAGTTGGCAGCTCTGAATTCCGCCCTGTAAGGTATAAACTCGTTGCTCAGGCCTTGGTTAAATTTATGTCTCCGTAAGCCCCAAACGGACATTGAATTGGCTTTGTGGTTATGCAAGGCACAACAATAGGACAGCAGTGCAAAACAACTACAAACTAAATCGAACAAGGCGGCAGACGTGTATTGTAAACAAAAAACAATAATGAAAACAGAAACGGCTGTTTGTCCGCTTCGAATTTGCGTAAATGTTCAGAGCACGTTAACATGAAGAATTCTGGTTACCCGTCTTTGTCTTACTTGGTTAAAGCATCATCTGTTTTCATTCCCTTTCTCTCTTTAGCTTTTAACATTAACATAAGTATTCGAATTTCCATACATCAGTTGAAGTTGAGTCCTTCTCCGATACGGTTGGCACTTTCTAATTTGTCTTTTCGTGCTCGTTTGCGTGTAAACTTTTTTTTACATAGAACATTGCAAAAACAAAGCAGAGCGCAGCAGCATTTGTAGTGTACAAGGAAAGTGGTGCGCCAAACAGGAATTATTCTTTTTCTTCTTCGTCAGCACAAGGTGTGTAAAAAGAAATATTTGTCAATTGAGTCGGTAGGATCAATGAAAATCGAAAGTGTAAACAAAAGCCTGCAAATTATAGTTTATTTTTAATAGCTTTTTATTATGTTAGATTAAACCTTTTGTAATTTTCATTGTGTGTCGAAAAACCGGGTGACAGACCTCTCAGTGCGCTATTTAAAAGTGATTTAAAATTTTTACTGATTGAATTGAAAATATGTCAACCAAATTTTATGTCAAATAGCTACAGCGGATGTGAAATTTTAAATTAATCGGAACGTAAAATACGTTTATTTACTGATATCATTATTGTTAGTGATGCAGTCGAATAGTGTGTGCTTATAAATAGTGAATATATATACATACATATATTCTAGCTATTCGAATCAGTGGCAACAGCAAGTTGTTTCCCCAAGTTCAGGTTTAAGTGTGGCGTAAGCAAAGACAGCCAAAGCATAATGAAATAATATGTTATTCCATGATGAGCCAAAGCATGGTTGAATTATACATGGTTAAGTCGTGAGAGCATGCTCGCTCAATTTTTAGGAGCCTGTTGTTAGTCGCAAACAAGGTATACTTAACTAGTTAACTAGTTAAGTATGCCTTGGTCGCAAAGCAGCTGTCAACGTGATAAGTTGTGAGTGCGGACGAATTTTTCGTGGAATTTTAAGGTTACGTTACTTTTTTAGAACTATGTTTATATGTTTTATACGTTTATACATGTTTCATGTCATTTTATTTCATTTACATAATCAGTTTAAAAATTTAAATTACACATGTAGCCAAAAACACACAACGCTCTGAAATTAGAACCTCTGTTGAAAAATGTAAACAAAATCACACATCGTTCTATCTCGTTTTTGCACACTAAAACAAGACGATGAAGCAATATCGAAGCAGCAACTATGCTATCTCTCTTGCACTCGCATGGTCTTATCAACAGGCTCCTTCTGCCGCGCATGACTTAACCTTGTATAATTCAACCATGAGCCAAAGCACACATGTCTTAAACGAAATGTGCATATAAAGTTTGATTTTATATATGTATATACATACATACATATGTGTATTGTACAAGTAAGCTGCTAACAGAAATTGTAACTTTAACGTAATAATAGAACATAGTCATGCTTAACGCGCGCAATTAGCAAATGCGCAGAATAAACACCGCTTATTGAGCAACACGTTTTTCTAAAATAAACAAGAAAAGACAATAAAAAAATTAAAATATGAACAACATAAAATTAACCGCCAAAGCACAGCAAAAATGTTGTGAGAGAGCAACTGCGAGCGCGAAGTGCCGTCTTGCTCTGCATCACGAGCATGAAACAGCTTAATAATTTTCTTGCTCAGCTGTTTATGAAGTATGGCCATCGATCATAGAATTTATAGAAGAATCAAAGCTTGCGGGTCTGAGGCGCTACGGGTTTGCTGTGAATTTGCACAATGGAAACCTTAGCAGTTCAGCTGTCGAGCAAAAGTCTAAAATTGCCGCTTTAATATGTGTGTCACTAATATATTTGTAATAACTCCATATTTTTATTGTTGAAAAGTTTAAATTTAAACAAGCCCGAACCATATCTTCTTTCAAATTGAGTGTTCCGCCCGAACTTTTCTCGACAATTTGTTCTGAAAAGTTTTGGCTACCGCAGCTCATTGTCAAGGAGTATGTGAATAGGCGTAAAAGTAATAATAACGATAGTAGGATCAGTAGTGCACCACCTGTTGCCTCAACTTCGGCGGCAAAAAACTAACAAAAGTAGTTAGCTTGGACTATCAAAATGTTCGAGGCCTTAACACTAAACTTTTTAAACTATATGTAAACAGCTTATCCTTTGATTCACAGATAGTTGCACTCACAGAAACCTGGCTAAAACCTGATATATTTGATTATTCCGTTTTGCCTAATAAGTATAACCTGTACAGATGCAATCGCACCTCCCGCAAGGGGGCCGGTGTTCTCATTGCCGTTGATTCTTGTATTTCCTCTGAACAGGTTCATTCATATGACCATCCGGATATTGAGTTCATATGTGTTAAAATATTATGTAGCGGCCGCTCATTGTATATTACTTGCTCATATATTCCTCCCAATTCTGATAATAATATTTACATATCCCATTTGAATGCTCTGCAACTTGTTTCGTCTTTGTTGACGGATATGGATCAACTTATAGTGGTTGGTGATTTTAATTTGCCACATGTTGTATGGTCTGCGAATGACACATCTTCAGCGCAATTACCGGCCACTTCTGATGATTTTATTCTAGAGTTAGGCCTATCACAAGTTAACAGGGTGCATAACTGTCGTAATAAGATGTTAGATTTGATATTTGTTTCTGACTCGGATTGTAGTAATGTTAGTAGAGTACACCCTTTAGTGCTTCCCGAAGATGCTTACCATCCAAACTTAGAACTTTCCTTCGAACTTCTTAACATTAGACCAGCATCTAACAATTCTTTAAAGACACGTTGCTTTCGTAAAACTGACTTTACTAAATTGAATGATTTGCTTCAGCATACTGATTGGTCTCAACTTTATTCTTGTAGTGATATAGAAACTGCCATTGCCATTTTTTACAGGACTTTGAATTCGCATTTGGATAAATGTGTTCCCCTCACTATACCTTCAAGTGAAAATAAACCACCTTGGTTTACGAGGGAACTATCAAAATTAAAAAACGTGAAAACTAGATCCCATAAAAAATTTTAAAAATCTGGAAATACAATAGATTTATCCTCGTATATAATCGCAAAGTCAAATTTTATTTCTGTAAACACTTTTTGTTACAACAATTATCTCAATCGTTGCAGATCAAACTTTTCCCGCGATCCTAAACAGTTTTATAAATTTGTAAACTCAAAACGTAAATCTTCAGGCTTGCCATCCTCGGTTTACCTTGATAATACAAAAGCAAGTTCCGATCAAGCAGTGGCTGATCTATTTGCGGAGTATTTTCAATCAGTATACTCATCGAGATTGTATAGTCGCAATAATTCCTATCCTTTTCAAGTGCAAACGTCAAACTGCATATATGTCCCGGTTATAACTGAGTGTACGCTGCTAAGTGACCTTAACTCTATCAAAACAGGCTTCTTGACTGGTCTAGATGGAGTGCCAGGTTGTATACTTAAATACTGTGCGGATTCACTTTGTAAACCCTTAAACAAATTATTTAATTTGTCAGTTGACTCAGCTGTGTTTCCCGGTATATGGAAGGAATCTTTTATTATTCCATTCCATAAAAATTCTTCTAAGTCCAACGTTAAAAACTATAGGGGTATATCTAAGTTGTCTGCCATTCCGAAAGTCTTTGAAAAAATTATATGCTCTCAATTGCAGCACTTATGTAATTCAATTTTATCCCCTTATCAACACGGTTTCGTTAGGCGAAGATCTACTACCACCAACCTACTTGAGTTTACCTCACTTGTTATCAAAGGGATTCAGGCCAAAATGCAAACTAACGTCATTTACACAGATTTTAGTAAGGCATTTGATTCTGATTTTGATTTCATTCTTTGTTGCTTCAAAAATTAAATATTATTGGATTTCCAGCAAATCTCCTGTCGTGGCTTTCTGGGTACTTGTGTGGCCGAACACAAAAAGTAGTTTTTAAATCTTCAGTATCCAAATCTATTTATGTTACCTCTGGTGTTCCTCAGGGGAGTCACCTGGGACCATTGCTATTTAATGTATTTATTAACGATCTTCCTGCTGTTATTACTAACTCACGTGTTTATATGATGATGTAAAGCTATGTTTCACCTAATATGATGATTCTCTATGTAACTTACTACAGTCGGACTTGGGTGCACTGTCGGCCTGGTGCCGTTACAACTTGCTACATTTAAATTGTTCAAAATGTAAAATCATGTCCTTTTGTCGAGGTACCCCTCATACTGCTCACTACTTGCTTGATGCTTCACCACTTGTCCGCGTTTTTGAAATTAAAGATTTAGGCATCACTCTTGATAGCAAATTAAAATTTGATTCTCACATATCGTCGATGGTCAATAAGGCCATAAATGTACGTGGCTTCATCAAGCGGTGGTCAAAAGAGTTTAATGATCCCTACACCACTAAAACGCTATATACAGCCCGTGTATGTCCCATCCGGGAGTATGGATCTTGTGTGTGGTCGCCGCAATACGGGATTCACCAGGATAGAATTGAATCTATGCAGAAGAAATTTCTTCTGTTTGCGCTTAGAAGTTTTAACTGGGTTCCTGGGATAGACCTACCCCCGTATTCAAGTAGACTTCTTTTAATTAATCTTCCTTCCCTGTTGCACCGTTGAATTATGCATGTAGTATTCATCAATAACCTACTTAATGGAGAAATCGACTCATCAGTTCTTTTGAGACGCATAAATTTAACTGTTCCAATTAGATCCACCCGTTACTTGACACCACTTAGCCTCGATCGGTGCTCGAGCAACTATTTAATTCATGAACCATTTCGTGTTATTTGTTCAGACTTTAACCGGCTTTATTCCCGTAACTCTTTGGAGACCCCAATTCCAGTACTAAAACGATCTATCTTTTCTGCCTTATCTAATCATAACCACTAATCAATAATCTTCCACTGGTCTGATTGGGTTTTTCTGGGTTTTTCCCAATCCACGCAACAAATGTTGGACCAGTTATTTTTATTTTTATGTTGAATTTCCCAGAGCTTTAACGTTAACTTTTTAAATTTTTTATCTTAATTTTGAATTTTATTTCAGATAAAATTGTAATATATATTTTTTAATTAATTAATTAGATTATGCTTTTTAATATTATAATTATAATTAATTTTGATTTGTCAGCTGCTCATAGCTGACATTAAATAAATAAATAAAATACAATAAAAATTATGAGGAGCTTAGTAAACAAATGAGACATTGCTAAAAATAGTTTAATAATACTTCATCATTGGAATTTTATTTAAGAGTCGAGCGGCAAACTTGTTAGAGTATCAAATCAACTTGTTTGTAAAAGTTTATTCTTGTGTTGCTGTTTTTGGAAAAACAATTATGCCTTCATTGATTTCTGGGTGGTGAGAAATTGTAGCTGCTTGTAAGAAATACTGTATCTTACATGAATTGTTTTAAAATGACTTGATTATAGATATAAAACACATTGTGATGTTACAATAAATCATAACATCAAAGATATAGTACAATATATAAATAATTTATTGCTTTTTCAATATTTAAAATTATTATTATATATGTATGTGTTTCTTGATAAGAGTAAAATGAATAAGAAATTCACTTACTTATAGACCTGTTTAATAATTATCATATCATACAAATTTAGGCTGGGTTTATTTCGAACTGCCAAGGGGTTCCATTGTGCAAATTCACAGCAAACCCTTAGCGCCTCAGACCCGCAAGCATTGATTCTTCTATAAATTCTATGCTCGATGGCCATACTTCATAAACAGCTGAGCAAGAAAATTATAAAGTTGTATCATGCTCGGGATGAAGATAAAGAGGGCACCTGGCGCTCGCAGTTGCTCTCTCACAACGTTTTTTCTGTGCTTCGGCGGTTAACTTTATTTTGTTCATAGTTTAATTTTTCTAATTTTTATGTTCTATGACAGGGACAGGAGTTCGTTATCATTACCAATTTCATTTTACCTGATGCAAACGTCAATACTATCATTGACTTCCTTTAATTTCATTTGTTGCCAGGTATAGCTTTCACCATCAAAGTGTCATGTGAAAAATGTAAAGCGCCTCGGTATGTTCCGTCTAGTGAAAGAGTGAAAAAAGAGTCAAGGCAATCATATTATGAAGTGAATCATCATTTTGCTTTCGTCATGCGTGTGTTAGGCCTAGGCTTAGCTGGATGTAATAAGTTTTGCGGTTTGATGGATTTAGCGGAATCTTTCTTATCAAAATCATGTTATAACACACATATACAGAAGATACATACGACTGTAAATGATGTTACGAAAAGATTTCTTGCTGCTGCTGTAAAAAAGAAAAAGAAGAAACATGCAAAGCGAATAACATACAAGATACTAATTAATAAACAATATCAGGAGACGGAACGTGGAAGAAACGTGGGTTCACTTCGCTATTCGGTGTCGCTTCTTTGATCGGTCACAACACGGGAAAGGTTGTTGATGTATTTGTCAAGAGTTCTTATTGCCACCAATGTAAAATTTGGGACAATAAGTTAGATACTGCCGAATTTGATGACTGGTACGAAAAACATATCAACAGCGGAGACTGTAAAGCAAATCATGATGGTCCATCAGGTAACATGGAAGTACACGCCATCATAGAGATGTTCAAACGGTCCATAGAATATTATGGAACGAAGAACGAAGAAGCTGCGCGTACAACAAAAGAGGGTAGAATTCAACGTAGACGAGAGCAAAAAGATGCATTGGATTTCTGAGTGACAGTGTTTCACTGTATGGAGCTGGCATTGATGACTCTATGTAAGTATAAAAATTAATATTCTTTTATTGATGGTTTATTTAGAATTTTCACGTATGAAAAACTTTAAATCGATTTTCCCAAAAACGTCTTTTTTGAAGTTTGTGAACATCAGAACTCAAAATCCACTGAACCGATCCTTTTGAAAATTTGAACATTACTTCTTCACATAAATCAACGGGTAATCAGCAAGAGTTTTTTTCATCTTTTTCTATTTTTTAATAACAAATTAACCGCGATTTTTTTTAAACTAAAATCGCGTTTTTCACTTCGAAGTGCTGTAAAAAATAGAAAAAAAAAAAAATAAAAAAAAACTCTTGCTGATTACCTCGAGAAATTCATCACCTTTAAAATGCATATCAATTTTTTTATTTTAGATAATCCGGTAACGAGTTATAATGTACACCGCAAAACCACTTTTTATCAAGGCACCTCTGGAGATTCACCGTCACCGGCTTATTTATTAATATTTTTCTTTGAACATTTTTTGTGACATACTTCAAAAGTTGTACAATAGTATGTAATAAAATTTAATAAAATTATATTGTTGATTTCGCCGAAAAAAATCTTAAAAATATTCGTTTTTCTCGCCTTTAAACCCCTACCCCGCCCTTAACCAAAGTTATAATATACTACCCATTATATTGTAAGGTGATTTCAATATAATTTTTGCCCGTCAGATAAATTTAAATTGAAAATAATAAGATAAATGAAGCCACAAACAAAAGCAGCACAATAATCAATGCCATATTTAACTTTAAGCTTTAAAATGTTCATTTCGTTTTTAATTTTATAAATATGTACTTGAATTCTAAAACCTATTGTTGTCTTATTAAACTTTTTGAATTATTTTTTTGTTGTTTTAGATTTCTAGTTAGGTATGAAATGTATATCAACAATAATTCATACTAATTGAGTGTTCACTAGACAAAATTCTGATATAGAGTTGGGAAATGGTTTCACAGCTACCATGCTCTCAGAGAGAAATATAGTAGGCTATTTTTGCTAGAATCGTTAGTCGAGAGCGAATCGCAAGTCATTCTGCTTGCTTGCTTCGCTGCGACATGATCTCCCGTACCACAGCAAACCCAGTATTAAGGCCCAGTTACCCGAACTTGAACTGAATTGAATTGAATTATAACTTAGATGACAGGTGATCGATTCAACTAAACGTAAAACACTGTTTTCCGGTTACCCAAACTGAATTGAATTGAACTGACAACCTGCAGAAAACAGAACTTTTAGTTCCAGTTCATATTTCAGTTAAAGCTACGTTCCAATTACGTTGAACAGCTGATTTAAAATGGAAGAGCATAAACATATTTGAATGGTGCAGGAAAAAGATTTCCTCCACAATAAACCAAGGAAATATAAAGGAAAAATGAAGGCGGTTTGGCTATTAATAAATATCAAAACAATGACAAACAGCTGTCAAACATTTAATGATCAGGATAATCGGCTCAATTTCATGTTCATGTTCATCTTTAGGATCCAGTTAAGTTCACGTTTGGGTAATCGCTTGGTTGTCATGTACAAACTCACGTTCACGTTCAAGTTCGGGTAAGAGGCCTCTAAAGGCTCAATTACCCGAACGTGAACTAAATTGAACTTGAACTTAGGAAACAGCTGATCAGTTCAACTAAACGTAAAACACTGTTTGCTGGTTACCCAAAACTCGAACTGAATTGAACCGAACTGACAACCTGCAGAAAACAGAATTTTTAGTTCCAGTTCATATTTCAGTTCAAGTTACTATCCAATTACATTGAACAGCTGGCAATGACAAGATGAAGAACTGCCCAACAACGTTAGCAACAGTTTAAACAGTGGTTTGGACATTCTATTGTGCAGGAAAAATTGAGAATCATCTAAATCATGGGTCGGCAACCCAAAAAGGCCATGGGGTTCAGCGCGGGCCACACTTGCAGTAGGTATCTCTCTAATATTTATGTACAAACATTTTAGTTTTAAAAATAAAACGATAAGTGTATATTTTAACGACATTTATTGTACTTAATAAGTCATCATAATCAATGAGATTTTTGCGATTGCATTTGGCTAAAATATTTTAATATTTTATTAATATTTTATTTTATTTAATTTTGCTGAGGGTTTTTCTGTAATAACCAGCGTTATTCCAATCCGTATTCATTGGCCGAACTGTCCAACGCCGCGTTCGCATTTCCGGCATTTCCATGCTTATTAAACCGATTTGTACTAAGTACATGTAATATATATTAACCATATCACCCATATTAAATTAATTTATTATTTTATATATTTTATATATTTGAAAACAGAAATTCGCACGCAATTGTGATAATCTCAAAACAATGACAAACAGCTGTTCGATACTTTAATGTTCATGGTATTCGGTTCATTTTCATGTTCGTATTCATATTCAGGTTCAAGCCTAGTTCACGTTTGGCTATTCGCTTGGTTTTAATATGCCAATTCACGCTCTCGTTCAATTCAAATTCAGTTCAAGTCAAGTTCGGGTAACTGGGCCTTAACTGTGTGTATGCGCTCGCTGGCTGGCGATTTTGTAGCACGCAGTATCTTTGTGCGCCCGAATATTCTTATGGTGTACTTCTTTTTACACTCGATACCGAAGGTAAAGAGTATATTGGGTTAGTGCAATGTCCGTCATGGTGTCTGTCCGTCCGTCCGTATGTTCGCAACTTTTTTCCACACCCTTCAAGTTACTGACTTGAAACTTTGCAAATCTCTTTATCTATAGCATAGTAAATTAAAGTCTTAAGATTGGAGTTCTACGATACCTAGGGGCTGGCAAATCGATAAACTCGATAACGCAAAATCGATAGATCCAGCTAGAACTACCAAATTTGGGGAGAAAAAAGCAACTAACAATCCCCCAAAAACTGCATCAAAGATTTAGAGCCCCACCTACCCATTCCGCCCCCAGCCCCCTCGCAGTTTAAAAACAGAAATGCTTATATCTTTTACAGTTTGGTAGGAGGATAGCAATTGGCATCATACACAGATCTGCAGCAAAAATTTTGATGCCACGCCCCAATACCGCCCCCAGCCCCTACCTTTAACAAACTTTGAGCTAGAGTCACTAAATTTGGAAGAAAGATAGCTTTTTGGCATCACCATCTGCACCAGACAGTCTGTGAGGCAGCGTACACCACTGCCGTATCCACACCCCATTGCAATCAGCTCTCTTTTAATCTGTTTTATTACTGGTATCGAGTATACCGCAGTTGGGTGCGTCCGACTGCAACGTTTCTACTTGTTTGTATACCATCTTGCTTATCGCTTTTCCCTCCAGCCGTAGAGCAGCAAAGCTTTAGTGCTTATACCCAAATTACATATACATATATGTACATATATATATATGTATGTATGTGCAAATGTGGGTTTGTTATGTTTGCAGTTTTGGTGGACTTGGGCTTTGAAATGATTTTTGATGTTTCATTTCGACTAGGTATCATAAGCATGTGTGTGTTGCCTGCCCCTTTGCGTATACATGGGCATTTTAAATTGTATGCGTAGCATTTGCATTGTCATTCATTGACCTGCTTCGATCATTATAAATGAGGACAATTTAAATAAATGCAATTATGTTCCTATATTAATTACACATATTTTAATTCAATGGCAACATCAATACTAAATATTTGATTCGCCTTATCACATTTAGCTCAAGAAACTTGGTTGGCAAGGTGCATATCAGTTGCTAGTGCAAGTGTTTTGTGGAGTGGGACAGGTATCAAAAGGTCATAGAATACGTTAGGCTGGCAATTTATCATATACATATGTATATCTAAGTACCATATTGATTTGAAAAAAAAAAACAAGGCTTCTGCAAACACTTGTCCCACATAACTTTCTTCTTCCCTCATTAATGCACTTGAGTAAAAATACAATTTTTCGTATTTTAAGGCAGTCAAATATCAGTTGTGCTATTGCTGATCATACATACTCTTACCGATTTTTACCCTATAACACTTTCTAACATTTTTTGTCAGCGCAACATCCAAATTCCTTCACAAATACCGATAGTGTATACAGTAATGCATTTCTTTGTCCAAGTCAGTTGCCAAAAACTCGAAATATAATAAAATAAAGGGCAGGCAAATGCTTCGCAGCCATACACATATTTATATTGTAGTAGTAGGAATACCCTAAATCTTTTGAGTGCAAAAAAACTGGGAAATGCAACCGACCAACGGGGAAAATTTGAACAAGTTTCTCATTGTTCATAGAGGAATCTAAATTCCCGAGTTCCAATTACATACGTGCATCCTGCTTGTAATAGAATCGGGGTATAAAATATTTGACATATGGTTTGCATTTAACAGTTGTCTTTCAACTAGCGGAACTCGCTTTAATATAAAAAAATGCGCGTGCTTTACGCTTTTAAGCTTGATGACGTATCAAGTAAATATTTTGTGTTTGTTTACTTGACTGTTCGCGATTTAAAATTAACAATGCGTCTACGTAAAAATAAATATACGAAAAATTTGTTGTAAGTTGTTTGTTTTTCAATGCTTGTGAAAATGCTTTTTTTGACTCTGCAGCGGCAGCTACAGCATGAGCAACGTCAAAAACAGCGATAATGACGGCGGCGAAGGAGAAAGCGTTCTATTGCCCACATCATCAACAGCTGCTGCTGCAATAGCAACAACGAAAAATACGACATCAAATACTACAATTACAACTGGCGGCAGTTCAAGTTCAAGTAGCCGTTTGGTTCATTTGACCGGTGGAAGTCGTCGTGTTGCCATCGGCAATGTTGTTGGCTGGCTGAAGCAGGTTTCCGTTTATCCAACTCTCCTATTTAGTTGGCGCGATATCCATCGTATTGTATCTGGTTAATGTTGTACTGCAGCTAGCTTAAGACCCAACCAAACGTTATTTTCTTCCTCAAAGCTTTGCTTTGCCCAAACGATGCTTAGTTCAGTTAAGTTTTTTTTTTAACGAATGCTGTTACGCCTGCATGCATGGTTTGGCTGGAGTGAAAACACGCATGAATGCTGAGCGATACAGAGTTGTCGCTAATTTTTTATTCCATGGAAAAAAAATTTTTAAATCATCATTTTATTGTTTATAAACACATTGATATAATGCACTAGATCTATTAAAATATCTATAATATGTTTTTAAAATGGTATTACATTAAATGTTAACATTTGTTTTCAATGGAATAAAAAAAGAGCACATGGCAACAATGTTCCACTGCTAGTTTCGGTTTCCGTTGTATGTGACAACAAGGCTTAAGCATGCTTTTCGTTCATTCTTGCCGCGAGTCTTTAAAGAAGATATCTTTGTTTGGTTGGGCCTATAAATCTAAAGGCCCACCCAAACGTTGATTTCTTTCTTAAAGACTCGTTGCAAGACTGAACGAAAAGTTTGCTTACGCATTGAGAATCATCGGCATAGCCATACGTTGCTTAAGTGCTTTGTCTCTTCTTCTTATATTGCAATGTAAACAAACCATATGGCATTAGCGGTGGAACATTGTTGCCATGTGCTCTTTGTTTATGCCATTGAAAATAAATGTTAACAATTAATGTAATACCATGTTAAAAACATATTATAGATATTTTTATAGATCTAAAGCATTATATCAATGTGTTTATAAACAATAAAACGATGATATAACAATTTTGTTAAATAATTTCCATAGAATAAAAAATCAGCGACAACTCTGTATTGCTCAGCATTCATGCATGTTTTCACTCCAGTCAAACCATGCATTCAGTCTTAACAGCATTCGTTAAAAAAATAACTCAACGAATTCTTGCGTAAGCATCGTTTGGGCAGATACTCGGCGTAGCATATGTTCAAACTTTGCGTGCCGCGAGTCTTTAAGGAAGAAATCAACGTTTGGTTGGGCCTTTAGTGTTTTGTCTCTTCTTCTTTTATTGCAATGTAAACAAACCATATGGCATTAGCGGTGGAACATTGTTGTCATGTGCTCTTTTTATCATATCATATGTTCAAACTTTGCGTGCCGCGAGTCTTTAAGAAAGAAATCAACGTTTGGTTGGGCCTTTAGCAATCATTGTTGTAATTTCGTTACTAAGTCCTGCACAAAATATTCTTAAAAGCAATCGCACATTTTTTCCCCTTTCAATTACTGCTTATGTGCATTGCCTAGGCCAATTTAGCTTAAATATTATTATAGTTGAAAAACGTAGAATAATTATTTCAAAAGTGACCTAGTCAAGAGATCTCGATCAGAAGCTGCATGATCTCAACCTCATTCGTGTTTCCATTGTGTATAAATTGTGATCTTAAATTGACTGGTTGTTATTTATGGTATATATCTATTATCAAATATTAAGTCCATATGGTAGCTCCTTAATTTCTTCTATTTTTAATATATATGCAAAAATTTGTTGGTAACATAACTTTTTCTGCTGAACAGTATTTTGTTACATACATTTTTATAATAATGATTTTGTCCAATATCCGTCTCGGTGTCTGTCGTCTATATGTCTTATGTACGCAACTTTTTTCGAAACCTGAAAGGTTACAAATATCTTAGTGGATGTGACGTCAGACAAAGTGTCAAGATTGGGGCGGTATGCCTTCATCTAGAATCTCAAAACTTGTTGAAAGACATCTGGCGACACCTCCCAAAGGATGCCTACCACATGTTTTAGTACTGGAATCTGAGTATTTCGCTGTCGACAACGATTTCACTTTTATTTATTTTCATAATGATTCTTTAAAAATCAATGTATCAGGGGTGGCACAGAAAACGCTTCCGCTTGAATTGCACAGCAATTGCATTTCACTCTGCCACAGATCAGAAACGCTACTAAGTTTGAGCGGAAAGTAAACGCTGAAATCTGACGCTGTCACCTAGTCCGATTCATGTATTTTAGTGTCAGGGTCAGCAATACCACATTTCTTAAACAGAATTCGGAGTAATGTTTTCTTTTAAATAAGCATTAAAAAAATAACTCTTTGAAGTAAAAACAAGTTTAACTGCAAAATTATTTCACCTGTGCAATTTGTGAAAACATTTGTGGGAAGTTGTAGTTCTGCCAGGTGGCAACGCCTTAAAAACTGCATAATCTTTAAAATGGCAGAGCCATAACAAACGACTTCCGTAACGTCAGATTGCGAAAACGGATCAGATGGACATCTGAGAAACCTTCGCTGCATGGTTCCTTTTCTGCCCCCAGAGCTCTTCTATGGCAAATAGCCTCGCCTTTGGCATTTGTGTGCAATTTCAGTTAAAATCAATTTAGTGATGATTTTTGAAGAGCTGATTGCTGCCAGTCACAAATAGTTATATACAAATAGTTAGTTATAAAAAAATGGTTTATTTGTATTTGAATTAGCTATAAACAATTAATTACTATATAAACAAATTAAAAACCACTTATTCTGCAATGTAAAAATGTTAAAAATTTAAAAAAGTTGCTAAACAAACACTTGGCTTATTTAATCTGGCAAGGTGTCAACCCATAGCAGCCAAGTCCGATAAAGTTTGTGCACACACTAAGAAAATGAAATAACTCGGAGTTCTGTGGCACCGTGTAAATTTTCGTTCGGAATTGCTACAAGCGAAATTCAATTTCGCCAGCGTTTTTTGTGGCACCCCTGTATATGTTATTAAGTATGTATTATGGAAAATATTTTTTTGTAGATCAATCAAGTTAAAATTTAGTTGCTTGAATATCTTGGTTTTTTTTCATATTGTCATTTCTTTTTTGTATTCCATTTTGTTTTCCATAGGAGCTCTGTAATTTTTGTTGCTCGGGTCCGTTTCAGTTTGGAGCTTTTTATATGGCATCATTCTTGACTTTACGCTTGATCCTAGTTAAAGTCGGCTATGTATGTATTAACTTCGCCCAGCAGTTAAAATCCCAGTTCAAAACTTTCCGTGATGTTGTTGTTGTCAATTTTTCGATGTTGTGTGATCGTATAAATTCAGCATAATATTATGCCCCGTTGGTTAAGTGCATGTGCATCTTTATAATTTGCAGGCTTCCATTGAAGTACGAGACGCTGGCACTCGGACTCTTTCTATGCTTCAAAGCACAAATCCTAACTTTCGGTCACTGGACTTATCTTTAACGCCAACGGAATCCGTTTGCCCCACCCCAAATAGTGTGCCGACCACGACAAGTTCCGAGAACTCGCTGAGTGGCTCTACGAAATTAGCAGCCATTATACAAGTCAGCGAGGGTAGCTACGATACCAAATTGCTAACACGAACACGTGTCTACGCTTCTGTAAGTCAACCACAAAGTCCGCGACATCGTTTTCGTTTCCCTCCGAACGGTTTGAACGGACGTTCAACATCGATATCTTCGCAGCTGGAAAAGACCAAAAAGCTTCTCAAGATGACGGAGGGCGAAGACAAGCCATTGACAATATTGCACTACAACGATGTGTACAACATTGAATCCATGGCCGAAACGGAGCCAATAGGTGGAGCTGCACGTTTTGCCACAGCCATCAAGAGTTATGCGCATCTGAATCCACTTGTACTATTTAGCGGCGATGCCTTCTCACCTAGCATGTGTAAGTACTCTTTAAAATTGCCGCTTAAAGGAACTACCTTCCAGTCATTAACGTTGTAATTTTGAATTTTGCAAAGTGAGCACCTTTACACAAGGCGAACAAATGGTACCTGTGCTTAACCAGGTGGGCACACATTGTGCCGTCTTTGGTAATCACGATTTTGGTGAGCTTTAAATCTATATTAAAATAAATTTGTTGTACATATATATAATATGACCCTTGTATCATTCAAAACGCACACTTAAAAGACATGTTAAATATAAAACATTTATTTAAACGTAGGTTTTGTGCAAATTATCTTACAGTAAGATAGAGTGCACACCGGAGCCAACAGATTTTTTTTATATGTACTTCTTGTCGGACTTGTTGGGCACAAAGCCACAAGGGGCAGGGGCAATTATTCATAATATAAATAATTCTCAAGATATTCGTTTAATAGGGGGTTTAGGAATTCATATACCTTTAACTTCAGCTTGCCTTAATGTTTCAAAGTGAGCTTTATGTGGTATACCATTTTTAGCCGGTTTTTATTCAAAGGATATAATTTTATAAATTGTTATAATTCTTAGGTTCTTTTTTGGCTAAGAAAGAAGCATTTCTGACCCCATAAAGTATGTACGTATCATCATCATCAACAGCTGAGTCGATGTAGCATGTCTGTCTATCTTCGGTCTGTTTAATTTACCGCGCTGATCTCAGAGATTAGTTAAGTTTTATTTAATATTTTTGGCATTTGTAATTTTAAGATAGGACTAGTTGGTCAACACACATTACTATTTTAAATGTTCGAGTTGTTCTCTTTTAACAAAAAGATCACGGACTGGATGTGCTAGTCAAGTTAATCAAAGAAACCGACTTCCCCTGGCTCATGTCCAATGTGGTTGACAATGAAACTGGCCGACCGCTAGGTGGTGGAAAAATCTCCCATTTCATTTTACACAATCAAATCTCGATTGGCTTAATTGGGCTTGTGGAGCGCGAATGGCTTGAAACATTGCCCACTATTGATCCTACCGAAGTTACCTACATTGATTATGTGGAGGCAGGAAATCGGCTCGCTCGGGAGCTGCGTAACGAGGGCTGCGATTTGATCATTGCCCTTACGCACATGCGCACACCCAACGACATCAATCTGGCCGAGCAATGCAACGGCATCGATATTATCCTGGGTGGTCACGATCATGTACGTGAGGTTACTGAAATTAACGGCAAAATGATTGTCAAATCGGGCACAGACTTCCAGCAGTTCTCCGCCATTACCATCGAACGACAAGCCAACAGTCGCTCACAATTCACAACGAACGTTCAGTGCGTAGATGTGACAGCCAATATACCAGAGGATCCGGTTCTTAAGCAGGAACTTGCCAAATATACCAGTAAGCGGAAGATAAATCAAATACTACTACTATTATTCAATTCGAACTCAACTTTGCATTAAATCGTTTATGTTTTTTTTTATCAACAAGTGAAAACGTTGCAGTCGGACGTAACCGACTGGTGTATACTCGATACCAGTAATAAAACCGATAAAAAAAAAAACCGGATTGCAAATACGTGAAAAGATTGTCTGATGCAGATGATGATGCCAAAAAGCTATCTTCTTTCCAAATTTGGTGACAAGCTTAAAGTTTGTAAAAGGTGGGGGAAGGTGGGCTATGGGTGGCGTGGCATCTAAATTTTTCTGCAGACCTTTGTGGGATGTCAGTTGTTATACTCCTACCAAATTTGGTGACTCTAGCTCAAAGTTAGTAAAACGTTTGGGAAGGGGGGCTGGGGGCGGTATGGGTGGGGGTGTATCCAAATTTTTGTTGCAGATCTGTGTATGATGGCAATTGTTATCCTCCTAATAAATTTGGTTAAAATGCAGGGGACTGGGGAACGAGGGGCGTGGCCCTAAAACTTTGATGCAGTTTTTTGGGGGTCGTTAACAGTTATCTTCCTACTGTAGCTCAAACACTATGGAAGATACACGCATTACTGTTTTTAGCGAAGCGTTGTGGTGGTTGGGGGCGGCTAGTGCTGTATCGACAGGCGTGGCATCGAAAGTTTTTATGAATTTTTTGGTGGTTGTCAGCACCTATCTTGGCACTAAATTTGATGGCTCAAGCTCAAAAACTGTGGCAGATAGAAGCATTTCTGATTTTAAACGGCGGTGGGCTGGGGGCGGAATGGGTGTGCGTGGCTCCAAACTTGATGCAGTATTTTGGGGGCTGTTAGTAGCTTTTCTCTCCCTAAATTTGGTAATTCTAGTTGTAAAGGCGTGCGAAAAGGGGTTTATTTATCGATTTTGAGTTATCTAATTTATCGATTTGCCAACCCCCTAGTTGTCGTAGTAACCCACTCTTGAAGCTTTATTTTCCAATGCCATAGATAAAGACATTTGCAAAGTCTCTAGCTTGAAAGGTGTGGAAAAAAGTTGCGAACATACGGATGGACGGAGAGACACCATGACGGATATTGCACAAAACATGTATACTCTTTACCTTCGCTAGCTAGCACGCGCATGTTTAGTCATTTTTTGTCCTTTGAACGTTACTGAAAGGGTTTCCAGTTTCAAAGTATTAACTCGTCGAGCTTTCGAGTCAAGCGTCTTCTTACTTGATCAGAGTGTTTTATTTATATTTTATTTATAATGAAAATAAGTACTTCTAAATCTATTTAGAAAATTCAGTCAACTGTGTTTGAAATGCAACAAATACAGTTTTATGTTATTTATGAGATTATAATCGGATCGGTTTCACCCACTTTTTGAGGATCTGTATGAGGCTTTATGAATGTAGCCTAATTAATGAATTCAATCTTTTGATTTTATACCATTTTTAAAATAATTATAAGCATTTGTTGAACTTAAAAAAATTACTGACTGAATCGGATGTTTGAGTTGACATTCATTCATTGGTCGGCTTTAGCTTTGTTAGTTGACAAATTATTCTTTCGGTAATACTAGTTACGTTTAAATCGTTTAAAATATTGGTTGTGAAGTTATATGTTCAAACTCAATATATTTGCATCTTTATCCACGTTCCTTACTATGCAGAGTTTATCGAGAGCAAACTATCAGATGTAATGGGTGTCTTTAGCGTGGAGCTCGATGGACGATTCTCGAAAGTGCGAACACAAGAAACGAATTTGGGAAATTGGGTGTGCGATGTCGTCATGGCAGCTGTTGGTGCCGATGTGGTCATACTTAATGGTGGCACCTTCCGATCTGATCGCATTCACCCTGTGGGTGCATTTACGATGGGCGATCTTGTAAATGTTATACCCATGCGGGATCCTTTGATACTGCTGGAAGTGACGGGAAGAGTATTATGGCAGGCTTTGGAGAACGGAGTATCCGCCTATCCCAAGCTGGAGGGTCGTTTTCCACAAGTGGGTGGCATATGTTTTGCCTTTGATCCGCTAAGTTTACCAGGCAACCGCATCGATCCGCAGCTCATACAGGTCGGCGATGAGTATCTGAATATGGAGCAAACCTACAAGCTATGCGTCAAGAGCTACATATTTATGGGTTGCGATGGCTATACAATGTTTAAAGACGCCAAAGTTCTGGTAAGGTTGTTTTTAATTCGAATCTGCCAAATGTAATGTTTGTAACTTAATCGTTAAGTAAATCGTTTAACGAAACAAATCAGATATAAATCAAGCAGACCTTATTTAAAACACTTACCGAAAAGAAACAAGCTTCATTGATCAAATTATTTTCGCGCACCTATCACAGCATCCTATTTAGTTTGATATTGTCTTCTGTTAGCCGACTCTTCACCCGGGGTTGCGAGAAAATCTATCATAGTTTGTTATGGCTAGTCGTACAAGGCGAGTACATCGGACTTAAATAGGAAGTATACCCGGATACTTAAGCCGGAACCATGGGTTGAATTAGCTTTTAAATCTCACTTATACATACACTCACATACAAAAAGTAGCAAAAGTTGGCTCTGTCCGTCCATCCCTCTGTATAAACGCAAGTTTTTTGCCACGCCCTTTGAGCTTTCAAATATCTTTATATCCAGCTGGGACTGATAAAGTGTCACGATTAGGGCTCTACGATAACTGTGGGCTGCCAAATCGATAACTAAAATCAATAAATACACCTATTTCGCACGGTCTTATAGCAAGAACTACCTAATTTGGTAAGTAGATAGCTATAAGCAACTCAAAACAAGTAAGAAGGCTATAGTCGGGATAGCCCGACCAGAAGATACCCTGAACCCAGTTGCAGTCCTTGCATCCTAAAAGTATGCTTCAAATAATTATCACTTTAAACAAAACTCACAACTGACTTAACTTTACGATATCTCTAGTGTTTTTTAGCCGATTTGGACGAAATTTTAAGAAAAGGTCTATCGTTACCCATTACACCAACCCCCATTTTTACATTTTGCTAATTCGATAGTTTTTTGTTATCGATTCCATGTGTATATCGAAAACCAGAGTAGTTATCGATAATTTGAAGCAAACTTGTTCTGCTCATGGTATAGGAGAACTTATATTCAAAATCTGAAGTCTCTAGCTCTTGTAGTCTCTGAGATCTACGCGTTCATACAGACGGACAGACGGACAGACGGACGGACAGACGGACATGGCCATATCGACTCGGCTATTGATACTGATCAAGAATATATATACTTTATGGGGTCGGAGATGCTTCCTTCTGCCTGTTACATACTTTTGCACAAAACCATTATACCCTGATTTACCCATTTTATGGGTTCAGGGTATAAAAAAACTGCATTAATTTTGGAGCCATGCCCACTCCGCCCCCAGCCGCCCGCAATTTGCAATCGAAAACGCCTAATGTTTTACAGTTTTTGAGCAAGAGCCACTAAATTTGGTGCGAAGATATGTGATGACGACCATTTACCAATCATATGCATTGCATATATGCATTGACCAATCATATGCATTCCATAGTATAATCAGTACCGCTTTGCTTAAAAAGTATCTTTACATTCTTCTGAGCAAGGCGAGCATGCTGCAAGCCAGCATAATATAAAAACATTTTAAAAATTCGTTTTAATACTCTAATAGTTTATTAGTTCCGTCCTTCTTCATAAACCCAATTTTTGGATACTTCTGAATGTAGAGACATCAAACAAACATTAAACTAGAGAATTGGTTTTAAGTCAAATAGTAAAATATCGATTTTTTGCAGCAGTATTCAAGAATTCGTGATAGACGTAGTATAACATTCCTGCTTAATTAATTTCAATTCGTTTCTCGATTTACGTAGAATTGTGATAAATCTTTCAGATGGATGATGATGCTTGTCCAGAGCTAGGCATCACGTTGCAGAACCATTTTAAGGCTATTAATTTACGTAAATGCGGACAGAATACTAAGCATCGACAGTCGCTGGTGACATTGTCGCGCCGACATAGCCTAGTGCAATGCCTGGACTGTATGGATCTCGATGGCCCATCGCCTTTACGAAAACTATCTGTGGGTCATCACAAAAAGTCACTAGATTTTGGCCATGGCAATTCACAGAAGGTAATTTATTCTATATTAAATCTAAGTACCGTCATTAATTGCCTATAATAAAAATTGTAGAAGTTTAAGCTGCTGAGGCCTTTGACTCACTCTTGGAAAATAAGTCTATTATATATTAATTTATCTTGTTGTTTATAACTTGATTTAATTTAATTTTTAAGATTTTGTGAATTGAGGTGGTTTTAAGAATGTCAGTGGGGTTTGAGTCGGCTGGCGTGTCTTTGCCGTTAAGGAGATGTTGGTTGGTATCCTGGGCGTGTCCAATACGCAAGTGTATGAAAGTCCCGCATGCAGGTGTTGTTTGGTTGGGGTGGAGTTGGGTTTTTTTGATAGTTTGGGTTGGTTGTGGAATTAAAATTTGTTAAAGCAGTTAAATTTTTCTCATTGTTTTTCATTCAGTTGCCGATTTTAAAAGTTTTAGGCGGCGTTTACAATGTCAGCGTGAGATTGGATTAAAGCTTTTACCAACCTGAGACGTACGCTGGTAGTTTACAATGTCAGTGAAAGTATGTTCGAATTTTCGAAATCAGCTGTTAGCCGTCTATGAGCTGTGAACAGCTGATGATTGTTTCATTTTTGTGGCAAAAATTTTTAAAGTGAAGCAGAATTGATAAATAATAAAAAATGAGAAGACGACAACAACAAAAAATTTTAGTAGCTCATCATACAATGATGATGCAAGCAGCTGTTGCTACTGCTGCTGAACTTGAAGAGGAGCAGCCGCAGGGAAGTGCTCGACGGTGTTGGGCGCGAGAGCATTTGATGCAGCGGGATAGGCTCGGGCATGGGCAAAATTCGAACACAGCTGACACACGTGAAATGGCGCGAAAATTAAACGATTTGCTTTTTTTACATGACATGGATTTTATTGTTATATATTCGTTAATATGTACTAAATAAATATTAAAAAGTGAATTCTATTAACATTTACCTCTGTATTGAGTAAAATTGAGGTAAAAACATTGGAGCTAACGAAGATGCGACACCTATTGACAGCCATTTTGAGTAAAATAGAGGTTTAGAGCTTTGGTGCTTTCAAGCACATGTTGCTAATTTCGAAAATGCGACACCTATTGACAGCTTTTAAAACTCCATTTTCGAATTGCTTTTTGCTGAGATGCATATGAGACCGGTTACAGATTGCAAATGAGGGAGACAAACTTATGTGAAAAATAGGTGTGTCAGACTGAAACAAAACATTTTCCAATCTCACGCTGACATTGTAAACACCGCTTAAAGGTGTTTTTTGACTGAGTCCCAGATCATAGTAATTTTACAGCGGCAGTAAAAATTGAGTTATGGAAGGAGAAGTCCCCCCGCTACTATTGTTTTCTTTAGACGACACGACGGCGAAAGATGACAGTTTTTGAGCCGTCGCACAGTGGTGCCTTTTCTCATGTGACTTATCAAAAATCGTAGCTTCTAAACTAATGAAGCGATTTCAAAAATTTAAAAAGCAATTGATAGAAAAGCTTTAAAATGATGGCTCTTCAAGATTGCCAGGTATCCGTGGTGCTTAGATATTTAAGGTCAAAGTTAAGAAATATTTTCGAGCATATTTTACCAGTAAAATTCTAATTAAAAACGTTTGTTTTTGATCATACTTGAACATTTTTTATAATATCAATGACTATATTGCATTTTTAGTTGTTTTTATTTGATTTTCTAACTTACATACATAAAATTTAAATTTTTAGTTTTGGTTGATTTTTTTAGATTAATTTTTAATATTTGCTTTTGATAGCTGATTTTCGACAAAATAATCATCAACATTAAGGCTAGGAGGGTCAATATCTACTAAACTTAACATTTCGGAACTAAAGTTGCTATCTTCCAAATCCTTTCGTGATCGCACATGTCTCAGCGATGCAAGAAGTGGATCCGATGAGGCTGCCAGCATATTAAAAAGGTCTTCATTTTGTCGAACCCGAGAAATTTTGCACGTATTAGTGTATCTGAACCTTTTGTAGTCTTTGTTTTTACATTCCTGTGCTTCTTCAGACAGCTCTCCAATAGGTAAGCACTGATATTCTATTAAGTAGAGTCCGATTTTCAGGAAGAATATCGACCTCACCATCAGGCAAGCTTTCAACGAGACGCATAGCAGTGTGATCCATTAAGTCCTGGAGTTTTACCTCTACAGATGTCTCTGTTATCATTGAATTTGGTGGCACTGCTTCCTTTTTGGTCAATACAATTTTCTTATATCCTGGAAGAACGTTGGCGTTATGTTTTTTCAAGGCGCTGCGTAAAATTTAATATTTCTCCTTAGTCAATCCCAAGTCCATAAATAGAGAAAACGCTTCCTTATAAGTGTACTTAATTTCGACTGAGTTTGGTGGCGTTGGAATACTTTCCTTAATCCTATTCAGCCGTAAGGGACTAGCGATCTGCACAGCTTTCGTAATTGTCGCTTTTGTCCTCTCTTGTTCCTTCCCATACTTGGATGTTAGTGCTTCCGACAGATGTTCTGTTGTTAAGCTATCCGTAGCATCCTCAAGCTTATGTTTCCTTGTAACAGCTGAACACTCTTCCATAGTTGTTTGCGGCCTTCCTCTTCCTCGGCTAGTCGATGGGTAAACTTCTTCCTTTTCTGAATATCCAAATGTTGTATATTCCTCCAACCAATTTTCATGCTTTTTTATGAAAGCCGACTTAGTTCTATGGACCAAGTTCCATTTTCGCTTCAAGTTAGAGTGAATGAATTTAATTTGTGTGCTAAGCTCCCAAGTAGCGTTTTCGAGTATGCCAATCTCTTTAAGCAATGCCACTTCAAAATCATTTTTATTTTCAGAAGCACGAAAAACTTCAAAAATCTTTGAATTCTTTAAATTATTGAGCTTTTATATAAAAATTTCGTGAATTATATTGAAAAATACTATTCAATCGGAAAATGTCTTATGGTGTTTCCTGTTATGAAGTTATGAAATAACTGTCGCCATCAAGGGAAATAATCTGCACTATATACCAAATTTTTGGGTTAGCTAGGTAAGCAAGCAAAGTTGGTATAACCCTTTTCCAATTAGTTAGGTAAAAAAACAAAATAAGCATAAGGAAGAGATTAACATTAAAAAAGGGTCAACGGTTAAAATTTAAAAAAAAAAAACCTGTAGTTCCGCAACTTTCCATCAACTACAATTGTATTTACCTGCCTCCTCAGACCATTTCAATGCAGGTAATTAGAAATTCAACACTTCTTAAAGGGATATATCTAGACAGGTAGTACTTATGATACAAAATTTAGCAATGTTATCAATAAAAAACACACACAACAGCCAAATTTGCACCCGCTCTTCTTCTTCCTTATACCTGCCGCGTGTTTTTAACGCGAGGTATCCCTAGTTTTTTGGCTTGCGTTTCCAAAATGCAGATTTTCGCAGATTTAGGCTATATACATATGAAAGGTATATATTATAGCTATCAAATGCAAGTGGTCCCGCGTTAACTCTGAGAGATACTTTTTTGTTCTATTCCACCAAAGTTCAAAAAGTATCAAAATTTAGTGTTGTTTTTAAACGATTCTAATTTAGTAAGTATTTCACTTATATTTAAAAGTTATACAAAAAACACTAAGATTGAACATACTTTTCAGATAAAGAAAAAAGATCGAAGATCGGTTGCTTACATCGCAAAATATTCAGTTTGAAAGTGGTAAAATTTTGTGAAAATTGTCGTCTATTCGTACTCACGAAAAATTTCTCAACTTTGAGCAGATATACCACCCATAATTATTATCCGATCTGAAAAACCTTTCGGATCCATAATCCTTGAAGAATTCTCTATCGATTACATGTATCACTTTTGCCAAACGCGTTCATAAAAAAAAAGATTATTGATAAGCTTTTCTGGCAAATTCCCCACTGTGCGTCGGTTTAAAACCAGGTTTTACCACTTCTTATCTATCTATATATATAAAAATGAATGTCTGTTTGTGTGAGGCTTATAAACTCGAAAAATATGCATGATATCAAACTGAACCGTTATATCAATTTGTTCAGCGAGTCTTGAGGATGGTTTCTATATAGGTTCGACACCCCTCAGGTAGGTGCCGGTAGCTGTATATGCCAATTTTCAAACACACATTATTTTAGTATAAAAAAGGTAATAATGAAAAGATTATTATTATTAATTATCATTATTATTATTTATCATTATTATTATTGATTATCATTATTATTATTTATTTATTTATTTATTTATTGTCAGCTATGAGCAGCTGACATGATAATAAAATTAATTTAAAATAATTATAATAAAAACAATTAAGTTTAAAATAAAATTTAAAATTATATGTAGTTCTGAAAGTAAATTAAGGTTGAAACAATTATAAAGTTAACGTTAAAGCTCTGGGAAATTCAACAAGAAAATAAGTGGCCCAACATTTGTTGCGTGGATTGGGAAAAACCCAGAAAAACCCAATCAGACCAATGGTAGATTAGTGATTAGTGGTTACGATTAGGTAAGGCAGAAAGGATAGATCGTTTTAGTACTGGAGTCGAGGTCTCCAAAGAGACAAGAGAATAAAGTTTGTTATAGTCAGAACATAACACACGAAATGGTTCATGAATTAAATAGTTACTCGAGCAACGATCGAGGCTGAGGGGTAAAAAGTTACGTGTGGATCTAATGGGAACATTTAATTTTATTCGACTTAGAAGAACTGATGAGGCGATTTCACCATTAAGTAGATTAGTGACAAATACTACACCATGCATAATTCTACGGTTCAACAGGGAAGGAAGATTAATTAAAAGAAGTCTACTTGAATAGGGGGGTAGGTCTATTCCAGGAACCCAGTTAAAACATCTGAGCGCAAACAGAAGAAATTTCCTCTGCACTGATTCAATTCTATCCTGGTGAATCCCGTATTGCGGGGACCACACACAAGATCCATACTCCAGGATGGGACGTACCAATGATGTATATAGCGTTTTAGTGGTATAGGGATCATCAAACTCTTTTGACCACCGCTTGATGAAGCCAAGTACATTTATGGCCTTATTGACCATCGACGATATGTGAGAATCAAATTTTAATTTGCTATCAAGAATGATGCCTAAATCTTTAATTTCAAAAACGCGGACAAGTGGTGAAGCATCAAGCACGTAGTGAGCAGTATGAAGGGTACCTCCACAAAAAGTCATGATTTTACATTTTGAACAATTTAAATTAAGTAGGTTATAACGGCACCAAGCCGATAGTGCTCCCAAGTCCGACTGTAGTAAGTTACTAAGAGAATCATCATTATAGGTGAAACATAGCTTTACATCATCAGCAAACATAAAAACACGAGAATTAGTAATAACAGCAGGAAGATCGTTAATAAAGAGATTAAATAGCAATGGTCCTAAGTGACTCCCCTGAGGGACACCAGAGGTAACAAAAATAGATTTGGATACAGAAGATTTAAAAACTACTTTTTGTGTTCGGCCACACAAGTACTCAGATAGCCACGACAGGAGTTTAGCTGGAAATCCAATAATATTTAATTTTTGAAGCAACAAGGAATGACTAACAGAATCAAATGCCTTACTAAAATCTGTGTAAACGACGTCAGTTTGCATTTTGTCCTGAAACCCTTTGATAACTAGTGAGGTAAACTCAAGAAGGTTGGTGGTAGTAGATCTTCGCCTAACAAAACCGTGTTGATAAGGGGATAAAATTGAACTACATAAGTGCTGCAATTGGGAGCAAATAATTTTTTCACAGACTTTCGGAATGGCAGACAACTTTGATATACCCCTATAGTTTTTAACGTTACTCTTAGAACAACTTTTATGAAGTGGAATAATAAAAGATTCCTTCCATATTCCAGGAAACACAGCGGAGTCAACCGATAAGTTAAACAATTTATGTAAAGGTTTACAAAGTGAATCCGCACAGTGTCTAAGTATGCAACCAGGCACTCCATCTGGACCAGGCAAGAAGCCTGGTTTGATAGAGTTAAGGTCACTTAGCAGCGTACACTCAGTTATAACTGGGACATATATACAATTTGAGGTTTGCACTTGAAAAGGATAGGAATTATTGCTACTATACAAGCTCGATGAGTATACTGATCGAAAATACTCCGCAAATAGATCAGCCACTGCTTGATTGGAGCTTGCTTTTGTATTATTAAGGTAAACCGAGGATGGCAAGCATGAAGATTTACGTTTAGAGTTTACAAATTTATAAAACTGTTTCGGATCGCGGGAAAAGTTTGATCTGCAACGATTGAGATAATTGTTATAACAAAAAGTGTTTACAGAAATAAAATTAGACTTTGCAATTATATACGAGGATAAATCAATAGTATTTCCAGATTTTTTAAATTTTTTATAGGATCTTGTTTTCACGTTTTTTAATTTTGAAAGTTCCCTCGTAAACCAAGGTGGTTTATTTTCACTTGATGGAACAGTGAGGGGAACACAGTTATCCAAATGCGAATTCAAAATCCTGTAAAAAATGGCAATGGCAGTTTCTATATCACTACAAGAATACAGTTGAGACCAATTAGTATGTTGAAGCAAATCATTCAATTTAGTAAAGTCAGTTTTACGGAAGCAACGTGTCTTTGAAGAATTGTTAGATGCTGGTCTAAGGTTAATAATTGCAAAGGAAAGTTCTAAGGTTGGATGGTAGGTATCTTCGGGAATCACTAGAGGGTGTACTCTACTAACGTTACAACAATCTGAATCAGAAACAAATATCAAATCTAACATTTTATCACAACTGTTACGCACTCCGTTAACTTGTGATAGGCCTAACTCTAAAAGGCCATCGATAAAATCATCAGAAGTGGCCGGTAATTGCGCTGAAGCTGTGTCATTCAACGACCATACAACATGTGGCAAATTAAAATCACCAACCACTATAAGCTGATCTATATCCGTCAACAACGACGACACAAGCTGCAGGGCACCCAGATGTGATATATAAATGTTATTATCAGAATTTGGAGGGATATAAGAGCAAGTTATATATAGTGAGCGGCCTCTAAATAATATTTTAACACATATGAACTCAATATCTGGATGATCATTGGAGTGAATCTGTTCAGAGGAAAAAGAAGAATCAACGGCAATGAGCACCCCGCCCCCCTTTCGGGAGGTGCGATCGCATCTGTACAAGTTATACTTATTAGGCAAAACGGAATAATCAGATACATCAGGTTTTAACCAGGTTTCTGTAAATGCAACTATCTGTGAATCAAAAGATAAGCTGTTTACATAGAGATTAGAAAGTTTAGAGTTAAGGCCTCGAACATTTTGATAGGCCAAGCTAACTACTTTTATTAGTTTTTTGCCGCCGTAGTTGCGGCAGCAGGATGGACAACCGGCGGTGCACTACTGATTCTTACGCCATTATTAACAGTGTTTCGCCTGTTAACATATTCCTTTACTACGAGCTTTGGTGGCCAGAACTTTTCAGAACAAATTGTTGTGAATAATTCGGGTGGAACACCTAACTTGAAGGAAGATATGCTACGGGCTTGTTTAAATTTAAACTTTTCCACAGTAATACGTGGGGAATCAATTTTACTTTTAACGTAGGCATTTACATCCTCCAATGAAGTATCGGAGGCAAGCCTTGACACGAATATGAACTTATTTACGGGCACCACAACAAGTGGCTTGTGGACCCGTGCTGTACCTAAAGTAGAATCAGTCGGCACGCCGGCTGTTGAAACAGAGAGATTGGGCGTTATGTTGTTAGATTGACCGTTGTTAGAGTCTAGATTTCTAATAGGCGTGTTAAACAACATAAGCGGGCTAGCTGAAATAGCCGCTGGGGGATTAACGATAGGCACTAGAAGGGATTTAGCGGGCGGAACATTTGGGACACCAAGTGGGTTAGGACCCGAAGACTTTTTTCGCTTCGGAGATTCAGTTATCACCTTGCCATTTTTGAAGATGGACTCAAGTTCTTTAAATGACATATGCAGGTTGTTGAATGCAACATGCATTGCCTTAAAGCCGGCATGAGTCTGCCTCATAAATTGGGAAGTTTCCTTCACCACCTCGTTGCATGGCTCACAGTACCATTTCAGGCCTGTGTCAGCCAGCAAGCAGTCCCTAATTTTGGCTGTGAAGCCAGCACATTTCATGTGTATCATGTTATCACACAATCTACACAAAATAAAATCTTGGTTGTTTGTTCCAACCAATTTGCAATTAGTACTGCAGCAAACCAGCATTATGAGTTTTTACAATAGAAAAATAAAATTACTTATTTAAAACAATTGATATGCAATATCAAAACGTAGGTAATGTGCAAATTTAAGAGTAAGACAGTTTCGAGGCAATGAGCGCGACAAAACGGTAAAAAGACAAGAGAGAGAGAGAGCGTGAGCGCGTTGGCAAATGCAACGGCAAGTACACCGGATAAGAGTGGACGAAAGCTGCAGCCGACTGAATGCTGGAGAGCGAGAGCAAGAAAAATAAGCAAGGTGATTGTTGTTGGTGGACGAATACACAGATTAGACAAGAGCAGAAAAACGAATGTATATATGTACGTATGTTTTCTTTATTTTAAAGCAATGCAGCGTCAGTTCAGCTGCAAATTGAAAAGACTATTCAGTTTGCAATATTTTCTTATTCACACGTAAACATATACAAAGTATATCTGCGATCACTGATAGTATTAATTACCAAATAAAGCCGAAATACACACCGTAAACAACACAGGAAAATAATAAATTACTGAGAGCACTCAAAAACACAACCGTCACCAACGAAAGACAAGTTATTATTATTAATTAATTATAATATTAATAAAAGTAATAATAATCTTCTATCTTCTGAATATATAAAAATGAAGAACAGTTGCTTTTGAATGCTCTTAGTTGGCTTTTTAAACTATATTTTGAGATAGTAAAGTGAAGTTAGAAATTTTTACATTCAGTCAAGCCAGTTTATTCTGTACGAAACTCAAAATTATTTTTAAATTTGAATCCGTTGTGAAAAGTCGGTTCATTTAAAAACCCGTGCCGAGACCAAAAAGAAATCATAAATTTTTAAATTTGAATCCGTGTGTGAAAAGTCGGTTCATTTGAAAACCTGTGCCGAGACCGAATAGAAATCATAAATTTTTAAATTCGCTGAATTTAACTGGATTACCAATTAAAAATCGGATCAGTAATCCTTATGTTGCGGAATATAAACCAGCCGGTGAAGAAATTAATGAACAAAGTCATCGAAGCCACAATTTTGAAAGGAAAATATAAAGGTGAAGACGTTTTAATTCCACGGATTCGGAATACCAACAAAACAATTTATATACGCGCAAGAAAAAAAAATATTGTACATCATAAAGCATTAGAATAATTAAATAGTAATCGATAACACAGGACAATGTCAGTCGCGTGTGTATTTTTGGGGCAGCAAAGTGCACGGGGTTAGCTAGTCCTATATAAAGGGAGTCCAGAACTCGAAGGCAGATGTTCGGCTTTTTAGTTTTCAATTTATATATTAGTGGCTGTGAATCCATTAAGGTAACCCCTTGTTTCCAGGTTGTGGGTTCGGGGGGGCAGGCCGAGTTGTTTGTTGAAACTGGCACATCGCCTTATTGTTATCAAACTAAAATTTGAAATTATCAATATTGGGTCTTGATTTATAAAACATAACCGTGCTTATGTAGCTTGGAAATGGTAGGGGTACCAGTTTTGGCAGTTTTAATTCTATCCCGTGCCTTACGGTTTATAAAATAGTCCAATGTCATTCTTAACGGTAGTAGTATGTGACTCAATCCGATCTAACTATTTTAGAAAAGTTTCCATTTTTCTTGCAAAAATATATTTCGCCTCAGGCACCTTTCATGAAACTTCGCCAATAGTGTGAAATTTCGTTAAAGAGATACCGATTGGATCCTACACACGGTAATACTTTTTTCATGGCAGTTGCTGCGTCGTATCTCGTTGGATGATCTAGAGCAGTCGACATGTGACCTGGCCCCTCAGTTGGAGCATCGCATTATTATGGTTCAAAATGATGAGGTAGGACCAATAAACGTTACATAATTTTTAAAGGCTTACACAGTTTTCTTTTAATCTATACAGCATCATCGTCAGCTGTTCAAGAAGGAGACGCAGATTATGAATTCAACTATAACCGAAGTAGAGGACGAGTAAAGATATTATTGAAAATATATTTTCGTGCATTTAAATTAAATTTTTTACTTTTTTACGTGTTTAATAGTTACAAATTAAAGTTACTTGATTTTAGTTTTAGGGACATTCATAGGTATTTGAGTGACGGAGGAACAGCTAGTAGTCAAGTTTTAGTTATGCATCTACGGATATCTCTTGTTTTTAAATGTATTTTATTAATTTCCTTTCTTATAATAAATAATTTTACTTACAGACAGAAACAGGAACCAACGCAAGTTGATGTTAAAATTGTTAGTACCTCAAAGTGTAAAATAAGTTAAGACAAATTAATAAATTAAGTTAGTGCAACGATAATATATTGTATTACAGCTCTTACTTATGAAAGTGTTTTGCAAGATTTAACAGTGTGATTTGAACATATTTACTAAAAATATTTGTTTGACAAAGCGATAATACAAGTGTATTAAAGCTGTTCTCACAGACATTCCAACAAACTTTTCCAGTGAATCTCCTATCAGTTTACGTTTTAGATATATGTATTTTGACAATATTCTAGCTAGATGTTCTGAGTGAGCTTTAAGCTAAGGACCATGCGTCCGAATCCAGTTAATTACATATGTAGAAAGCAAGCAATATTTAAGAGAGCTGTGTGTGATTTCGTATGCGGATAAAAGTTGCAAAAACTTAACGTTTACTTTTGTGCCGTAGTGGCGCATTTTTGCAGCAATTTTTTGTATATTTATTGATCACTTTTAGAATGCTGTAATGCAGATAACACAATGCAATCACTAACAAATATAGCTTTATCTAAAAGATTTTTAAATAGAATGGAAAAGAGAAGCACGTTGCGTCACGTAGCGCTTTGGTAATTATTTTTTCACTTTTCAACAAAGTAGCAAATCACAATACTAACAAGCAGAAAGAAAGTCGGACTCAACCGACTGCCGTATACTCGATACCAGTAATAAAACTGATTTTTCACAAAATTTCGTAGTTCTATTTGTTAGTGAGTGCGAGATAGGTTGATTAATCGGTTTTGAGCTATCGAATATATCGATTTGCCAGCCCTCCAGTTATCGCAGAGCTACAATATGATATGTTTAAGTGTGTAGTTCAAATACAAATACAAATCAGAGTAATCAGTCCAGAAACATAACAGGCTTTAAATTCGCTTGTGAAGATTTGTGCGAATAAACACCTAAAAGTAAACTTAACCTACAGCATTGCACTAATAGTTTTAAAAGGATTTAATAGTCATTTAATAAGTTTTCTTATGTCTTTCCGTTTTTAAAAATAATTTAACCGCCTCAGTTCTAATCGTTAAAAACTCCAATCTTTTTGATTCAATATGCTTTAAAACTTATTGGAAAACTCGTTTTATGTAAAACGTTTATTAAAACAAATTTTTAAAAAATGCTTAAAGTGGCAAACAAGTTTCATTTTCTTATTTAAATTGATTGAACCATATAGATGTGAGTTGAAGAACTTAAAAATTTAAACTATATTCAGCATTTAAAAACTCTTTAAAAAGCTTAAGAGCTTTAAATTGGCATAGACATTTAAAATTCAATAAAACTGCAGCACAAGTGTTTTAATGGCACTGGCTATGTGAAAGGCACAATCGCGTACCTCCCGCGTATTCTTCTGTATAGACAGCCTATCATCTGCCTCAATGGACCTCTGCAGATTCTCGCACTCGTGCTGGATGAGTATATTATTGCGTGTCAGCTGCTTAAGAGTCTCGCATGTTGTTTCGCTAGCATTTAGTGGCTGTGGAGTATTAAAAAAATCTCGGTAACAAATACTAGCTCTGTATAGATTTTCACATTAAAAACAAACCAAATTTGCATAGAGCGTTATTAAGTCTGTCACAGCGCTACGTATACGTTCACCATGTGGCGCTATCGATTGCTTCTCAACCTCCTTGGTTGGGTGCATAGCCTGAATAAGCTGTTTAAGGCAGCGAGTTACCAAATCAGAGCGCAGCTTAACCTCTTCGCCAAAGGGTTTGTCATCGCCAGCCATTTGGTACATACTTGTAGTATTGCGCACATCGGTATTGCCCTTGATCAAATTGTTAGCCAGACGACGCTCATACATGCTGGCCGGCCGTTTAATTGTGGATTGATTGGTTGAGGCGCTGTGAATACAAACAGAAGCAGTAGCACCTGTTGAGACGCTGCCTTCCGGCAGCGACATAGGCTCATGCTCCGAATCTGGACTGTTAAGATTCAAATCAATGTGCCTAACACAAAACCAAAATAATGTAAAATAAAGTTAAATGAATAGAAATTTCTATTAAAATAAATGAAAAATCGTCTCACAGTGGCTCATCGTATACGCTGTTGTTTGAGGCGCTGTTGAATTGTGATTTAAGCTGAAAATTTTCGCTAGATAACTGCTGCACCACATTTTTCAGCTGATTAATCTCAGATTTGTATTCGTTAAGCTGCTTTCGCAGCGTTTCCATTTCGATCTGTGAATTCACATTGCGCGTCGGATTATGCACAATGGCCTAGTTGTTGAGATAAATTACAAATAATAAGTAAACAAAATGAAAACAAAGTTTGAAATAAACTAAAGAATAACTAAATGCTACACAAGACACTTAAGGACAAATTAACTATTGACAGATAAACTACACTTTTTATATAACTTACAACCTATTTTATTAGATTGGTTGACCCATAGACAAGGAATGCTAACAAATGGTTAGAATAGTAGTCTTTATGTCCGTAAATAGAAACATACGCAGCTAGACACTTCATTGACAATTAGTCCTCTTCAGTTTAACAGAAACTGTTGTTAAGCTTGAGTATGTTTTGGCGCATTGAGTTTACCTGCTGGGCCATTTCCGGCACAGGGGCATAGTCATCATCGCTGGCTACCGGATCGTAGATTGGCTCATCATCCGAAAGATTGGGATCATGCACACTCTGCTCCAAAGAGCTGCTGCAAATAGTGGAGTTCTTAACATACGGCAACAATTGCGTTGCCAACGGTGCATCCAACGGCCGTAAGTTAGCCATATTCTGGCGTCGCAGTGCATCAATTAGCACATCATTTAGAAGACCGGCAAACTCCGCGCGGTTAAAACGTGCCAGTTTCTGGCGACCCTGCTTGTTGTTGGGTTCAATTAATTAGTAAGACTTTGTAACTCTATAGAAACTAGTTCATACCTGATTACGAGTGGCACTTAAAAACGGGTTTGCTGGCAAAAATGGTACTGTCGCATGATCAGCATTAAGAGTACTGGTGGACCAAACTGTAATATAAACAGATTCAAAGTTAAATTAGTTACTAAATTTCATACACTTTTCGTTTAAATTATGAAAACACTTGATAGGAGCAACATTGCACAAAGCCCTGTAAACGAGTGCACTTAAAAAAAAAAATATTAGAGCGCTTATTGCCATTTTGATTTAGATTCAGTAATCAAAAAACGATTTGAAATTAACAGTTTTCTCTGCTAAATATTCAATCCAATTATTTTATAATTACCAAGAATTCGATTTAAAAATAAAAGACGACAAGCAACGTTTTTATAAAAATTTTGATTGGGATTCAATCGAGAATTGTTTTGTTAAAGGTTAAACTTTCATTGCAACCATAAAGACTCACAGCACACATAACGATATACCCAATGCCGTCAGCAGAATGTTTTTGGAGAATCAATATCCTATATTCACTTTTTTCATAATATAAACTGCACAATGAATTCTGTTTTCCACCTACTATCCACATGCATTTACAACCGTAAAATGCAAGGGTTCAGGCAGTTTCCTAGTCTATAATTTTTTATTTTTTGCCTTTAAGATACTTTTGAATCAAGATCACGGACAAACTTTGATATGCTTTTTACTGTTTTTGTACTCGATACCGAAGGTAAAGAGTATATTGGGATGTGCAATGTCCGTCATGGTGTCCTTCCGTCTGTATGAACGCAACTTTTATCCAGACTCTTCAAGCTACAGAAACTTTGCAAATATGGCATAGTAAATAAAAGTGTCAATATTGGAGTTCTGCGATAACTGGGGGGCTGGAAAATCGATAATTTTGATAGCTCAAAATCGATAAATCTCCATATTTCGCACGCCCTAACAGCTAGAACTACCAAATTTGAAAAGAAGATGGCTACTAACAATCCCCAAAAAACTTTATCAACAATAATGGAGCCACGCCCACCATTCCGCCAAACCCCCCCCCCCCCCAACCACAGTTGAAATTAAAAAACGCCTATATATTCCACCGTTTTTGACCTAGAGAAATCAAATTTGGTGCGAAGATAGGTGATGAAGAAACCCTAAAAATTTGGATACCACTCTGAGCTAGAGTCACCAAATTTGGTAGAAGGACAGCAATTGACGTCCCAAAAACCTGCAGCAAAAATTTGGATGCCACGCCCCCTATACTGCGCCCAGCCACTTTTCACCACCTTTATTTATTTATTTATTTGTATGTTTGTTCCTAACGCTACAAGTTTAAGAACTTATAATTTAGTGCGCCAGTCATTACAATCTTATAATTTTTGTTGGCATTTTCCATAATTTTATAATTATTATTACTATTATAATTATTATTATTGTCATTATTATTATTTTTATTATTATTATTATTATTTTTAAATTCTTACTCTGTAGTGTGCTTTTAACTAATTAGTAAATTGAGATGCGTTTCTAATGGTCTTTAATTGAGTTGGTAATTGGTTCCAAAGGCGAACAGCCCAGATGTAAAACTTCCTTTCAGAACAGGCAAGCTTTGTTCTTATACAAACTATATTACTGGTTCTTTGGGACGTGCTAAATCTAAGATTGACAAAAAGATACTCAGGCTGCTGGGTATATATAATTTTATGAATAAGAATTAAAATCTTATGGTTAATGAGATCAGTTAAATTTAAATCAAATAATTTACTTGCATGGTTGGTTATATGTTCGTTTCTTCTTAGATTAAATACATAGCGAACAATGTTATTAAACGCCACCTTTAATTTATTTTGACTAGCTAAACTGCCTTTGCCAAAAATCTCAATACCATACATTAGTATGGGTGCAACAATTGCTTTTGCGATGCACAGTGGTTGGGCTTGTATGGAGCCGCGGCCATAAATACTTCCCATTGAGATATCGATATGAAATTTTTACAAAAAATCTAGAAAAATATTTTAAATATATTGTACAAAAATTGGCCACATCGGACGACTATATCCTATAGCTCCCATAGAAACGATCGGGAAAATTTTGTTATTTTAACTTTATTTTTTTTCATACTAAGAACTGTATAACAAAAACATAAAAGGGATTGCAAAACTCAATGACAAGCCCTTATAAATGTAGATATATATCTATGTGTATATATATATATATATACATGTATATATTATGAAAACTAAAAATAAATTAAAAAAATAAAAATGTACACTTTTCATATTGTTTCGTCAAGTAAAAGAATCGTTGACTGTAGTAGCGTAGAATTATGGTTATATGTAAGTTTTCTTTGACCACTAAGAAAGGGATCAGAGCTTAAAAGCAATCAGTTCATCAAATCCGTGTTTGAGGCAACGCGTGAAATTTTGCGTGTATGTTGCATACGGAACTTTTTAATATCTCGAATTCTGGCCTCTGCGGCTTCTTCAGAAAGCTCGCCAATTGAAACCAAGGAATGTTTGATAATATCAGGAGCGTGGAGTAAAACTTTATGGACTGTTGGAGGGAGATAAAACCAGGCATACTTTTCAATCAACTGCTTTGCGGTTTCGAGAGCATAGTCCCCAAATTTTGCTGGATTAATCTTGTAGCCCGAAGACATAGCTTGCAGCAAAGTTGATACTCTGATTATTATGTCTTTGTCAATTCCAGTAATTACGGCAGATATTTCCGGATTATTGAAAAACTTCCTGGCTGTGTTGCCATCATTCGAATTTCCACTTCCTCCAGTCTTAGGTTTATCTACTATCAAACCCATTTTTACTCTGAACTCGTTTTGAATATTTGTTTTCCGTATTAAAATCTTCCGTTTTGCCTCTTCTGATCGGATTTGCCATATTTTTTCATCCAATCTGTATGATACGTGAAGAAAGTACTCAAAAAATCGAATATACGCATGTAATGGTGACAGCCCGAACTCAAAACGTTCCTCGTGAACTGCTTTTTGTGAACAATATTCTATGTTGTTCATTTCGGTTGGCTTGGCATTACATTTATAGAATTTTGTAGAAGTGGTTTCGCTTAAAGCATTACAAACTTTGCCATCAACCATGGTAAGTTGCAATGAGTGTTCGATTTCAACTGTTCGATTTCCTATTGCAACTGTGCTACATTGTAAGAGGTCAATCTTATTTTCAATGTACATCTCTTCATCAATGCAGAGCTGAGTCGTTTCCTTTTTAAACTGAAATCGAATTGGTCGGCAATATCGGGTAGATGATGGTCGTGGATTCTTCCAAATAATTTTGGGCTCGTCCGACTTTGTAACTAGTCTTAGGGGCACATATGATGTAACAAACACTGTATTATCGGCTAAGTAGCTATCCATACTCGTCTGTTTGTATTCTGAATGTCCACTACTACCATCGAATCCCCATTTTCCGATTAAAATTAGATGATCATCATTTACATCGTTGATAACTTCATTTTGAAACGGGATAGAAACTATATAAATTGAAGTGAAAAATTGTATACAAACACAAACGACGAAAACAAAAGCAACACCACAAAACAAGGGAAGAGCAACTGATCGTGTTGCAAATTTAACCTTGAAAAATCGTAAGACGTCTTTAGTCTTTTTATGTATACACACAAATCCGCAACTTTCCGCAGCCAAACTTTACGTTTCTAATATCTGAAAACATAGACAAATACAATGATAATACACACAATGGGGGGATCGGGGGGGAACACAACTAAATCTCCAACTAAACATAAAAAAGACGTTCACAAAATACACAAAAAATATTAAGTCGATTTTGTTTATTTCACTAGAAAAACTTAATGACAAATATAAAATGATTATATATTTTTTAAAGTAAATACCTTCAGCTTCAAAATGCATTTTAAATAATTAAAATCGGATAGCTCTAGCGAATGTTTGACCACTTTGAAATGCAATTTTGTTGTGCCAAAAATCTTGCTAAACTCCGGTGCGCTGCAAGAATGTACACATGATCACGCTTTGCATTCTATTTTTAGAAAGTCCCGTTAGTTTTCCACACAAAACCGGTTTGTTATCAAGAAGTTTGGACATTAAAGAGACAATTTGTGTACATTGCGTCCAAATATTTTGTGATAGATTTTTTGATTTTTGGCCTATGAACGCAACCACTGTGCGATGGTAGTCTTAATGCTGACTGGCAAGAAACGTTGGGTTAAGGAAAGTTGCCTAAGGGCACCGTAGACTTTTCCAACAGTTTTATTTACATGATCCGTCCAAGAAAGTGTTTTGTTCAATATTACGCCTAAATTATCAGTTTTATCTACATAATTAATTTCAACTCCATCTATAATAAGCTTGTTTAAGTTACTTGTGCTCAAAAGCTTCTTATATATTAAGAGGCATTTAGATTTTGCTGGATTTAAGGCCAGCCCGTTTTCTCGTGCCCATTTACTAACAGATATTAAATCAGTATTACACATATTTATACATTCATTTATTTGACATAATGAACGACTCGCATACATTTGAACATCATCAGCATACATATGGACTTCACATCTAGACAAAACAGCGGGCAAATCATTTACATATATCGTAAAAAGTAGCGGCCCTAGTACCGATCCCTGCGGAACACCCCTAGCAACATGTCTATAGTTCGATTTGTTATCAGCCACAACAACAGCTTGCCTTCTGTTAGTGAGGTATGAACGTAATAGTTTTGTAGCTGTTGAGGAAAAATTGAACATCTTGTGCAACTTTGTCAATAGTATCTCGTGGTTTACCGTGTCAAAAGCTTTACTAAAATCAAGAAGTGTCAGAAACGTGACTTCACTATTATCCATGTGTTTTCTTATATCTTCTATTATCTTTATAAGTGCTCTAGTACAGCTTCTGTTTGATCTAAACCCCGATTGTTTTTGACTTAAGAGTAAATTTAGCTCAAGGAACTTTTTTATTTGTTGTGCAATTAGCTTCTCAAAAACTTTTGATAAGAAAGGCAGTATTGAGATTGGTCTGTATTCATGACCTCTCTTAGGGATTGGGATAACTTTAGCAACTTTCCACTGGTCGGGAAAAGTACTTGTTGTGATTGCCGTATTAATTATGTGCGTAATATAACTAAGTATATGTGGTAATATGATTTTAAGAAACTTTGGATTAAGGTCATCCAATCCTATAGCACTAGATTTAATTAATGACATAGCTGACAACACCTCAAATGGACTGACACACATAAAATCAAAAACGTTACTACAATTATTGAACGACACAGAACTTAGATATGTATTACAGTTAGTCACAGGTACATTTAACTCAACAAATTTATTATTTAACTCATTTACATCCACCTCACTATCCATCTCTACTTTCGCTCTTCCTATGCCCAATTTTTTTATGTTTTTCCATTTCTGTGCATTTGTTATTGCACTTTCAAACCCATCACTAAAATATGCACGCTTAGCATTATCAATCATTTTATGTACACTTCTTCTACTACTTTTGAAAATATTATATAGGTTGTCAGTTTTATATCGTTTCCACTTTTTACAAACTTTGAGCTAGAGTCACTGCCACTAGTGTCACCAAATTTGGAATGAAGATAGCTTTTTGGCATCCCCATCTGCATCAAACAATCTACAATCTTTGAGGTAGCGTACACCCCTGGAATCCACACCCCTTTGCAATCAGGTCTTTTTTTATCGGAAGAGAAGCAAAGCCTAGCTGTCGTGTTTTCTTGTGAGTTTCGAGTTTCTGTTCAATATTTAAAGTTATATTGTTTATAAAATGAACAACACTAAACAACACCTGTTTTGCATAAGCTAATAGGTATTAAAAAAACACAACATTTAAATATAAGTACAAAAGTAAAAATTTTTGCCATATAAATTGTTGCGCGAGCGCAAATAAAACTATAACAACAAGTGCAAAGAGCATCATAGACCGACATCATAAATACTCACCCATAAAAACTGCACTGAGTATACGGCGTACAAAGCGCACGAAAAACACTCAATAACTTACAAAATACACTCAATAACAATATCGAACAAAACAAAACATACCAGCATGGCACCCATCACAAAGCGACAGCGTAGGAACTCTCTCGGCGAGATAAAAGCCAGGAAGCCCATCGCTGGGGCTGCAATCCTCCAGCTCATTGCTCAAAGCTTTGATCAGCAAGCTGGCGTAATCTCGGCGAAACTACTGGAGGGCGAGGAACGCATACTAGCTGTGCTCAATGCCAGGCTAGACAGCATGATTGCGGATTTGGAAGGCCTGACGCGACGCGTCCAAAAACTGGAGGAAGATGCTGCTGAATCGCAGCTGCTTTAAGCTAAGTTGGCCGCCTTGGAGGCCAAGCTTAGTGCCCAGGCTAACGGAAGTAAAGCCACTGAGCTAGGGCTGCATGGCGTGCCGCTGTTAGAGGGAACAATGTTTAATCACACCGGCGCTGAGGCTTCGCGACATTTTTCGGGTCAGACAATCTGATGCGACGGTTGCTGACCCCACAATATTAATCCGTTTCGACAAGATAAATTTAGTGCGTGCGGCAGGTCACTTTAGGCGCAAAAACAAACAACAACTTGGCCAACACCTAGTAGGTATAGAAACACGAGGTATCGTCCACATTTACATAAACGAGCAACTAAGCAAGGACAATTACATCTTCAAAAAAGCGATAAAAAGGAAAAAGCAAAAGCAGCTTACGGAGAGAGGAGAAGTGATATGCATAGAGAGTGCAAAACTGCTCTCTCAACTACGCGCTAAAAGCTTAAAGCTTTTGCTTAATAGTTGTTGTTGTTTTTAAGTCTGTTCTCTTAGATGTTTGGTGTAATTTTTATCTCTTAATCTTAGCTTTATCAACCAGAGAAACTTGGAAAACATTTAACAGTATGGGTGTTGGAAAAAAGAAACCTGTGATATGAGATGACGCAGATGTAGATTAACTTATCATCAAATTTGTTAACTTAAATGTTCCAATTGTTGTAAGTAATCCGTACGTTAATAGTGTGCCATTAAGCAACTGTAGAATTTGTTTTAAATTTTTATGTGTTAGGCTGGCCGCACACTGGAGCCGACAAAACATTTTTGATTGGTCTTTGTCAGTCTGACAAGAAAACATTTTTATTGGTATCTCTCACCAAAGCCAACATCTTACGACAAACATTTTGTTTTTATTGTTTTGTCGGCTTCGGTGTGCGATACAATCAAACACAATTTTACTACTGCTCAAAATGTCAAGTAGTTCGGACGAAGAAATTATTGCAGCGCTGTATCAATACATAAAATTTTGTGAAGGTCACGAATCGACTAAAATGTATTGGGTACATCCGTACTGCAGAATTGTCGACCAGCAGGCCAAGCAAGAAGTGTAACGGACGCACATGACAAATTTTAACCTTTTTAGGTTGCAGCTAGCCAGCCGCTTGTCGTAAAATTGACTGGCCGCTGAGTGCTGCAAATCTGTGATCGTTCTGTCGATCACTGGGTCGTAAAGCACCGTTATTTTCTCTACAGCAGACAAGAGCCGTAGCAAATAAATAAAACAAGTAGAAACGTTGCAGTCGGACGCACCCGACTGCGGTATACTCGATACCAGTAGTAAAACAGATTAAAAGAGAGCTGATTGCAATGGTGTGTGGATACGGCAGGGGTGTAGGCTGCCTCAAAGATTGTCTGGTGCAGATGGGGATGCCAAAAATCTATCTTCCTCCCAAATTTGGTGACTCTAGCTCAAAAATAGTAAAATTTGTGGGAAGGGGGGCTGTGGTTGGTAAGGGGGGGCGTGGCATCCAATCTTTTGCTGTAGATTTATTTATGATGTCAATTGCTATCCTCGAACAGAATTTGGTGACTCTAGCTCAAAGTTAGTAGAATATGGTAGAAGGGGGGCTAGGTGCTGGGGGCTGGTATGGGGGGCGTGGCATCCAAAGTTTTGCTGCAGATCTGATTGTGATGTTAATTGCTATCCTCATACCGAATTTGGTGACTCTAGCTCAAAGTTAGTAGAATATGGTGGAAGGGGGGCTGGTATGGGAGGCGTAGCGTCTAAAGTTTTGCTGCAGATCTATTTATGATGTTAATTGCTATCCTCATACCAAATTTGGTGACTCTAGCTCAAAGTTAGTAGAATATGGTGGAAGGGGGGCTGGGGGAAGTATGGGTGGGGGCGCCATCCAAAATTTTTGGGTTTCTTCACTTCCAATCTTGGCACCAAATTTGGCGGCTCTAGCTCAAAAGCTGTGGAAAATATAGGCACTTTTGATTTCAAAATGCAAGGGGCTAGGGAACGGGGTCGCGTGGCTCCAAATTTTTGATGCAGTTTTTTGGGGATCGTTAACAGTTATCTTCCTACCAAATTTGGTGACTCTAGCTTTAACTCTTTGGAAAATACACGCATTTCCGTTTTTAGTGAAGCATTGGGGCGGTTTGGGGCAGCTTGGGCAGTATGGATTGGCGTGGCATCCAAAGTTTTTAAGCATTTTTTTGAGGTTGTATTCACCTATCTTGGCACAAAATTTGGTGGTTCTAGCTCAAAAACTGTAATAGATATAAGCATTTTTGTTTTTAAGCTGCGAGGGGGCTGGGGCCGGAATGGGTAGGTGGGGCCCCAAAACTTTGATGCAGTTTTTGGGGGGTCGTTTCCAGTTATCTACCTACCAAATTTTGAGACTCTAGCTCAAACACTTTCGAAAATACACGCACTACCGTTTTTAGCGAAGCGTTGGGGTGGTTGAGGGCGGATAGGGCAGTATAGATGGGCGTGGCATCCAAAGTTTTTATGAATTTGATTGGGGATCGTCAACACCTATCTTGGAACCAAATTTGATGGCTCTAGCTCAAAAACTGTAGAAGATATGGGCATTCATGGGGTTAAACTGCGGGGGGCTGGGGGCGGTATGGGTGGGCGTGGCTCCAAAATTTTTGATGCAGTTTTTTGGGGATTGGTAGTAGCTATTTTCTCCCCAAATTTGGTAGTTCTAGCTGTAAGGGCTTGCGAAATAGCTGCATCTATCGATTTTGCGTTATCGAGTTTATCGATTTGCCAGCCCCCTAGTTATCGTAGAGCTCCAATCTTGACACTTTAATTTACTATGCCATAGATAAAGAGATTTGCAAAGTTTGAAGTCTCTAACTTGAAGGGTGTGGAAAAAAGTTGCGAACATACGGACGGACAGACGGACAGACACCATGACGGACATTGCACAAACCCAATATACTCTTTACCTTCGGTATCGAGTATAAAAAATAACGACAGCACAACAAAAAAGTACGGAGTAGCATTTTCAAACGCTGGTTAATATGCAATTGCAGGTTTCTTGGTTTGGAAATATATTTTTGTCGTAGCCATACATATTTCCAGCCAACAGCATTCGACAAAATTAAAACATTTGTTGGGCTTTGTGATATGCTGTTTTGCTTGTTTGATTCGGTGTGCGTCAAGAAAACATGTCAAAACATTTTGTTGCCTTTGATGTGCGTGGTCCGTATGTAACTCTATATAAATTCGGCATTCGACAATGTTTTCTCAAAACATTTATAATGTTTTTATCTTTGTTGGCTCCGGTGTGCGGGCAGCCATAAGAACCAATGCATTTATGTTAGATGCGACACACCAAAACATAGAAAAACATTTTGTCTGCTTCGGTGTGCGGCCAGCCTTAATCACTATGATGTTCTGCATGCATTACTTAAAATTAAATCGAACGGTATTAGCTTTGATAACATAAGCCCAAAATTCATAAATACTGCTATTACGTCATCCACATTCCCAGAGCAGTGGAAATTGGCAAGAATAATACCCATTCCAAAGCTAAACAACGAGTTTAGGCCAATTGCTATATTGCGGTTCTCGTCTAAAGTACTAGAAAAACTTATGGCAGGATTGACAACTTAATAACTTCCTAAACATAAACTCACTTCTGAGTAGAAAGCAATCTGGCTTTAGGGTGAATATGAGTGGTAAAACGGCGGTTTTAAAGGTAGTTAAGGACATTCGGGCAGGAACGGATAATAGTGACGTAACGGTGCTTACACTTCTAGACTACAGCAAAGTATTTCACACGGAAAATCACGAAATTCTCTTGACAAAGGTAAGAAGAATGTTTTATTTTACGCCAACCGCAATAAAATTAATGTCCTCATACTTAAAATATTGGAAACAAGCAGTTGTAGCTCAGAGTGCGACTTCAAGCTTAATTTTAGTAACTTGCGTTGTCCCGCAGGGATCTATACTACGACCTGTCCTTTTCTCAATCTATATTAACGATTTACCGAGTGCCCTGTCCAACTGTGCAGATGTATGCTGATGATTTTCAAATGTATGTCAGTCGTCTCATTAGTCAAATAAACGAGTGTATTAAGTGTTAACTGTTAAGTGTTATAGGGTTTCCTCACTGGCACTTTACATCAGCATTTACAGCAATTATCGATAACTAGACGGAGACCTGTCCTCATACACTGCATCACCGTCTGCATCTTGGTGACTGTTTACAATTATAAATTGTGTGTTCAGCTAGCAAGAAGTGTAAAATTATTATTGTTTTTATTATGGATCCGATTTTACTATCTGTTTTGGAAAACGACGCTAAAGTGGAGGCGCAGTTAATGTTTAATTTACGTGGGTCGTCGAGCTCATCGTTAAATAATACAGAGAGCGTTCGTAGCGTGTGAAAATATGTACGTATGGCATATTAAATTGAAAAATTATGCATTAAATTTAATGAAATTACATAACATGATATGGAATCGGTCTTGAAGTTTTTGGGAGCGCGATGTACCACAAAACTCGAACGAGTTTTTTAAAGAAAGTTTTAGGTGTGAGAGGAGAGTTTATGACATGCTGGTAGCTCGGTTGCCTGGGCTGGCAAAGATAGAAACCACGTTTCGCCAGGCTATTCCCCTCGATAAGCGCATAGCCGTTGCTTTATACACGTTGGGATCGTCTGCTGAGTACCGAACAGTTGGAAGACTGTTCGGTATTTCAAAAACTATGGTTGGATCTATTCTCATTGATTTTTGTATGGAAGTTATTTCCAAGTTGGCAGACGAATACATGCCACCGAACTTCTTAACGCAAGATAAATTGGTTGACTGCGTGAAGGGCTTCGAAAATCTGGGATTTCCCAATTGGGATTCCAAATCCAAATAAATAATTGCAATTGTAATATGAAGCATTCGTTTATTTATTTATTTATTTAATGTCAGCTATGAGCAGCTGACAAATCAAAATTAGCTATAATTATAATATTAAAATAATATAATACAAAATAAATAATTATAATATCTGAAATAAAGTTCAAAATTAAGATAAAAAATTTAAAAAGTTAACGTTAAAGCTCTGGGAAATTCAACATAAAAATAAAAATAACTGGTCCAACATTTGTTGCGTGGATTGGGAAAACCCCAGAAAAACCCAATCAGACCAGTGGAAGATTATTGATTAGTGGCTATGATTAGATAAGGCAGAAAGGATAGATCGTTTTAGTACTGGAATTGAGGTCTCCAAAGAATTACGGGAATAAAGCCGGTTAAAGTCTGAACAAATAACACGAAATGGTTCATGAATTAAATAGTTGCTCGAGCACCGATCGAGGCTAAGTGGTGTGAAATTACGTGTGGATCTAATGGGAACATTTAATTTTATTTGACTTAGAAGAACTGATGAGTCGATTTCACCATTAAGTAGATTAGTGATAAATACTACACCATGCATAATTCTACGGTTCAACAGGGAAGGAAGATTAGTTAAAAGAAGTCTACTTGAATATTGGGGTAGGTCTATCCCAGGAACCCAGTTAAAACTTCTAAGCGCAAACAGAAGAAATTTCCTCTGCACAGATTCAATTCTATCCTGGTGAATCCCGTATTGCGGGGACCACACACAAGATCCATACTCCAGGATGGGACGTACCAATGATGTATATAGCGTTTTAGTGGTGTAGGGATCATCAAACTCTTTTGACCACCGCTTGATGAAGCCAAGTACATTTATGGCCTTATTGACCATCGACGATATGTGAGAATCAAATTTTAATTTGCTATCAAGAATGATGCCTAAATCCTTAATTTCAAAAACGCGGACAAGAGGACAAGCATCAAGCACGTATTGAGCAGTATGTGGGGTACCTCTACAAAAAGTCATGATTTTACATTTTGAACAATTTAAATTAAGTAAGTTATAACGGCACCAAGCCGACAGTGCTCCCAAGTCCGACTGTAGCAAGTTACATAGAGAATCGTCATTATAGGTGAAACATAGCTTTACATCATCAGCAAACATATAAACACGAGAGTTAGAAATAACAGCAGGAAGATCGTTAATAAATAGATTAAATAGCAATGGTCCCATGTGACTCCCCTGAGGAACACCAGAGGTAACAAAAATAGATTTGGAAACAGAAGATTTAAAAACTACTTTTTGTGTTCGGCCACACAAGTACTCAGAAAGCCACGACAGGAGTTTAGCTGGAAATCCAATAATATTTAATTTTTGAAGCAACAAAGAATGACTAACAGAATCAAATGCCTTACTAAAATCTGTGTAAACGACGTCAGTTTGCATTTTGTCCTGAAACCCTTTGATAACAAGTGAGGTGAACTCAAGAAGGTTGGTGGTAGTAGATCTTCGCCTAACAAAACCGTGTTGATATGGGGATAAAATTTAACTACATATGTGCTGCAATTGGGAGCATATAATTTTTTCAAAGATTTTCGGAATGGCAGACAGCTTAGATATTCCCCTATAGTTTTTAACGTTGGACTCAGAAGAATTTTTATGAAGTGGAATAATAAAAGATTCCTTCCATATACCAGGAAACACAGCTGAGTCAACTGACAAGTTAAATAATTTGTGTAAGGGTTTACAAAGTGAGTCCGCACAATATCTAAGTATACAACCTGGCACTCCGTCAGGACCAGGCAAGAAGCCGGGTTTGATAGAGTTAAGGTCGCCTAGCAGCGTACACTCAGTTATAACTGGGACATAAATGCAGTTTGACGCTTGAACTTGAAAGGGATAGGAATTATTGCAACTATATGAACTCGATGAGTACACAGATTGAAAATACTTAGCAAAGAGATCGGCCACTGCCTGATCGGAATTTGCTTTTGTTTTTTCAAGGTAAACCGAGTATGGCAAGCAAGAAGATTTACGTTTAGAGTTAACAGATTTAAAAAACTGTTTCGGATCGCGGGAAAAGTTTGATCTGCAACGATTGAGATAATTGTTATAACAAATAGTGTTTACGGAAATAAAATTCGACTTTGCAAGTATATACGAGGATAAATCTAAAGTATTTCCAGATCTTTTAAATTTTTTATAGGATCTTGTTTTCACGTTTTTTAATTTTGATAGTTCCCTCGTAAACCAAGGTGGTTTATTTTCACTTAAAGGAACAGTGAGGGGAACACATATATCCAAATACGAATTCAAAGTCCTGTAAAAAATGGCAATTGCAGTTTCTATATCAGTACAAGAATAGAGTTGAGACCAATCAGTATGCTGTAGAAGGTCATTCAATTTAGTAAAGTTAGTTTTACGAAAACATCGGGTCTTTAAACAATTGTTAGTTGCTGATCTATGGTTAAAAAGTTCAAATGAAAGTTCTAAAGTTGGATGGTAGGTATCTTCAGGAAGCACTAGAGGGGATACTCTACTAACATTACTACAATCAGAATCAGAAACGAATATCAAATCTAACATTTTATTACTACTGTTATGCACCCTGTTAACTTGTGATAGGCCTAACTCTAAAAGACCGCCGATAAAATCATCAGAAGTGGCCGGTAATTGCGCCGAAGATGTGTCATTCACAGACCATACAACATTTGGCAAATTAAAATCACCAACCACTATAAGTTGATCCACATCCGTCAACAACGACGACACAAGCTGCAGGGCATTCAGATGGGATATGTAAATGTTAATATCAGAATTGGGAGGAATATATGAACAAGTAACATATAGTGAGCGGCCTCTAAATAATGTTTTAACACATATGAACTCAATATCCGGATGATCATGAGATTGAATCTGTTCAGAGGTAATACAAGAATCAACAGCAATGAGAACACCGCCCCCCTTGCGGTAGGTGCGATCGCATCTGTAAAGGTTATACTTATTAGGCAAAACGGAATAATCAGATATATCAGGTTTTAACCAGGTTTCTGTCAGTGCAACTATCTGAGAATCAAAGGATAAGCTGTTTACATAGAGTTTAGAAAGTTTAGAGTTAAGGCCTCGAACATTTTGATAGGCCAAGCTAACTATTTTTGTTAGTTTTTTGCCGCCGAAGTTGAGGCAATAGGGTGGCTAACAGTTGGTGCACTACTGAACCTACTATCGTTGTTATTAATTTTACGCCTATTCACATACTCCTTTACAATAAGCTGCGGTGGCCAAAACTTTCCAGAACAAATTGTCGAGAAAAGTTCGGGCGGAACACTCAATTTGAAAGAAGATATGGTACGGGCTTGTTTAAACTTAAACTTTTCAACAGTTATAAGTGGTGAGTCAATTTTACTTTTAATGTAGGCACTAACATCATCCAACGAAGTGTCGGACGCTAGCCTAGACACGAAAATAAATTTTTTCAAAGGCACAACAACAAGAGGCTTGTGAGCCCCCGGTGTACTTTCGGTAGGCTTAATAGGCACACAAGCTGTTTGAACAGAAAGCTCGGATGTTAAAATCGGGGAAAGATTAGTGTTTGGATTTCTTGCCGGCGAGTTAAAATGCATTAACGGGCTAGCAATTGAACCCGTTGGGGGATTAGTGACTGGTACCAAAAGGGGAGTGGTGACCAAGACTGGAGGAACAATGAGCGGATTAGGCCGCGAAGTCTTTTTACGCTTCGGCGAATTACTTAACAACTTGCCTTTTTTGAAGCTCGACTGCAACTCTTTAAAGGAAGTATGCAGGTTATTAAATGCAGTATGCATTGTATTAAAACCTGCATATGTCTGTCTCATAAATTTAAATTTATGTATTTTCTGGTTACAGATGGTTGCCACATTGAAATCAAACCGCCGGCAGAGCACGCAGTTGACTACCGAAACTAAAAAGGTTGGTACTCAACTGTATTGTTTGCTCTGGTCGATTATCGGTAAGTCTTTGCATAGTTATTATATAAGTAACCAAGTATAGTTACAGATTCACGTACATAAATGTTGGTGTACCTGGCCGAGTTCACGACTCTCAAAGTTATGAGCAATCCTCTTTTAAGAGTTTAATAAGTGCGTCGACTTTATTCCAGGACAATGCAAAACAAATCTGTGGAGCCAAGATTCCTGTTTTCATTTTGGGGGACTCGGCTTTCAGGTTCACAACACCAGTCATGAAGCCGTACCCCTTCTATTTAGAGGCATCCGAGGAACAACGTGCGTTAAATTACAACCTCGCAAAAGTGAGGAGAGTTGTGGAGAATGCTTTCGGGCAACTCAAAGCGCGCTTTCGTCGCATGGGAAGGGGATTAGAAAATGCCCAAGAAAACAACAAATACATAATAATATGCTGCTGTATTTTGCACAGCTTTTTTAACACTAACATGTGCAATATACAGGACAGTTGGCAAACGGATGTGCCGGTGGACAGATCGCAGCCTGATCAAGCTGCACAACTCGGTAATATCAACGATGTTGCCGAAAATATAAGAAAAATTCTAGCAACATATTTTCATAATAATACTTAAATAAAGTCATAAATTTATTCTTAATAAAGTTGTTTTATTTAATAATCATCGCTCCATACATATCTAATTAATTCTGCTGAAAGAGTTGCAATGAGTTATTTTTGTGAGTATAATAATTAAATTCATTTGATTTTTACCGCTTGCCATTTTCAATTTCAGTTTTGCAGTAAACAAGTGAATAGTGGTGTCACTTTGCCGTCGATAGTAGAAATTATCGTGCATTACACAGATATTTTTTAAGTATCGAGTTACACGCGATGTACATGCATCTCGGCACTATCTCCTATATCTAGCACCCATACAATTTGTATGGGAGATGCTTTGCATCATCGCTCATTATGCGAAGATGCATGACGCAAACCTAATGAGGACAGGGCATTAGTCGGGAGAGCCCGACTAGAAGAAAACCTGAACCCAGTTGCAAGAAATATTTTACTCTTTCCGCCATATCTCAGAGAATACAAGAGCTAAAGACTTCAGATTTTGAATATAAGTTCTCCTATACCATAAGCAAAACAATTTTTTTTTTTTAATTATCGATATTTACTCTGTTTTTCGATATACACATGGAATCGATTACAAAAATATATCGACTTTGGAAAATGTAAAAATGGGGGTTAAAAGAATGGGTAACGAACTTTTTCTGGTATAGAACTTTTCTTAAAATTTCGTCTAAATCGGTTAAGAAATACCGGAGATATCGTTAAGTCAGTTTTAAGTTTTGTTTATATTGATAATTATTTTGAATAGCTTAGCAAACTTTTAGGGCTCAAGAAGCAAACCGCAGTGAACCCTTCACTTATAGACTAGAGCCTTCTTACTTGTTTTTTTTTTGCGATCTACAATCATTTGCTGCAAGAATTTTTATCTATATCATCATCCAGAAATCAGAAGGGAAATTAAGCAGACCCCGAATTCGGATTAAGCCACCCCAAAAACATGTAGCCAAACAAACAATTGTGAATCGAAAAATTATCAGCCGTTTTTGAGAATCGTGTGGATAAATGTATAGATTAGTTGACATGCAAAAAACAAGTTATTTATGTTTGCACACTTCGTACAAATTATTTCGATAACAATCAATTAAGATTAGAAAAATAAAAATCAAAACCAATTTCGAACAGCCGTTCTCAAATTAGATCCATTTTCTGAATTTTCTATTTCCTGCACTTTTTTGATGTGTTAACATCTTTAGGCACGGGTAGCAAAATATCTCAAGTGAATACATGCACACAAAACACGCGTGCCGACTGAACGTGCCCATATACATATTCATCTGCCAGAAAATTAGTATGATGGTATTGGTGCAGCGGCAGCGAATAGCTGTAAAAGACGAGGTCTTGATACTCATAAGCTAACGAACATAACACGATGTGTCTGGTGTAGTAGTAGACGCTTTGTTATGTTTGCGCTCAGATGCAGAGAAGCAGCCGAATGAACCATGCAGCTCTGTTGTATATTTTATGCCCAAAAACATCAACACACGAAAACAAGAAATAACTATATTTAATTACAAAAAGTCAATTTTAAAACCATGCATAGAACATAAAGCATAGAGTTGGGTCAAACCTGCTCATTTTAGTGAACAAGTTTTTTATTTTAACTTTGATGTGTGTTTAAGCAGCGTTTGAAAATGCTACGCTGTTTTTGTTGTGCTCTCGCTACCGCTCTCATTTTGATTTAAAACTTAGCATAGCCAAAGCCGATCGAATAAAAAGTGGCTCTGCTCTACTTTGTAGTTTATTCGCGTTAAAATCTGTAACCGTAGTAATAGCAAAAAACGAAAAGCTTGGCTATGCTACGCCCGAGCGGTAGCCGAAAAAAAAAAAAATATCGAGATGAGAGCATAGCACATGAAAAATTTGTATGTACGGCTATTTTGTGTTTTTGTTGTTGCTGCAATTTTGTGATCACTCTTTTCATCGCGGGTTTGTAAATCACCGTTATTTTCTCTACACAAACAATGTTTATAACAGGTCGATGACACCATAAAGAAGCAATAGAGTCGATACAGACATGCCAAAATGCCTGTCCGGCTGAGAGAGAGCAAGAGATTTCAAAATTAAATATTAAACCCCAAATACCACGATTGTTTCATATAATCTTCCTGTTTCTTGAACACACATGTTATCGATAACAATTAAAATTTGCTGCGTTCAGGGAACTAAGCGCTTACAATACATGTTTCGAAATCGTTCGCTGAAAGCTCTGCTTAGGAAGCGAACTTCAAACATATTTAGTCAGCGGTCGCCATCTTTCTAAGCGTAAAATTTGTTCGCTTTTGCGCTAACTTGCAAATGGAACACTTTCGGATGAACAGAACCACATTCCAGGTAAAAATGTACATATACCATTTCGAATTTGTATAATCTTATACATGTGTGTCAACATTGCAGAGTTTGTTAAATGCTTCCAAACTAAGGTGTGCAACGCAAAGCACTGCGATCACAAGTTTTCAGCGATTAATACTAAGCGCTTAGTAAATAGCTTAATAAACGTTTAGTTCCCTGAACGCAGCCATTTGGATTTTTCATTTTAAATTTAGAACTTGTTTTGAAAACATTGATGTGGAATTGAATTTAAAGTTTTGACACAAGCATATAGTTTAGGATTCAGTGTATCTCCTTTTCTTTCTTAACTAGAGACTTTAATATTTAACATTATTGTAAGCACATTTTGTTTGGGTTTATGACTTTTTGAATACGAATTGCTTTTACTTACTCGCTTCACATTCACGTCGATCGACTTCGTCGTACAGATCCATGACAAGCTCTTCAAACATTTTGTTTGGCACCAACTGCAATTTTCCTCTTGCTATTTTTAATTGTTCGCTGATTTCTGCACTGTTTGTTTCCGGTATGATTAAATGGCGACCGCTCTGCAAATTGTAATTATTATTTTCAATTATAATTGTAAACACAATATTCTTACTGCATGATCGGGCTTCTTACCGCCCATAAACATGATGATTCGATCTGTAACATCATACATCACGTCTAGTAGACGCTCAGCAATGGTACTATGATTGTTGGCTTTGGCCAGCTCCAGAGGAGTTATGCCATTGCCATCTAATGCATTTAAATCTGCTCCATAGATAAGCAGCATTTCAATTTGCGATGCTTGGCCAAATTTTGCCGCCATGTGCAAAGGCGTGGAGAACTTCTCCTCATGATAGTAATTTGGATCGGCGCCTTGCACCAGAAAACGCAACGATGTCTCCAAATTGCTGGTGCGAACACTTGCATGCAGCTGCCTGCTTAGCTCTTGTTCTAGATTGCTGCCACCAACGCTTAATTCATCATCATCCTGGAGGCTGGGCTTTAAAACAAAGTTCAAACTAACATGTTTGGCCTTGATGAAATCCGATTTAGTTGGGTGAAGTGCGTCCTTGGGCGTGGGCTTACGCGAGCGTAGCACATGTTTGCCGCCAGATGAGTTCGTGCTACCATCCAATAGATGGTGCTCCCAGACGCTGTTGGCGCCATGTGCGTTGAGGGAATTAACGAAATTCAGTACCGAAGGCTCCCAATTGCCCTGACGTAACGACTTCACAATCGAAATGTGGCGACCCAAGCTCCGATGCACTGAACAACAATCAGCGCAAAGCAAAATGCCGCGGTTGATGGATGCCCAGGAAGGATCTTTAAAACATTATATAAAATCAATCAACAGGACAGGGATTGGTGATTAAGGATCAACAAGGCAGTTACCGCTAAACAATTAACTAACCAGTTGCTCCACAATCTCCGCAGACTTCAGTTTGAAGTCGGGATTTGTTGCGCGACATTTCAGTTGACGAGATGCACGCACTGTTAATTAAGGGCGTGAAGCTGTTTTGGATCTCTACACCTTCGGGCGCTATAAATAACTTTTTATGCGCTTCGATTATGCTGCTGGCGAAACACATTCATGCATTCTTTACCTAAATCAGGTAGCGATATACACAATTTATTATTAAGATATACTAGTGAGTGAGTCAGTGTGGAAAAACGATGACTGACACAGTATGTGCGCTAGTTGCTTATGGACTGAACGGTTCTAGGTCACAATCGAATCAGTTAAGTAAATTACTTTTAATTTAACGTTGCTCGCCTTATTGTAGCGGCACAACTTTGACAATTCTCCAGCAAAGCCAAACACAGTACAAGTGTACATACAAATAATGCATATGTATTTATAATCATAAATAACAGTGCTGCCACATTATGCAAGAAATATGAATTAATTTTTAATATTGCTCAAACAGAACATTGCATTATGGTGCAAGAAAACTTAGCTAATAAAATTATTTTTGCGGACTTTGTTTAAAATCTGCGTGGATATATTTTAAAATATTAAAATAAAACATTTTTTATACAACTGAATACAACTAAATGGTCTGGCAGCACCATTAATACACCATAGTGCTGTTTCGGTTCTGCCGGATCAACAGCTGTTAGCAATCACAGTTTAGTGTTCATTGAGAAAGGTAATACTGCACGTGCATAAATACAAGTAACATTTAGCTATATACGGAAAATTGGGATGCAAGTAACGAACTTATACACGTCTGTGGCTTGTAACCGCTCCACACAGTGTGCCGATTGGGGTCCCACTGGTTTGATTGCTTTTGGCGCCTGCAACGCTGTTGCTGTGCTGGATCCAAGAGTGAGTAGTCACACCAGATTTGTTAATCTCTTAATCAATTATTTATTTCAGCACAATGACAATTCAGCTAAGATATTGTTTACGCTAGTAGAGCACACAAAGTGCGTTAAGACGGTCAAATGGCTAGATGAGTATCAATTGCTTTCCGGTGCAGATGATGGCAATGCAGTTTTATGGCAACTGGGAGGGCATGGCTCCGAAAACCGTATTTTGCTCAAGGGACACGAAAGTAGCGTTAATGCTGTAGATGGTGTGCGTCGACAATGTGGTGTTTGGTTGTTAGCAACAGCTGCTTCTGACAACACTATAAAACTGTGGCACATGCAGCCTAGCAATGAAATCACTTGCTATCAAACTGTGCACCTGGCTGGCGACCTCTGTTTTTCTTTGCGCGTCATTATGCTGCCCAAAAGCGAACAAGTGCTTCTCGCTTTCAGCTCGGACGATGGATGCGTCTCCCTGTACGCAGAGCAGTTTAAGGGCAACGGTGACATAAGCTCTAAAAGGTTTGAACTGGTACACAAGCTGAGCGGCCACGAAGATTGGGTGCGTGCCTTGGACTTTGTCACGCTTGGCGATGATTTATTGCTATCCAGCGGTTCGCAGGATAATTTTATACGGCTTTGGCGCATTGCTTCGCGCTGCAAGCAGCAAGTTTGTGACAATCGCATAAGCACCTTGGACTTTAACACTGCAGATAGCGGGGAGATTCGCGTCGAGGAGAAAATCATTCAAGTGGGTGAAAAAACGTGGTATGCCGTCAGCTTGGAATCAGTGCTTTACGGTCACGAAGGTTGGGTCTATGGTGTCCACTGGCACAAAAATGCTGATCAGGGTATGTAAAAATTTATACAGTATGTACACAGTTGATGGCCTTTTTACTCTCGACATAACTTAACATAACATAACTTAAGAGTTAGCTGACTCAATCTACCTTGTGGCTCTTAATGTTGGCGTTTAACACTCAACATAACATTACCTAACAGACATAATTTAATTTTGAACCTGCAGGTTTCAGAATTAGCTTAAAATCTTTTGTTGAAAAGTGTTGAATTACGCGAAAATCAAACAGGTGATCGAAAACAGTCTTGCGAAGCGTTATTCAACTACTATTACACATCTTATTTTAAATGGATGAACAGCAATTAATAATTTTAATTCAATTTCATAGTTTAATTTATGACAAAAAGTCAAAAAACTATAAATATAATTTAAAAAAATAGGAGTTTGGTCTACAAATGCCAATTGTCAATATTTTTAATGCAGATATTGTCAATATGTGAGAACAGCGAAATTATACAGCACTGCCGCGCTGATTTATTAAAATAAGTTATGTCGAGAGTTAATGCAACTAATCCTTACGTTATTTTGAATTAAGTTTAGTTATGTCGAGAGTAAAAAGGGCTTATGGCCCTGTTACCCGATTTTAACTGAATTAAATTTTAATTGAACGTGAAAGTGAATTGGTTTATGATAACCAAGCGATTACCCAAACGTGAACTAAGTTTGAACCTAAAGATGAACATGAACATGAAGTTGAGCCGATTACCCTGAACATTAAATTTTTGACAAGCTGTTTGTCATTGTTTTAATATTTATTAAAAGCCAAGCCGCCTTTATATTTCCTTGCTTTATTGTGGAGGAAACAAACAAATAAGTTTATGCTCTTCCATTTTAAATCAGCTGTTCAACGTAATTGAAACGTAACTTTAACTGGAATATGAACTGGAACTAAAAATTGTGTTTTCTGCAGGTTGTCAATTCGATTCAATTCAGTTCGAGTTGAGGGTGACCAGCAAACAGTGTTTTACGCAGAGCTGTTAAGCTACGATTACGATTAGTAGTCAATTAACTTTTTGACACAACAAAATAAAGTCGATTGATTACGATTATTTTGTCAACTGGGACGACTACTATTCGATTACGATTACAAAAAACAAAATAATTGACAGGACTACTGAAAATTAGAATATATAATCAAATATGATCTAAAATAATCTAAATAAAATCCAACTAGTTCTTACGATTTTTTTCAATTATTTAAGTGGTTTTACCCTTTTTTGTAAAAATAAGTTTATAATTTTATCAGTGTGCTTCTGGGGATTTATTTGCTTTATGTTTGATGATCCAAAGGGGAAGACTAAGGGCCAATTTCTCAATGTCCGGTTAGCGTAACTATCCCATGTTTAGTCAAAATTGAGTTTCTCAATGTTCGTTTAGGGCTTAGCGTGCGATAAACTTAACCGATGCCTGAGTGCCGGCTAACATTTATCGTTCGTTAAAGGGCCGATATAAATATCGCTAAAACCATCGTTAGGCAATTACCTGATTCAAGCCGACACTTGTATATGTTTTATTATTATACAAAATATTTTGGTTTGACTTCACAAGAACATTAACTGCATGCTTCTCAGCAACCGAAACGTTGTTCTTACGTTGGCGCTTATATATTTTAGCCGCGCTCAATAAAATTAATGTTTTAAGCATTTGTTTCGAATTTGACAGTCACAAAACAAAACAAATACCACACCAAACAGGTGATTTCCTCGTAATTAGTTGGCAGCACCATTAGAGCGATAGTATCTGAACGAATAAGGTTAACTTTGCATTGAGAAAACCAAACTGATTTAGCACGAGCATTAAAATTATGCCGAGATTAACTAATTGACACTTTAACTGGACATTGAGAAACCGGCCCTAAATGACTAAGGGCCGATTTCTCAATGTCCGGTTAGCGTAACTATCCCATGTTTAGTCAAAATTGAGTTTCTCAATGTTCGTTTAGGGCTTAGCGTGCGATAAACTTAACCGATGCCTGAGTGCCGGCTAACATTTATCGTTCGTTAAAGGGCCGATATAAATATCGATAAGACCATCGTTAGGCAATTACCTGATTCAAGCCGTCACTTGCATTGCATATGTTTTATTATTATACAAAATATTTTGGTTTGACTTCACAAGAACATTAACTGCATGCTTCTCAGCAACCGAAACGTTTTTCTTACTTTGGCGCTTATATATTTTAGCCGCGCTCAATAAAATTAATGTTTTAATCATTTGTTTCGAATTTGGCGGTCACAAAACAAAAAATATACCACACCAAACAGGTGATTTCCTCGTAATTAGTTGGCAGCACCATCAGAGCGATAGTATCTGAACGAATAAGGTTAACTTTGCATTGAGAAAACCAAACAGCATTAAAGTTATGCCGAGATTAACTAGTTGACACTTTAACTGGACATGGAGAAACCGGCCCTAAAAGATATAAATTGAATTACCTTTTCTTAGCATAAAAGTAAGAAAGTGTTAAAAAATACTTCTTCATTGAGTGAGACCACCCATGCGTGCGTTTGACAATCAATTGACGTAACTGTTTAAAATATAAATAATCGAAGAAAAAAAAATCGTAAAAACTAGTTGGATTATATTTAGATTATTTTAGATCATATTTGATTATATTTTCTAATTTTCAGTAGTCCTGTCAAGTCTTTTGTTTTTTTTTGTAATCGTAATCGATTAGTAGTCGTGCCAGTTGACAAAATAATCGTAAACAAGTGATTGTTTTGTCAAAAAAGAGGTTGTCTGTAAAGTTGGACGGACGATAGTTTAGCGTGACAACGTCATAGCAAAACAGTGATTAAATGATTGCAACCTTTTACGCGCGATTGGGGTATCGTCTAGTCGAGAATCTAGCAGAAAGTTTCTTTCCATGCTTATACCTCAAATTTATTGAACAAAGAATTAAAGCCTGAAAGTATACTTATTATCAGATTTTTAAAATGAGGAATAATAAACCAGATTTGCCGAAATTAATGTTGTGACTTCAAAACAAATAAAACTAAAAATTCATATAAAAACAAAAAAGTAAAAAGAAGTTAAAATAAACATATTCATAAAATTCTGACGCGGTGTTGAACCCGGGTAGTAATGCATCAAAACCTCAAATACTAGTTGTCAGATATTTAAAATGCAAGAATAATAAACCTTAATTGCCGAAATTGTTGTTGCTATGTCAAAACAAATAAAATTAAAAATAAAAAAGTTAAAATAAACATATTCATAAAATTCTGATGCGGTGTTGAACTCGGTTACTCATGCATCAAAACATCAAAAATCGGACTCTGTATAGCTGCGCCCCGACTATCTTTTCATTGTGATGGCTTAGAAGCCTAAAAGCGTTTTCGTAACGCCTGTGGCTTTCTCGTTTTAGAACTTGCTACCCTTATACTCATCAATTTTATAGATGTTATCACGTCAAAAATTATTACTTCAAAAATAATATTTTGAAAAATTTCTTACTCCAAATGATTGTTTTTTGGCAGTAAGAATGAGGTGCTTGGTGACGCTATTATTTTTTCCGCCTTTATACATACTACAGTGGACAACGGCACACAGTTACGCACACATAAACTTTTTAGTTAACAAATTTATTGTTAAGTATGTATTCATCTTCGTCAACGCATATCATAGATATTACTTTTCCAACTCTCATACTGTTTTCCATGTTTCTTTGGTTAATGATGCACTGTTAAATTTACTAATATTTAATATTTTTCAAATCTCCATCAGTTATTTTTATAATCGACACCGAAGGTAAAGAGTAATAACTATGAGGCTGGCAAATCGATAAACTCGATAACGCAAAGTCGATAAACGCAGCTATTTCGAAAGTCCATACAGCTAGAACCAAATTTAGTGAGAAGATAGATACTAACAACCTCCAAAAAACTGCATCAAAAATTTTGTAACCAAATTCGATTCACCTTAACCAATTTTGTATACATACATGCTAGCATTCCTAGTTCTACAAAAATAAGCTGCTTTAGTTGAAGGTCGCTTATCACATTGGTTGATTAATGATCAACTTTTTATTATTTAACTTACCTTTTACTTGTCTCTAAATTAACAGTATTTCTAGATGAATGATTTTTTTTTTTTTTAATTTTTAATATGTGAGATATAGTTTTTGTATCTATGAGTTTTAGACTTTTTCCAATGAAGTAGTTTATTGTGTTTTTATTCTCGATACTAGAGACAAAATTATTGGGATCGGGCAGGATGGGAACGATTTAAAAAAATCAGGAAAAGCCGGGATAAGTGGTCGATCCTTTCGGGACCCAAAAATCAGTCGGAACCCAAACAAAATGTACTTGATAAAGGTTCTGTATTTATCGAAATTATATATATCACATAGGTCTTCGGAGTTCTGTGCACCGCAACCCGAAAATGAAGACGACATCGATGAAGAATTAAATAATTATATTAAGCATAATAAATTTAACAAAAATTGCAATACTTTAACATTTATACAACAATGCAATGATTTCCCATTGTTGCAAATGCCATCCTGGCAAGTGCTCAACCTTCCAACGTCTTCTGCCACTAGCGAAATGTATACTTCCAGTAGAATTATGGAAGAGAGAAGAACTCGATTAACTGAAAAAAATTTTGAGAGAATATTGTTTTTAAACAAAAGTTTAAATTTAAAATAAGATTATATTTTAAGAAAGAAAATATTTACACACTTATTTTAAAAAAAAAAATTCGGGAAAATATCGGAACAAGTGGGATAGACAATAAAAATTTCGGAAGAATCGGCATGGGGAAAGCGATTTTGATTTCGGGACGGGATGGGATGGGAAGCAATTTCTTTCCCGATCCCATCTCTACTAGATACCGAAGTTAAAGAGTTTATGTATTGTGTTAGTGCAATGTCCGTCATTTTGTCTGTCCATCTGTATGAACGTAACTTTTTTCCATACCCTTCAAGCTAGACACTTGACACTCAGCAAATATCTTAATCTATTGCATAGTAAATTAAATTGGCGCTCTACAATAACTGGGAGGCAAAACGATAAATTCGATAATTTAAAATCGTCAAATCAACCTATTTCGCACTCTCTTTCAGCTAGGACTACCATTTGGGGTGAAGATAGCTTCTAACAATCCTAAAAACACAGCATCAAAATTTTAAAACCACACCCCCCGTTCCCTAGTCACTTGCATTTTGAAATCAGAATTGCTATATCTTCCACAGTTTTTAAACTAGAGTCACCAGGTTTGGTGCCAAGACTGGTGATAAAGAAACCCAAGAAATTTGGATGCCACCACTACTTTTTACTAGCTTTCAGCTAGAGTCATCAAATTTGGTAGGAGGATAACAATTGACATCATACACAGATCTGCAGCCAAAATTTGGAATCCCGCACCCCATACACCTTCAGCCGTATTTTACAAACTTTTAGCTAGATTCACACAATTTTGTAGGAGGATAGCAATTGAAGACCCACAAAGATCTGCAGAAAAAATTTAGATGCCACGCCCCCCATACCGCTCCCAGCTCCCTTTCCCCATATTCTACTAACTTTTAGCTAGAGTCACCAAAACTGAAAGGAGGATAGCAATTGACATCATACACAGATCTGCAGCAAAAATTTTAATGCCAAGATACCGCGTATACTACGTACACCGCAGCAATAGCTGATACTTTTAGATTTTTCACGAAAAAAAACTTTGAATCGATTTTCCCACGAACGACTTTTTAAAAGTCCGTGCGAAAAATATGTATATCGAAAACGACTGAAAAGATCATTTTGAAAATTTTTTATTTAATTTATTTATACATATATTTTAATAGCATTTGAAAATCGATTTTTGGGGCTAAAATCACGTTTTTCACTTTTAAAAGCTGTCAAAGATAAAAAAAGGTTTCTACAATACCTGTAGAATTTTATTACATATAAAATGCAATTCCACTTTTTCGTTTGAGATAATCTAGTAAAAAGTTATGAACCGCGCCGAAATAGCATTTATTTTCCAATTTACCTCAAGAGAATCCGGCTTGTTTTTCAACATATCCCTTTCAGAGTTTACAGAAATGGTTTTCATAATATTACCAACAGTATGACGCTTATTTCAATATAATTGTAGTAACCATGTCCATGTAACCATTCAGAAAAAACTATTTTTTTTTTGCTTACGAACCCTACCATTCACTGAAGCAATCTTTTTCTTAATCGTTAGAATTTGGTTGTAGTATAAATAATCAATGTGATGCTGAAACGTATTTATTTGGATGAAAACAGAAGAAAGGTAGTAAACGATATCCCAGACACAATAGCAGCATGCTTCAAATATTGTTCAAATCTGTAAAGGAATTTCCTGGTTTGAAAACCTGGGATGCATATCATAAATCAGAAAGATAATATCATGTTTTGAAAATGTCGGCACGTATAATCTCTTAATTAATATATTGTCTAGTTTATAAACACATAAACCGTCGAGTTGACTAAAAATAAACATATTGACTGCATTTCGTTATTTAGATGTTGTTTCTAGAGTAAATTCCTGTTCAATGCCCAGTTCTCATTAGGGCTGCATCTTGCAGCTTTAGCGATGATGCAAAACATCTACGATTTTATTGGTGCTAGATATGGTAGATAGTGCCGTCTAGCCAAGATGTGAGTACATCAGTTGTTAACAGTACTTGATACTAAAGATGGGATCGCGAAAGAAATTGCTTCCCATCCCATCCCGTCCTGAAATCAAAATGGCTTTTGCCATCTCGATTGTCCCGAAAAGTTTTGTGTGTATCCCACGGGTCCCGACATTTTCCTGAAATTTTTTTTTCTTTTAAATATATTCTTATTTTAAATTTAAATTTTTGTTCAATAACAATATTCTCTCAAAATTTTTTCCAATTAATCGAGTTCTTCTCTCTTCCATAATTCTACTGGAAGTAGAAAAAAAACATTTCGCTAGTGGCAAAAGACGTTGGAAGGTTGAGCACTTGCCAGGATGGCATTTGCAACAATGGGAAATCTTTGCATTGTTGTATAAATGTTAAAATATCGCAATTTTTGTTAAATTTATTATGCTTAATATAATTATTTATTTCTTCATCGATGTCGTCTTCATTTTCGGGTTGCGGTGCACAGAACTCCGAAGACCTATGTGATATATATAATTTCGATAAATACAGAACATTTATCAAGTACATTTTGTTTGGGTTCCGACTGATTTTTGGGTCCCGAAAGGTTTACCGGGACCCGTGGGAATTTCGGGATCGACCACTTATTGCGACTTTCCCGGATTTTATAAAAATCGTTCCCATCCCGCCCGGCCCCGATAATTTTTTCGGGACCCGCAGGTTTTCGAAAATCCCTATCCCGACGCCCATCTCTACTTGATACTCTAAAAATATTTCTGTTATGCACAAAAATTCTATTATCGGCATATTGAAACACCTAGACCTCTTTTACAAGATGAACTTTTTTTTTCATGTAACATTCGTTTGTATGCAAAGGGAGTAGTGGGGTAACAACTGCAAGCAATGATTCATGACTTTTGTAGCAATGATTTATTTTCCTCATTTGGCTTTGCCTTAATCCGATTGCATGTAAACACAGAGTTACACTGTATTTGATTTGAATAATACATCAATCAAAATCTGATTCCTCACCCGCCTTACTTGTCGCACTCGAAAGTTATTTTACTGAATCCAATTTATTTACTGGTTACTTCTATCAAATCAATTAGATGTTAACAAATAAAACAATCATTTGCAAAGATGTATGTTTATCGACCAAAACTGAAATGAGAGTTGCATTTACCTAGAAAACATTATTTGAAAAAACTGCATCGTGTAAATCCGACCAGATTTGCGAAGAACTTTTAAAACAAAATGAAAAAAATATATCATCAAAAAAGTTTATCGTGTAAAATGGGTCCTAGTCAAACAACTACTAAAAACGAAAATAGAAATGTCAAACGGTAAAAACTAATTTATTTTGTTTTTATCAAATTATTCAAAATAATTCATTACAACTGTGTACAGCGCAACGGATATGCGCTTATCAAGCTGAATAACTTGGCGAAATGTTGTGTCTTTCTTTGCCAGCCCAGGCTACTGAGCTAACAGCATTTCAACATTCTCCTCTCACACCTACAACTTTCATTGCGCATTATCGCTCTCCCAAAAACTTCCAAACCGATTCTATATCATAAAATATCATTTCATAATATTAAATGCATTATTTGCAGTACGCTTTATGATTTAATGATGCCATTATTTACGCCTCCACCTCAGCTTCGTTCTCCAAAATAGATAATAAAACCGTACAAAATAATTTACTGCGTGCGGCGGGTAGGCATATCTACACAGAGAAAAAAGAAAGCAACATAATTTTATTTTAGATTCAGATTTTAATATTTCTTTTTCAAATTCAGTACATAATTTTTGATTTTAGAATTATTCGTATTAAAATATCAAATTCAAAACAATGCGATTTAAAATCAATGGGGAAAAATTCTGATTTGAATATTTACTACTCAAACCTAAAATTAAAAACTTTTAATGTAAGGATGTGCCCATTTATAATACGTTAATAAACGACCACATTTAAATCGATAATTTCAACTTTAGAAATCAGTTCGATTCATTTTACAATTAAAGTGTATACATACTTTTATTAATCGTAATTTTTTATTTTTATTGAGCTATCAGATGAATTAAAAAATGCAGAATTTGCGTTTTAGATTTTAGATTGAAAAATATTATTTTAAAGCGTACTCATTTTGGAATCAAAGTGCTTCATCTTAACTACACAAACCTAAAGTTCAAAATTATAAATTTTAGATGTGCCTTTTTAAAATACTGAAAAATCTTGGTTCAAGTACCATCCACATAAACATTAATTGCAGTTAAAATATGGTTTGAATTGTGGTTGGAAAGAGACCTGATTGCAATGGGGTGTGGATCAGAGAACTGCAACGAGTATGATTAAGTATGATCAAACACTCATGCCAAATAAAAAATCAAATCAAGTCAAGTCACTTACCAAACATGTTCGATTGATGCAACATGAACCGTCTCGTGTTCGACAATCACGACCGAGTATCGGTATGGGCTGCTTCGGTTACAATCAAACCGACTTAGCTCATTGTTGTTGACGACTCATCGAATCGAACAAACTGTAAGCAACGAGTAAAGGCAATTTTACTCGAGTAATGTTGGATTGATTTTAATCATCTGAGTCATACTCGAGTAAAAATGTATGATTTTTGGTATCAAGCGTTTGGAAGGAGGGTTTGATGCGGTAGGGGTGTACGCTGCCTCAAAGATTGTCGATGCTGATGGAGATGCCAAAAAGCAATCCTCCAACCAAATTTTTGCTGCAGATCTGCGTATGATGTCAATTGCTATCCTCCAACCAAATTTGGTGACTCTAGCTCAAAATTAGTAGAACATGGTGGAAGGGGGGCTGGGGGCGGTATGGGTGGGGGGCGGCATTCAAAATTTTTTGGGTTTCTTCATTACCAATCTTGGCATCAAATTTGGTGGCTTTAGCTCAAAAGCTGTGGAAGATATAGAAGTTTTTGACAGCAAAATGCAGGGGGCTGGGGAACGCAGTTTTTGGAAGTCATTAACAGTTATCTTCCTACCAAATTTGGTGACTATAGCTCAAACACTATGGAAGATATACGCATTACCGTTTTTAGCGAAGTGTTGAGGCGGTTTGGGGTGGTTAGGGCAGTGTGGATGGGCGTGGCATCCAAAGTTTTTATGAATTTGGTTGGAGGTCGTCATCACCTATCTTAGCACTAAATTTAGTGGCTCTAACTCAAAAACTGTAGAAGGTATAGTCATTTCTGTTTTTGAACTGCGGGGTGGCTGGGGCGTGGCTCCAAAATAATAATACAGTTTTTTGGGGGTCGTTACCAGTTACCTTTCTACCAAATTTGGTGAATCTAACTCAAACACTGTAGAAGATATAGGCGTTTCTGTCCTTAAGCTGCGGGGAGTTCGGAGGCAGAATGGGTTGGCGTGGCTCCAACTTTTGATTCAGTTTTTTGGGGGTCGTTAAAAGCTATCTTCTCCACAAGTTTGGTAGATCTTGCTGCAAGGGCGTGCGAAATAGGTGGATTTATCGATTTTGAGTTATCGAGTTTATTGATTTTCTAGCCCCCAGTTATAGTAGAACTTTAATCTTGACACTTCAATTTAGATAACGACCTTTGCAAAGTTTCAAATCTCTAACTTGAAGGGTTTGGAAAAAAGTTGCGAACATACGTACAGACGGACAGACACTATGACGAACATTGCTCAAACCCAAACTTCGAGTATCGAGTAAAAAAATAACGAAAACAAGAAATTCTTCAAGGGGTTTATTCCATACCCAAAATTTAACTCACCTTGTCCGCCTTGACTATCCGCCGTTTTAATTTCAATATGTACAGTCAGTTGAATATGTCAATCATTTCAATGATCGAGCCACACCTTCCCCCTACCGGCCTCATTTCCCTCATTACTACCTGCTTTCAGTTAGTATTGTACCAGTATGAAAGTATTCACATTTTAATAATATTTATCTAAATATGCATGGTTTATAATATTGTTTTAGAACTTCGACTGCTGTCAGCATCCATAGACAAAACGGTCATTGTGTGGGCGCCCACAGAGGACGGAGTGTGGCTGGAACAGGTGCGTGTTGGTGATGTTGGTGGAAATTCTATGGGTTTCTACGGTGGAAAGTTCGCGCACGATGGTCGCTCCATAATGGCGCATAGTTACCAGGGCGGCTTTCACATATGGAATCAAAGCCAGGCTCACAACCAGCTTTGGACTTCAAATGTCATTGTGGGTGGTCATTATGGTCAAGTGCGCGACTTGGCTTGGGAACATGAAGGTGCCTATTTAATGACTGTTTCAGAGGATCAAACGACGCGTCTGCATGCGCCTTGGGTGCAGGCGAATAAGCCGACCACATGGCACGAATTGGCCCGTCCCCAGATTCATGGCTATGATATGCAGACGTTGGCACTGCTCTCGCGGTACAAATTCGCCAGCGGCGCCGAGGAAAAAATAGTTCGCACATTCCAAGCGCCATCAAATTTCATAGAGAATTTTCGACACATCTGTGGGTTAGACAATGATGCTGCAGGCGATGCTCTTCTCGATTGTGAGTAGCTATGATCTTAATTTTCAAAGCAAATAGTTTAGTTTAAGTTTTTAATTTGAAATCATACAATGCGCAATAAACATAACACTTGGCATATGCAGGGGAGTAAATTTCTGCATTAAGCGTTGCAAATGCCTAATGTAGTTGTCTTAAGTATTAAGCGCAGTAAAGAATCACATTTTACATTGAAATTCACTACTTCTTTACTAATATTATAAAGAGGTTTAGTTTGTGAGATAAAAGGGTGATATCTGGATCTACTTAATTGATTTTGATCATTAAACAATAGGAAGCCACTTTACTTGTGAGTAACATAGGCTATTTATTAATCCAAAAAAGTGAAATTATAAAATCTTAATAGACAAACTCCGAACTTCATCCCGCCAAGAAATCTAAAGCTTAGGTTCTTAAACCTGTTTTAATATAATGACCAATAAAAAAAGCTTTAGCGTAAAACTTTAAATTGTTTCTGTGAAAGAGCAATTAGACAATTTTTTGAAGTTAGATATTATCGAAATACGACTTTGCCTTTTTTACTTCAGACTCGGATTAATCGATCCAGAAAATATAAGAGGTGAAAGGCTCACTTCAATGGGCATACATATATTGTTTTGTGGCACTTTGAAATTAAACGTTATACAAAGTCAATGTTTTTTCTTATATGATGTCTTTTCCAGCTCTGCCGAAAGGAGCATCAGTGCCATCTCTAGGACTTTCCAACAAGGCCGTCTACATAGTCGAATCTGAGCCTGATCAAAACTCGACATCAAATTACAACGAATATCCCGAAAACTATTTTGTGCCGTTAACTTTGAAAACGCCGCCGCAGGAAGAGACTCTGATGCAAAATACACTATGGCCAGAAATGCAAAAGCTTTACGGACATGGCTATGAGCTTTTTGCAGTTGCAGCCACGCTCGATGGGCAACTGCTGGCATCAACTTGTCGGGCCAGCAATGCAGAGCATGCACAGATTATTATCTGGTAAGTTCAAAACAATTTCTGTCTGAATGTATAGTATATAATATATCTCAGGAATACAGCCAACTGGAAGCAGCTGCAGAAGCTGAGCGGTCATCAGCTGACCGTTACTCAGATGCGCTTCTCGCCGGATGGGCGTTATTTGCTCTCAGTTTCTCGTGATCGCTGCTGGTCGCTGTACGAGCGACCCCAGCTTGATAATCCTTTCAGTGGCTATGCCCGGGTGGCGAATTCTAATAAGAATAATGGCGTGCATTCGCGCATAATATGGTCCTGTGATTGGTCGCACGATGGCAAATATTTTGCTACAAGCTCTCGTGATGGTAAAGTGGTTGTGTGGATGAGAACGTCGGTTCAGGAAGCGGACCGATCAGGGACTAGCTCACTAAATGGCTGGCAAGCAGCTGGAATGTTGGATTTAAAAAATGAATCTATCACAGCTATCAGTTTTGCACAACGTTGCATAGATGAGCAGGAGCAAATTTATTTGCTAGCAATGGGCACCGAAAATGGCATCATCAAGATATATCAGTTTACTCAGGGAAGATGGCATTTGAGCTGTGATCTCAACAAAGAGTAAGTTCAAATATATATTAACTAATAATCTTTACTTACTGTTTGACTTTTCAGTTTTGCTCATCATTTGACTGTCAAGCGCTTGCAGTTTCGATCTGGCGAGCAGCTGCAATTGGCCAGCTGCGGCGAAGATCATTTAGTGCGCATCTATGACATTAGACTAGCATAAAAAAACCTGTCTTCAATCATTAAAAAGTCATTACACCAAAAAGTTTTTGATACATAAAAACAAATGTAGCGTGCCGTGCTGGACTGAGCCTCGACCGACGAATAAATTTAGAGTCCAGTGCTGGACCGACAAAAACTTCATATACATATTCATCTAAGTATGATTGTATTTGTGTAGCGGCAGAGAATAACTGTAAAATACGAAGTCTTGCTAAGTTTCTGCTTTGCTGTCGCTATGCTTTGCTGTCGCTATGTATTGTTTTTGTTTTTTCGTTGTTGCTTTGATTCGTTGTTGCTTTGGTTCATTGTTGCTTTGGCTCGTTGTTGCTTTGACTCGTCGTTGCTTTGATTCGTTGTTGCTTTAACTCGTTGTTGCTTTGATTCGTTGTTGCTTTGACTCGTCGTTGGTTTGATTCGTTGATGCTTTGACTCATTGTTGGTTTGGTTCGTTGCTATGGGAAGTATTGTTTTAGCGGGGCGACAGAATGGTGTCGTTGTCGCCGAGCGTGGTTCGGTAGCAGGCACAAAGAATAAGTATGCGGCACAGGACAGTTGCATTTTAAACTTCTGTGTTTTCGAAAGTCGCTGCGCTAAAGCAAAAGAATAAGAACAGAAAAAAACCCTTACTAGCCACAACAAATAAATTTTATTTTCAAATAAATTTGTGTGCAATGGAAGTAAGTACATTTTGTATAATTAAGGTGTTGAAACAACATCAAGAGCAACAAAGGCAATAAAATAAAAATATATTGTAGAGAATTGGAAGAGGAAGAGAGAGCAAGCGCAGCAACAACTTCAACATTCAACACAGCAACAAAAACAAGATGAGCATCAAGCACAACAACAACAACAACATGAAGAAACTACTGAACATCCAATGAAACTATTTACATCAATGCATTACAGGCTACTGAAACAAAAAGGCAACAAAATAAACTATTATTTTCTTGTTTATGCTAATATATAGTAATCAAACAGGTACGAACAGGTGTTAACACATCGCTCGTGGGTTCTAACACTCATTAGATCTTTTTTACACACTCTTCAAGCAAGAGACTTGCAACTTCGCAAATGTCTTTATCTATGGCCGTGTAAAACAAAGTGTTAAGATTGGAGTTCTACGATAACTGGGGGCTGGCAAATCAAAAATAAATTCGATAAATTAAAATCGAGAAATCCACCTACTTCGCACGCCCCTACAGCTAGAACAACAAAATTTGGGAAGAGGAAAGCTCTGAACAGCCTCCATAATACTACATAATTTTGCAGCCACGCCCACGCGTGCCCCTACGTCCCACAGCTTAAAATTAGATTCGCCTATATCTTCTACAGTTTTTGAGCTAGAGCCACCAAGTTTGGTGCCAAGATAGGTGTTGACGACGAACAAAAAATGCATCAAAGTTTTGGAGCCTCACCCACTCAATATGCCCACAGCCCGCCCACGGTTTAAAAAAATAAATACTTTGGATGCCACGCCTATCCATACTGCCCTAGCCCCCACAACCGCACCAACGCTTTGCTAAAAACGGGAATGGGTGTATCTTTTAAAGTGTTTGAGCTAGAGTCATCATATTCAGTAGAAAAATAACTCTTAATGACCTTCAAAAAACTGCATCAAAGTTTTGGAGCCACGGCCACCCCCTAACCGTTCACCAGGCCCCTGCATTTTGAAATCAAAAACGTTCTATATATTCTGAAGCTTTTGAGCTAAAGCCACCAAATTTGGTACCAAGATTGGTGATGAAGAAACCCGAAAAAATTGGATGCCGCCAACCACCCATACCGCCCCTCTCCCGTAATATTCTACTAACTTTGAGCTAGAGCCACGAAATTTAGTTCGAGGATAGCAATTGACATCATAAATAGATCTGCAGCAAAAATTTGGATGCCGCGCCACCCTTACCGCCCCCAGCCCCCCTTCCACCATATTTTACTATTTTTGAGCTAGTCACCAAATTTGGAAGGAGGATAGCAATTGACATCATACACAGATCTGCAACAAAAGCTTTGATGCCTTGCCTCCACATACCGCCCCCAGACCCCCCTTCCACATGTTTTACTTTGAAATAGAATCACCAAATTTTGAAGGAATAAAATTTTAGATTTTAAATATGTATTTCATTTTTGATTTTAAGTGCCCACGTCGAAGTCTTTAAAATGAAACATTTTTGATCAAAAAAATATTTGTATATAATTTAACCATTCATAATTTTAAAAATTATAAGTTGCCTGAGGTAATAGTTCTTAAACGGAAATTCTCAATTTTGCGTTTTAAAGCTTGAACCGCGCGCCGTTTAATACCCAATAAAGGGTTACATACTTTGTTTCAATACTTGTATCAAAGTTAGACAAAACCTACTTAATTCCTGAACACTAAGATAGATACGAAGCGCAGCTTGAGCAATTTTAGAGGTGCAAATCATTTTCATATGAAATCTAGAAATGTAAGAAATGAGAAACAACCATAACGATTTGTCGTTTTTATGCTTACCTGACGGGATTTGAATCTTAGTCCACTGGTTACTGCGTTGAGTGCCTTAGTTGTTCAGCACTTTCCCAACACTTTTTAACTGCAGTTTTTGTTTAAGTGAATTTTATTAAGCTAATGTTGCTTGGCATTCTGATGCTTTTAAATAACTTCAAACAAATAAAAACTAAAGTTTTGAAGAGCAAAAAAAAAAAAAATGTTATGAAATGCTAATATTGAATCGTACTTGAATCAAAATTTTTCGAACTCGATTTCAGTATTTTATATGGGCACACCTTAAATTTAATATTTTAATACTCGATACCCAAGGTAAAAATTGGGTTTGTACAATGCCCGTCATAGTGTCTGTTCGTCTGACCGTCTCACAGTTGCGCCCGTAGAACAAATGAGCTTGCAAAAATCAAAAATCTTATTTGCCCTTACAAAATATTGAATGAACCTATTTAATAGGAATTCTCAAACGATTTCAAATATGCTATCAATAATACAACCAGATTTTATGCTTAGAAGATATAGTAGGGCGTCGCTCCAAAACTTTGAACCAGTTTTTTTGGGGTCGTTAACAGTTATCTTCCTAACAAGTTTGGTGACTGTATCTCAAACACTTTGGAAGATACACGCATTACCGTTTTTAGTGAAGCATTGGAGCGGTTGGGGGTAGGTAGGGCGTGGTATTAAAAATTTTTATGGATAGATGGTCTTCAACACCTATCTTGGCACTAAATTTGGTGGCTCTAGCTCAAAAACTGTGGTAGATATAGGCATTTCTAGTTTTCAACTGCGGGAGGCCCGGGGTGAAATGGGTAGCCGTTTCTCCAAAATTTTGGATGCAATATTTTTGGGGTTGTTAATAGCTATCGTCTCCCTAATTTTGGTAGTTCTAGCTGAGAGGGCGTGTGAAATAGCTGGACTTATCGATTTTGCGTTATCGAGTTTATCGATTTGCCTGCCTCCCAGTTATCGTAGAACCCCAATCTTGACACTTTAATGTACTTTGCCATAGATAAAGACATTTGCAATCTTTCAAGTCTCTAGCTTGAAGGGTGTGGAAAAAAGTTGCGTTCATACAGACGGACAGACTCCATGACAGACATTGCACAAACCCAATATACTCTTTACCTTCGGTATCGAGTATAAAAAAATTAACAAATTGTACTGTTTGCTTTGCGTTTGGTCAGGTAAATCGATATTTACCAACTATCAATTTTTTTCACTATTTCTGAACTTTGATGGAAAATAAAAAATATCTATAAAATTCTATATTTTCCCCGTTTGCCCCGTTTTTCTATACTCGATACCGAAAGTAAAGAGTATATTGGGTTTGTGCAATGATCGTCATGGTGTCTATCCGTCTGTATGTTTTAAACTGTGCAAATGTCTTTATCTATGGCATAGTAAGTTAAAGTGTCAAGATTGGGGTTCTACGACAGCTGGGTGGCTGGCAAATCGATTAAATCGATAACTCAAAGTCGATAAATCCTTTTATTTCGCAAGCTCTTTCAACTAAAACTACCAAATTTAAGGAGAACAGCCAAGTCCACACTTTCCGCCCACAGCCCCCCGCAGTTTTAAGACAGAAACGCCTATATCTTCCACAGTTTTTGAGCTAGAGCCACCAAATTTAGTGCCAAGATAGGTCATGGTGATCCTCAAACAAATTCATAAAATTCATACACCGCAGTCGGTTGCGTCCGACTGTAACGTTTCTACTTGTTTTAGAGGTAAAAAAGTGAAAAAAGACATGGTTCCAAAATGTGCTGCGTGCATTTCTGGGCTATTTACGAACATCTGTTGTAGATTGTTGGCAATATATGACAAAAAATTAAAAATACATACAAAAAAAATTTTACATTAATATGTGTAACATTAGGCTTAAAATAAAAAAGCCGTTCAATCAAAACATATATAAACAAAAATTTTATAAAATTATTTGTTTTTCCTTCTCATAAAATTGATTTTTCCACAAATAGGCGCTAAAAAGTTTTAGAACTTTTTTCAAACGTTCATTTCATGGTTTAATTATGTGTCGTATGCTTTTTAAATTGATCGATTACCTCAATTAGTTCAAAAGCTATGATTTTTGCAACGAAATATCCCAAATGGTGCCACTGTGCATCGCTGAAATTTTTAAAGTCGTTTAAAACAGCCGAACATAAATATTGTTCTGATGCATCATTTTTTATAACTGTCTAACTAAGCTTTCCTTTACGCCAAGGCAGTAACGACATCTTAAATTTGCTTGTTGTTCATCTACACAATCAAATAAATTTGCAAAAATTAAGGCACATTGTATGGTTCTGGCAAACGGCTTCCAATTAGGTGATATACCTGTCCTTGAACCTTAAAGGAGGGTTTACAATGTCAGCTTGAGATTGGAAAATGTTTTGTTCCTGTCTGACACACATATTTTTCACATAAGTTCGTCTCACTCACTTTCAATCTGTAACCGGTCTCACTAGCATCTCAGCTTGGAGTGGAAAAAAGCTATTCTAAAATTTAGTTTTAAATGCTCTCAATAGATGTCGGATGTTCGAAATAAGTAACATGTGCTTGAAAGCTCCAAAGTTCTCTTACCTCTATTTTACTCAAAACTGAGGTATATGATAATAGAATTCACTATTTAATATTTATTTAGAATAAATAACAATAAAATCAATGTTATATAAAAAAAAAACAAATCGTTAATTTTTGACACAAGCATAAAACGAACATCAGCTGTTCAAAGCTCATAGACAGCTATAATACAATTTCGTAAATTTGAACATATTGTTCACGCTGACATTGTAAACTATCAGCGTGGATTTTATTTTTTTTAAAGCTTCTGTCCAAGCCAAGCTGACATTGTAAACCCTCCATAGAAGCTGGCAAAAACCCACCTTCAACTATTTTTGTTGGTCCAAATGGCGTCATTTGAAAACAACTGTTGTATTTTCTGATGCGATCCATGAAATGCACCTGAGTTGGATGAATATACATAATTAAGATATTAAGAGGTTCAGGCAATGAATCATGTTGAGTAAGCTTGACTTTACCCGAACAACAACACGTTCATGGTTTTTCGTCTTGCCATTTGAACGCACTACAATATGTGAAAATATGAACCAATCAACAAATATTCAATGCCTTTGGACACCCTAATAAAATATAAGTGCTATTTTGGAAAATTAGCTCAATGAACAATTTTTATTTTGAGCAATTTCTCAACTGTTACCTTTGCGGCAACTTGGTCTTTCGTTGGTGACGGTTGTGTTTTTGAGCGCTCTTATTAAGTAATTGTTTTTTTGTGTTTGTGTACGGAGTATTACTTGGTTTTATTTGGTAAACAGTTCTAGCAGTGATCCCAAATATACGAGCGAATTTGACATTTTATAGTATTTCTCCGATCCCTTGAAAAATTCGCGATACCTCGTAAAATATGCATGCATTTGGGTCCCTCGATAAGTCGTATTTTTCTTAGGACATAATTGAAAAATTGTCTTATCAAAAGCCTCTACTGCTCTTATTTTTTCCTCAAAACCCTCTACAACTCGTTTTTTTTTCAAAAAATATCGAAAACATAGTACGATTTTTATCGTTATTATTTTACATATACGCTTATTCATAAGTTTTTCTTTGTTTTCTGCAACTTGTGTAGATTAGTATCAATTACGACGCAATATGTCAAGTTCGCGTAAGAGCAAAATATTGGCAATGAAAAAAGACAAGAAATTATTCTTGCCGTAAAAATGGTGAAAAACAAGTAAAAATTGCGAAAAGGTTCGGCATTGCGCCATCTAATATCACATCAATTTTGAAAAAATGTGATCTGTGTTTGGATTTGGCCTCAAACACCAAACAAAATTAAACGTATGTTATGGCTGGTTGGACAATTTCAAGAAGAGAAATAATGTTAGTTTCAAAAAAGTTTGCCTTGAAAGCGCGGCCGTTGATGATGAAGTGTGCGATCAATGGAGAGATAACATTCAGAAGTTACTAAAGAATTATGAGCCCAAGAATATTTTTAGCGCGGATGAAACGGGTCTGTTTTACAAGAGTCTTCCTGACTTTGTCTTTAAAAGACCAAAGTTATCATGGTGGCGAATTGAGCAAAGATCGGCTCACTCTGTTGCTTGCTGCAAATATGGATCGGTTAGGAAAATTTTAACCATTAATGATTGGTAAATCCATTAAGCCCAGATGCTTTAAAAACATCAAGATGTTCCCTGTGCTTTATTATGCAAATTCAAAATCATTGATGACACGTAATTTATTTCTTCAAAATAACTACAATTGGTAAACCAACAAATGAAAAGCAAAATAGAAAGATTTTATTATTTATTGATAATTGCCCCGTACACTCCGCAATAGAACGTTTGAGCAATGTGCAGACTGAATTTCTCCCACCTAACACCACTTCAGTTTTCCAACTTTTTTAAGTTTTTTGTTGGCATCAAATGTTGAAGATACTGTTTTAATGACATTGTAAACATTGATAATGCCATAGATAAAATACGCCAAAATAATGTCCGTCAAAAACATATAACGGATTTCTTCTAACATGAACTCTTTTTATATTTTTTAAATAATCTACATACATTAATAGTTGGAATTACATGAGTAAATGCAGTTATTCCTTGTTTTCTTTGTAAAAAAAAAAAAAAAAAAAAAACTATTATTCGTATATTCTCTATGTTGCCTCTATAAGTCGTATATCCCTTGATAAAATGAAAAACTCCATAACTCGTATTTTAATTGTGGTCCCTTGCAAATACGAGTTATCGAAGTTTCACGGTATTTGCATTTGCTTATTTTGTACTTGTTGTGTGTTTTCTTTCGTCTACTAACAACAAACAGCTTGTCTAATTTTCTTGCTCTTGCACTCCAGCATCAGTCCTCTCCCGCTTTTGTCCGCTCTTATCCGAAGTACTTGCAGTTGTGTCTCTCTTGGTTTTTACCGCTTTATCGTGCTCATTGCATCAACTCCTTCACACTTCCTTTCGTGAACCCTACATCTTTTTGATAAAGCATATTATTTTTTTTTTACAATGCATTCCTAATAATTATAACTTGTACAGATGCGATCGCACATCCCGCAAGGGGGGTGGTGTTCTCATTGCTGTTGATTCTTGCATTTCTTCTGAACAGATTCATTCTGATAGTATTCCAGACATAGAGTTTCTATGTGTTAAAATATCGTTTAGTGTTCGTTCATTGTATATAACTTGTTCATACATTCCTGCCCAGTCTGAAAATAACATTTACATATCCCATCTGAATGCCCTGCAACTTGTTTCGTCGTTGACGGATATGGATCAACTTATAGTGTTTGGTGATTTTAATTTGCCACATGTAGTGTGGTCTGTGAATGACGCATTTGCTGCGCAATTACCTGCCACTTCTGATGATTTTATTGACGGCCTTCTAGCGTTAGGCCTATCACAAGTTAACAGGGTGCATAACACAAGTAATAAAATGTTAGACTTGATATTTGTTTCTGATTCTGATTGAAGTAATGATAATATATAATATAATATATGATAATATGATTTTAATTTAGATCGAAAACCTGATGTGCTTCTAACGGTCTTAATTTCAAATGGCAGCTGATTCCAAAGTCGAGCACCCCATACAAAGAACTGCCTGTCGGAGCATGCAAGCTTAGTTCTTGGACAGACAACATTACAGGTTCTTAATGATACCGCAAAACGTAATTTGTCATATAAATAGTCAGGCGTTCGTGTGTATATTATTTGGTGTAGCAGATTTAAAGTCTCGTACATTGTCCAGTTTTTTAAGTCTAAGTCAAAAATACGATTTGCAAAACATGTAACATGAACATACCTACTAAGTCCAAACGCGTAACGTGCTATACTATTAAAGGCTACTTTAAGCTTATGCTGACTAGCAATATCACAATTTGCAAATATTTCTTTGCCATAAAATAGTATGGGGGTAAGAAGAGTTTTGGCAATGGTTAATCTTGTTTTAACCGGTAGCCAGGGCTGTGTGAGCGCTAGGTGCCGAAGAACGCCGTAGGTCTTCCCCACAGCCTTATTGACGTGGTCTTTCCATGTAAGTGCATTATTGAATGTTATTCCTAAATTGTCAGCCTTATCCACATACTTTATTTCTACATTATCAACGCACAGTTTACCTAAGTTGCCAACATTAAGTTTTTTCTTATAAATAACAATACATTTACACTTAGAGGGGTTCAAACAAAGGCCATTGTTACTTGCCCATCGAGATACACGTAACAGATCATTATTACAAAACATGACACACTGGTTTATCTGACTTAAAGGACGACTCACATATAACTGGACATCATCAGCGTACATATGAGCTTCACACATAGACAAAACTTCTGGAAGATCATTAACATAAATTGCAAAGAGAAGAGGACCAAGAACACCCCGGGTTGTTGTTATGAGATCAGAGGTGGCGTGTTGTACAACGAAGGCCTGTTTTCTATTGAACAAATATGAGGACATAAGCTTAACTGCCGTGTTAGAAAAGTTGAACAGTTTGCTTAACTTTGTTGTCAAAATTTCGTGGCTTACCGTGTCAAAGGCTTTACTAAAGTCAAGAAGCGTTAGAAAAGTAACTTCGCTATTGTCCATATGACTTCTTATGTCCTCAACAATTTTTAAAACGGCGGTTGTACAACTTTTCTTTTTCATAAACCCGGATTGCTTGTTACTAAGAAAGTTGTTGGTGTCCATGAATGTTGAGATTTGTGTTGCCAACAATTTTTCAAAGGCTTTTGATAAAATGGTAGTATAGCTATGGGTCTATATTCATTTTTATTTTTAGGGATGGGTGTAATTTTCGCAATTTTCCACATCTCTGGGAATGTGGATGTGGTTAAAGCATTATTTAAAATATATGTTATGTGTCGTAAAACAAGTGGTAGTAACATTTTAATGAACTTTGGACTAATTCCATCTCCTCCACTTGCATTTGACTTGATTGAGAGGATTGCATTAAGTACCTCACATTGACTCACACCCACAAAATTTACTTATTTTTAGACCCAGCATCAAGCAATCCTTTAAAAACCCGTTGTTTTCGTAAAACTAACTATACTAAATTGAATTACCTTCTTCAGCATACTAATTGGTCTCACCTTTATTCTTGTAGTGATATAGAATCTATCATTGCCACTTTTTACAAGACCTTGAATTCGCATTTGGATATCTGTGTTCCTCTCACTGTTCCTTCAAGTGAAAATAAACCACCTTGGTTTACGCTGGAACTATCAAAATTAAAAAACGCGAAAACAATATCCTATATAAAATTTAAAAAATCTGGAAAAAATATACACGCTTAAATAATAGCAAAGTCTAATTTTATTTATGTAAACACTTTTTGTTATAACAATTATCTAAATCGTTGCAGATCAATCTTTCATCCTCGATTTACCTTGATAATACAAAGCAAGTTCCGATCAAGCAGTGGCTGATCTATTTGCTTAGTATTTTCAATCAGTATACTCATCGAGCTAATATTCAAACGTCAAACTGCATATATGTCCCAGTTATAACTGAATGTACGCTGCTAAGTGACCTTAACTCTTTCAAACCCGACTTCTTGCCTGGCCCAGATGGAGTGCCATGTTGTATACTTAGATACTGTGCGGATAAACTTTGTAAACCCTTACATCAATCAGTTCTATTTAGTCGAATAAAACTAAATGTTCCAATTAGATCTACCCGGAATTTTTAACCTCAGCCTCGATAGTTGCTCAAGCAACTATTTAATCCATGAACCATTTCGTGTTATATGTTCTGACTATAACAGGCTTTATTCCCTTGTCTCTCTGGAGACCTCAACTCAAGTACTAAAACAATCGATCCTTTTTATACCCTGAACATATAAAATGGGTCAATCAGGGTATAATGGTTTTGTGCAAAAGTATGTAACACGCAGAAGGAAGCAACTCCGACCCCATATTCTTGATCAGTATCAATAGCCGAGCCGATATGGCCATGTCCGTCCGTCCGTCTGTATGAACGCGTAGATCTCAGAGACTACAAGAGCTAGAGACTTCAGGTTTGGAATATAAGTTCTCCTATACTATGAGCAGAACAAGTTTGTTTTAAATTATCGAAAACAATTTTGGTTTCTGATATATACATGAAATTGATTACAAAAAAATATCGAATTTGAAAAATGTAAAAATGGGGGTTGAAATAATGGGTAACGATGTCAAAATTTTGTCCAAATCGGTTTAGAAACACCAGAGATATCGTAAAGTTAAGTCAGTTTTAAGTTCTGTTTCAATTGATTATTATTTGAAGCATATTTTTAGGGCGCATGGAGTATAATTTTTTGCAACTGGGTTCAGGGTATCTTCTATCCGACTAAAAAGCCGCATTTATTTAACAAAATTTTTTGAAAGTAATAAGAAATGAGTTTGAGTAGAAAATACTTATATTTGCCATATAATACTTATGAAATTTATCAGGAGATAAACAAACCCTTCTTGGCATTTATGGAAACTTCTTTCAATCTTCAATTAAAATTGCCCGACGCATCCATATGGTTTTCAGCAGACATATTGATTTCGAAAGCCAAATGTTGAGTTTAAAAATATATTTTACTCATTTTAATTTCATTGTTTTGTCATTTCGACTATTTTGTTTAATAAATTTGAAATGGAACGTATTCTACGTAAAATCTTAGCTGTCGTGTTAGGCAATGCTTAAATAGATTGGCGTACTCGAAATTGCTAGTTTTGAGCTAAATACACAAATTTAATTCATTCACGATAACTTGAAGCGAAAACGGAATTCATTCCATAGAACTATGTCGGCTTTAATTAAAAAGCTTTAAAATTGGTTGGAGGAATATACAACATTCGGATATTCAGAAAAGGAAGATGTTTACCCATCGAATAGCCGAAGGAGAGAAAAGCCGCAAAAAGCTATGGAAGAGTGTTCAGCTCTTACAAGGAAACGTAGGCTTGAGGATGCTACGGATAGCTTAACAGCAGAAAATCTGTCGGAAGCACTATCATCCAAGTATGTAAGGAACAAGAGAGGACAAAATCGACAATTACGAAAGCTGTGCAGATCGCGAGTCCTTTACGGCTGAATAGGATTAATGAAAGTATTCCAACGCCATCAAACTAAGTAGAATTTAAGTACACTTATAAAGAAGTGTTTGCCCTATTAATGGACTTGGGATTGACTAAGGAGAAATATGATATTTTACGCAGCTATTTAAAAATGCATAACGTCAACGTTCTTCTCGGATATAAAACATGTGTATTTGCCACAAAAGGAAGCAGTGCCACCAAATACAATAATAACACAGACATCTGTAGAGGTAAAACTCCAGGATTTAATGGATCACACTGCTATGCGTCTAGTTGAAAGTTTGCCTGATGGAGAGGTCGAGCTCCTTCCCGAAAATCTGACTCTACTCAATAAATATATACATATTTATTTTGCTGGTATATAAAGTAAATACGTATCAATCTGTTGATCCTGAGTTTTCCATTTTTAAACAGATGCAATTGGGAAAATATATACAGTACATCCAAACAATGCAGAGTGTTTTTATACATGATACCGAAGGTAAAGAGTATATTGGGTTTGTGCAATGTCCGTCATGGTGTCCGTCCGTCTGTATGAACGCAACTTTTTTCCATACCCTTTAAGCTAGAGACTTGAAACCAGGGACCGCAAATAATTGTTATGAGTTGAAAAAATTGAAGCCCATAATACGCTCCACGACGAGTGAGAAATAGACAAATATATTATTTTTGAATGTCATATTCGGAAAAACGATAAACTTTTATTTCCAATTTTTTAATTTTAAATTATTTTTAACTATTAAATTTAATTTTTTTTGATAAGAGTCTGAAGAAGAGGATGAACCGGAGCTAAAGTTGGCGATAACGAAAATCCAGGGGTATTCGCCAAAGCCAATAGATTTAAACGTAGACATTATGAGCTACTGAGAGAGCAAAAAGTTCACGTACCCTCGGCTGTACCGCCTGGCTTCCATACTTCATTCCGTGTCTGGTACACAGGTATCAGTAGAAAGGGCATTTTCTATGGCAAAGTAAACTAAAGTGTCAAGATTGGGGTTCTACGATAACTGGGGGGCTGGCAAATCGATAAGTTCGATAACTCATCAAACATAGATCTGCAGCAAAAATTTTGATGCCACGCCCCCCTTCCCAAACATTTTACTATTTGTGAGCTTGAGTTACCAAATTTGGTATGAGGATAGTAATTGACATCATACATAGATCTGCAGCAAAAATTTTGATGCCACGCCCCCTACCGCCCCCACCTTTTACAAACTTTAAGCTAGAGTCACCAAACTTGGTAGGAGGATAGCAGTTGACATCCAACAAAGGTCTGAATAAAAACTTTGGATGCCACGCCCCCATACTGCCCACAGCTCTCTTACCGTACCTTTAACAAACATTGAGCTAGAGTCACCAAATTTTGAAAAAAGCTTTTTGGCATCCCCATCTGCACCAGACAATATTTGAGGCAGCGTACACCCATGCCGTATCCTGGTATCGGGTATACCACAGTCGGGTGCGTCCGACTGCAACGTTTCTACTTGTTTTATTTACAATTGCTATCAATAAAATTCAACGGCCCAAAATTATTTGTAGACATGAAAACAATCAACGGCCATTTTAGTCAGACATATCGTGTAGCACGTCAACTCTTGCCTTTGTTGGAGGATGATGCAGATTGGGATTCAACACTTCATGATGCAGCTACTGACTTTGATAATAATTAAAGATACGATTACATATAAAGCATTAGTACAATTGCGTATGACCGCACCAAATCGTCAGATGCATGATTTTTTTGATCATGAATTGCAACGTGAGCTGAAATTCAATTAAAATGATATGCGTTTATTTGTTCAAACGACTATATCCAAAAACATGTACATGACACAATTATGCAAGCCGATTTCAATAATGCAGGTGAATTATATTTCTTGGATGCACTTTTTCGTACAGGCAAGACGTTTGATATCTCATTAATTTTAGCAACTGTTCGATCGGAAAAGCAAAAGGAAATTGCTGCTACATTTTTAGAAGGTGGTCAGACTGCACACTCTGCATTAAAATTGCCATTGAATGTACAGGTGATTGGAACTTCAACTTGCAATATTTCGAGAAATTCTGCACTGGCTGAACTTCTGGAAATATCTACAAAAATTGACACTGAACATTAATATGCGTATTCACCTACAAAATAATCCAGCTGCCCATAAATTTTCAAAATAATTGTAAGGAATTGGCGATGGCTAAATTGTAATCGACAATACCAACGGATTAATCGCTGCACCGAATAATTTTTGTACAATTGTGCAATCGATAGATGAAATGTGTAAAGTAGTTATTTAGCCGGGGTACAGATCTCAGTCTGTCCACGGCTCACGTCACAAGATATTTATATTCAATATCAGGGACGCTCATGAAATGGAGGTAAATGTCGAAAGAAAGCACGCGCCGCTGCGGCTAGGGGGCATACGAGGTCGACCTTCGTACTAAACTTCCTGATCGCGCGGTGGCGCTTTCGTTTGTTAAAGGCGCGGCCAGCCGTTTTATTTGACGCATTTATAGCCTACGCCTTTCTTATTACAAATAACCTCAAACAAAAACACGTGCGGGTTTGGGGTTATTTCACTTTCTTTTATTCTTCTAACCTTTCCGCTATGCTTATACTTCTATCTTTCCCTGTTCTTATTTCTAATTATCTTCCCGCGCCGCTTCTTAACTGCTTCGCCGGTCTGGCGCTTGAGGTCAACCCGCTTCTTTGTCTGCCTCGCGCTTTCGTCGCATTGCTTTGCATTGCGGCTCTTTTGTCGCGCAGCGTTCTAATGTATTGGTTAACTAATGTTTATTCTCTTCGTTTTAAACTTGTTCTATGTTGTTAATTTATCTTCGTCTTATGTGACTTATTTACAAATAACTAGTTTTAATCATGTGTAAGTAATTAGTTGAACTAATTCTGTTCGTTTCGTTAGCTTCTCTTCTTAACTTATATTCTTTGTCTTATGTCTAGTAATTGTTTTTATGCTTATATGTAAAGAACTGATAATGTACATTTTAATTAATTTCTATATCGTCGTGATAGTATGATTCATGTGTAAGTAATGTAAATAACTCATAATAGGTGCTAGTATATGCTGTAAATAATTTCATGTGTGGGAGGCTCGCGCCGGGCCTACCTCACACACCCCCCCCCCCCCCCCTTTCTTCATGACCCTGCCATCCGGGTGTTTGGTCACGGAGTAGACCACTTCGCCTACCGTCACCCTGATTCGGTCCCGCGATGTCCGTCTTCTCCGTGGACGCAGCTCCCGTATAATCTCCTCGACCACCTGTTGGATCGCGATGCTTCTGTGTGGGTGGCATGTCCATTTCTCCGGCATTCTCATCGGCACCTGCCGGGGCGTGGTTCTCCCCCGGCTGTGGGGTAGGGGACGCTTGACGTCTCTCGGCTGCGGCGCTACACGACGGTTTGTCGTCGTCGTCCTCTGCTGCCTCCGACCATTGTCCCGGGGCCCATACTCGGCGTGAGTTTAATTTCTGGGTTGTCCCTGTGACTAATTCATCTAGCCTTTTTTCCCATTCAAGGACGCCTTCTTGCTCACTTTCCTCGTCATTGGCTTCTGCCTCGGGAACGTTCGCGTCGTTGGGGCTCGTTTTCTCCTTTGCTTTTATGAACGTTGTCGTTGTAACAACCGTTTGCATCACGTGGACGCCTTCCAACGTGTTCGTTACTGTGTCTTCATGCACGTATTTCGTTATGGCTTGTCCGTGCGCGCCCCAAGCCTCTTCCACCTTCGTTAACTTTGTTCGCCGGTGAGTGCCTTCTTCGAGTTTCAAGATTGTTTCCTTGCTCATTTTCTTGTTGAGAGAAACATAATTGTTGGTTATTACGAAATTACTATTGAAATTCTAGATGTATGTTTTGAAAAGTTTTAGGTTAGTATAGGAGGTTTGCTATTTGGCGATTTATGCTTTTCGGAAGCTTTCTCGGGTAACGCTTCTTCCTAACTCGTTTCGACCTCTTCTCCCTCTCGCTGGAAAGGTTTTAGCTGTGCTACGTTTGCGACTCGTCTTTTCCGTTCCCCGTCTCTTGCCAAGCGCACTACATTTGGTGAGACGAATTTCTTCACCCGATATGGTCCCTCGTACTTCGTTGCTAACTTAGCTGCGAATCCGTCGCTGGCTTTCGACAGTTCGTGCGTCCTTAACAAGACAAGTTCGTCGATTGTCGGTCTCCATTCCCTTTGTCTCAGGTTCTAATTTCTACCTTGATCCTTTAAAGCTCGCTGCTGGTTGCTTCGCGCTATGTCGAAAACCTCCTTTAGCCTGTTTGCCTTTTGTTCCGGCATTTGCGGTGTGCTTCCTGTACATGGCGTTTTCTCCTCGTACAACGTTGCTGGCAAACGAGGTTCCCTTCCCTGCATCAAGAATGCTGGGGAAAATCCTGTTGAATCCGCGATGCTCGAGTTGACGGCTAACGATATTTCGGGTATCAACTGGTCCCACGAGCTTTGATTCCCGGAAATATACTTCGTGATCATCGTCTTTACCGTCCTGTTGGTTTTCTCGGTCGGGTTCTCCTGAGGGCAGTACGGGGCGGTGTGTTCCATCTCTACTCCCAGGGAATTCAAATATGCTTTGAAAATCCGACTTGTGAACTGCACTCCGTTGTCGCAAACGAACCTCTTTGGCACTCCGAACCGGCATAAGATACGTTCCCGAAAAGCCTTCTGCAACGTGGCCGCTATTGCTCGTCTCATGGGAACCAATTCCACACACTTTGTAAAAGCGTCATAAAACACCAAAAACATTGTGTTACCTTGTTTCGATCGTGGTAGGGGTCCTACGAAGTCCGCGCACAGTATCGCCATTGGCTCCGCCACCTGGCGGGTTAGCATGTGTCCGGCTGGCTTCTTTTGTTCGGTCTTGAACAATTGGCATTTTTCGCAACATTTGACATACCTGGCTGCATCTCTGAACATCCCAGGCCAGTAGTACCGATAGGACAGCCTCATGATCGTCTTGCGAACTCCTCGATGCCCGGCCGTCGGCGCGTCGTGGCATTCCAGTAGTTCTCTCTTTCTTTGTGCCTCGCTTACACAGAGCTTCCACGGGATGTAGTTATCGTCATGCGCGCGGTGACCCAGGTGCCCCCGCCTTTATCAATTCATTCACCTGCTGGTCAGTCACGCGTTGCATCGCATGATTTTTGGGGGAGTACCTCTGCTTGATCGGTTTGTCATCCCTCATGATGATCCGATGCTCGGCTACGTTGGATACGCCCTTCAATCCCTCGAAGAGTTGCAAGTCTTTCCTTAAAATCTCTTGCGTGGCTGGTTCCAAGTCCGCTGGCCATACCGATTCCTGCGCGGCGTCTTCTTTCGATGATGATCCTGCCTTGGGGTCTCCTCCTTGCGGCGCATCGGCTCCAGCACTTTCCACCTGACCTAGCGATGGCTCCTTGACTACTGTAACTGCGTCTCGGCCGGCCCCTTGCTTGGCTAGCGTGGTATCCTTGCTGCGATGCGTCCCCAGGACAGTCTTTCGCTTCTTGCCTCCGGTGCCGCGTCTCTTTTGCTCCTGCTCCCCCTCTGGCCTTGACTCGGCTCTTTCGATCGCTTCAGCTGGCGCATGGGCGCACTTCAGCATTAGCATCGCCGCACTACACTGCATAGTCGTCCCCATCTTGCATAGAAAATCCATTCCCAGGATAAGACTGTCTAACATGGATGGCATTACCAGCATGTCCATCGTCACCTCTTTGCTAATCAGCTGGACTTTGATTCTTAACAACTTACTAATTACCACCTTAGATCCGTCAGCTAAGAGAGTATTAGCGGTCGCTGCGAATACTTCCCCCTTTGCCTTTATCTCCTCAAAAAATTTTGGCTCACGAAGCTTCGTGATGCCCCGGTGTCGACCGTCGCCTTCGCCATTCGGTCCCAGACCTTCACCATGGCGACTATGCGACTATTCTCGACTCTGAGAGGGCATTCTAATTCCGGGACTGACTCGCGCCGGCGCCCATCCGATCCCGATCCGGATGACGTGGCTGCCCGTTTCCCGCTCTCCTACCGCAACATGCCAAATCGCTCACGCCTTGAGCACCACACTGTCTACAGAATAACACCTTGGGATTCGGGTATCCCTGGCAAATTGTCCCCCTTTGGAGCAGTTATAGCACACGTGACTCACGACTGCCGACCTAACCTGTTCATGCCCCATCATGTTGTTCGAAATTTTGTCACGCCTGGTGACGGGACGACTACCAGTCTCATTTCGCGCTAACGGTACCTGTGCTGGCGGGCTCCTAAACGGATTAGGCGGCTTGGCGGGTGTGTCCATGCCACCGGACCTACCCTGATACCCAAGACCCCTTGCCTGGTTGTACCCCGTCTCCCCTTGGACCTGACCCGGGATGTTTTCAAACTCCTAGGCTATCTGTGTTACATGAGACAAGTCTGTAAAATCACTACGTCGAATATAAAGGCGATACTCCCGCGAAAGATTCTCATATACTCTTTTCAGCTCCTGCTCAGGAGTATAACCGGCGTGCCGCATTAACCTCTTCAGGTTGACTAAGTATTCTTTATAGCCTTCCCCTACGCGTTGTCGGCGGGCCCTGATTTCGTCCTCTAGCCTGTCAAAGTATTGGGGAGGCAGAAAGAATCCTAAAAATTCCCTTTTGAACGTTCCCCAAGTCACGTCCCTTAATCCGCTCGTTGAGAACCAACTACCTGCCATGCCTGTCAAAGCCTCGCTCATCGCTCTCGGTATGCGATTCAGATCGATATCGTACGTTTGGGAGCGTTATTCCAATGTTTCTATGAACGCGATTGGGTCAGAGCAACCATCAAACTTAACACCCCATTTCCTGACCTGATCAGGGACGACCATATAATGCCGGTGACTGTTTGCGAGCTCGTACATTTGCCTGTAATCCGCCTGGCCCTCCTGCGTACTAGTTGCGGGCGGTCCTACAGGCGGCACTACATGTATGTTCAGGGTCAATCCACCTATATATCCGCCAACGGCCGGTGTAAACCGCTCGTGGCTGGGTGGTGCTGGCAACTCCCCAAGTAACCCTGATAAGGCCAACAAATTGGATTCCGATTTTTGTTTGGGCGCGTCCCCTCACCGATGACAGTCGGCGGGACGCGTGACCCTCGACCTTTGGCGAACTTCCGCTCCCATTCGCCCAACCGGTTCCAGGTTGACGAGCTATGGCCCCCCAATTTTATTGTATCACATACCCGTTTTCGCTGCTCTTCTACCTTGCCTGCGCTTTCTATGCTGAGCTCCTGAGCGATTCGTTCCAGAAACCTCCTTCCGGCAGTAGTTCACCCATCCTAGACCCACGCCCGGGTTGTCGCATCCTTTTTCTTCTAAACTCAGGTTGTGCTCCATGGTTGCTGCTCGTGATTTTTTTTTTGTCGACTTGCACGTTTTTATTTTAATTGTTTTTAATTAAATTTTTAGTTAAATTGATATTTATTTAATTATTATTTTTTTTTTTAATTTTATTTAATTTATTTAAATTTTATTTAATTTTTTTAAATTTTGTTTATTTAAATTTTTTTTTAAATTTTATTAAAGTTTTATTTAATTTGTTTAAATTTGATTTAATTTATTTAAATTTTTATTTATTTAATCTTTATTTAAGTTTTATTTAATTTGTTTAAATTTTATTTAAATTTTATTTGATTTATTTAAATATTATTTAAGTTTTATTTAATTTGTTTATTTTTTTTTAATTTATTTAAATTTTGTTTATTTAAATTTTAACTAAATTTTATTAAAATTTTTTTTTTCACTCTTGTCCCACTGTACCGCAATCAGCTACCACGCCCAAAACCAATTCCAATCTTAAGGTGTTGACGTGTGCTGCGCTTTCACAGTCAGCGCTCGCGCTGCTCCGCTGTGATCACTTTTCCACCACTGACTCTGTTCCCCGCGATTTAGCCTTTTTACCGCTGAACTCTCACGTCTATCGTTTCGCTATTCCCGTTAAACTAATAACTGGTAATGTACATTTTAATTCATTTCTATATCTTCGTGATAGTATGATTCATGTGTAAGTAATGTAAATAATTCATAATAGGTGCTAGTATATGCTGTAAATAATTTCATGTGTGGGAGGCTCGCGTCGGGGTGGTCCGTGCGCGCCCCAAGCCTCTTCTACCTTCGTTAACTTTGTTCGCCGGTGAGTGCCTTCTTCGAGTTTCAAGATTGTTTCCTTGCTCATTTTTCTGTTGAGAGAAACATAATTGTTGGTTATTACGAAATTACTATTGAAATTCTAGATGAATGTTTTGAAAAGTTTTGGGTTAGTATAAGAGGTTTGCTGGTTTATTTGTTTTTTTGTTTGTGTTTGTTGTTAATGTTGTGATTATGTTTGGCGATTTATGCTTTTCGGAAGTTTTGTCGGGTTACGCTACTTCCTAACTCGTTTCGGCCTCTTCTCCTTCTCGCTGGAAAGGTTTTAGCTGTGCTACGCTTGCGACTCGGCTTTTCCGTTCCCCGTCTCTTGCCAAGCGCACTACATTTGGTGAGACGAATTTCTTCACCCGATATGGTCCCTCGTGCTTCGTTGCTAACTTAGCTGCGAATCCGTCGCTGGCTTTCGAGAGTTGGTGCGTCCTTAACAAGACAAGTTCGTCGATTGTCGGTCTCCATTCCCTTCGTCTCAGGTTCTAATTTCTACCTTTATCCTTTAAAGCTCGCTGCTGGTTGCTTCGCGCTATGTCGAAAACCTCCTTTAGCCTGTTTGCCTTTTGTTCCGGCGTTTGCGGTGTGCTTCCTGCAAACGAGGTTCCCTTCCCTGCATCAAGAATGCTGGGGAATATCCTGTTGAATCCGCGATGCTCGAGTTGACGGCTAACGATATTTCGGGTATTAACTGGTCCCACGAGCTTTGATTGTCCTGTTGGTTCTCTCGGTTGGGTTCTCCTGAGGGCAGTACGGGGCGGTGTGTTCCATCTCTACTCCCAGGGGATTCAAATACGCTTTGAAAATCCGACTTGTGAACTGCACTCCGTTGTCGCAAACGAACCTCTTTGGCACTCCGAACGGGCATAAGATACGTTCCCGAAAAGCCTTCTGCAACGTGGCCGCTGTTGCTCGTCTCATGGGAACCAATTCCACACACTTTGTAAACGCGTCATGAAACACCAACAACATTGTGTTACCTTGTTTCGATCGTGGTAGGGGCCCTACGAAATCCACGCACAGGATTGCCATTGGCTCCGCCACCTGGCGGGTTAGCATGTGTCCGGCTGGCTACTTTTGTTCGGTCTTGAACAATTGGCATTTTTCGCAACATTTGACATACCTGGCTGCATCTCTGAACATCCCAGGTCAGTAGTAACGTTGGGACAGCCTCATGATCGTCTTGCGAACTCTTTGATGCCCGGCCGTCGGCGCATCGTGGCATTCCAGTAGTACTCTCTTTCTTTGTTCCTCGCTTACACAGAGCTTCCACGGGATGTAGTCATCGTCATCCGCGTGGTGACCCAGGTGTCTGTATAGATGTCCGTTTTCTTCCTCGTAGTCTGTATACTTCGATGGTTCCTTGGCTACCTTTTCCAGCATCTTTGGCATCCACCCTCCGGAGAACTGTTGGACAACGGCTTGCTGGAGCTGCTCCAGGGGGTCTCAAAGGGACAAAGCGTCTGCCACCACGTTGAGCTTGCCTTTTCTGTATTTGACGTCGAACTGGTATTGCTGTAGTTCTAAAGCCCAGAGCGCTATCCTTCCTGTGGGGCTCTCAATTGAATCCAACCATTTTAATGCTATGTGGTCTGTGATCACCTCAAATCGGTATCCTTCCAGGTAGCATTTCAGTTTCCTGATCGTCTGTAACGTGAACTTTTCTCCGAACTCCGGACATGCCAGGACAGGAGCGGACGTTAGGCACTTCCTGAGACTGTCTAATGCGGCTTGTTGCTCCTCCTTCCACGACCACTTCCGGGATTTCTTCAACAGCTCTGTCATCGGTTGTACCACTATTGTGAAATTGGGCACGAATCGGCGGTACCACGACGCCATTCCTAGGCATCGTCTAAGCTCTTTCAGGTTTGTGGGTGCCTTAAGATTTTTCATGGCTTCCACCTTTGAGGGGTCCGTCTGGATTCCTTTTTCGCTCACCAGATGCCCTAGGTATACCAGGTTCCTCTGGAAAAACGAAAATTTTTTTTGATTAAGTTTGAGGTTGGCCTCTCTCAGCCGTCGGTATACTTCTCTCAAGTCTGCTATGTGTTGCTCTTTTGTTGCGCTGATCACTATTAGGTCGTCTAAGTAGGCAAACGCATGCGGCTCCATCTCCGGGCCTATTACCGTATCCAATGCTCTCTGAAAAGTCGCACCGGCCGAATGCAAACCGAATGGCATGACTCGCCATTGAAACAGTCCTCGACCTGGCACTGTGAACGCGGTGTACTCCCTGCTGCTTGCCGCCATTGGTATTTGCCAGTATCCGTGCTTCAAGTCCAGCGTCGAGATGTAACGTGCGTGCCTCAACTTTTCCAGTATGTGATTTATCCTGGGTACGGGGTATGCATCCGGTATAGAGTGTGCGTTGAGCTGTCTATAGTCCACGCACATCCTCCACTCGTTCGTCTTCTTGCGGACGAGCACTATGGGCGCGCTGTGTGGACTGCGTGACGGCTCGATTGCCCCCGCCTCTATCAGTTCATTCACCTGCTGGTCAGTCACGCGTTGCATCGCAGGATTTTTGGGGTAGTACCTCTGCTTGATCGGCTTGTCACCCCTCATGATGATCCGATGCTCGGCTACACTCGTCCTAGACCCACGCCCGGGTTGTCACATATTTTTTCTTCTAAACTTTTGTTGTGCTCTATGGTTGTTGCTCGTGATTTATTTTTTTTTTTCGATTTGTACGTTTTTATTTAAATTGTTTTTAATTAAATTTTTTTTAATTCATTTACATTTTATTTTTAATTTAGTTAAATTGAACTTTATTTATTTATTTACATCTTTGTTTTTTAAATTTTATTTAATTTATTTAAATTTTATATAATTTATTTAAATTTTATTTAATTTATTTAAATTTTATTTAATTTATTTACATTTTGTTATATAAATTTTTTTTAAATTTTATTTAAGTGTTATTTAATTTGTTTAAATTTTATTTAATTTATTTAAATTTTATTTGATTTATTTAAAGTTTTGTTTATTTAAATTTTATTTAAATTTTATTTAAGTTTTATTTAATTTGTTTAAATTTTTTTTTAAATTTTTGTTTATTTAAATTTTAATTAAATTTTATTTAAATTTTTATTTTCACTCTCGTCCCACTGTACCGCCATCAGCTACCACGCCCAAAACCAATTCCAATCTTAAGGTGTTGACGTGTGCTGCGCTTTCACAGTCAGCGCTCGCGCTGCTCCGCTGTGATCACTTTTCCACCACTGACTCTGTTCCCCGCGATTTAGCCTTTTTACCGCTGAACTTTCACGTCTATCGTTTCGCTATTCCCGTTAAACTAATAACTGGTAATGTACATTTTAATTCATTTCTATATCTTCGTGATAGTATGATTCATGTGTAAGTAATGTAAATAATTCATAATAGGTGCTAGTATATGCTGTAAATAATTTCATGTGTGGGAGGCTCGCGTCGGGCTGGTCCGTGCGCGCCCCAAGCCTCTTCCACCTTCGTTAACTTTGTTCGCCGGTGAGTGCCTTCTTCGAGTTTCAAGATTGTTTCCTTGCTCATTTTTCTGTTGAGAGAAACATAATTGTTGGTTATTACGAAATTACTATTGAAATTCTAGATGAATGTTTTGAAAAGTTTTGGGTTAGTATAAGAGGTTTGCTGGTTTATTTGTTTTTTTGTTTGTGTTTGTTGTTAATGTTGTGATTATGTTTGGCGATTTATGCTTTTCGGAAGTTTTGTCGGGTTATGCTACTTCCTAACTCGTTTCGGCCTCTTCTCCCTCTCGCTGGAAAGGTTTTAGCTGTGCTACGCTTGCGACTCGGCTTTTCCGTTCCCCGTCTCTTGCCAAGCGCACTACATTTGGTGAGACGAATTTCTTCACCCGATATGGTCCCTCGTACTTCGTTGCTAACTTAGCTGCGAATCCGTCGCTGGCTTTCGAGAGTTGGTGCGTCCTTAACAAGACAAGTTCGTCGATTGTCGGTCTCCATCCCCTTCGTCTCAGGTTCTAATTTCTACCTTTATCCTTTAAAGCTCGCTGCTGGTTGCTTCGCGCTATGTCGAAAACCTCCTTTAGCCTGTTTGCCTTTTGTTCCGGCGTTTGCGGTGTGCTTCCTGCAAACGAGGTTCCCTTCCCTGCATCAAGAATGCTGGGGAATATCCTGTTGAATCCGCGATGCTCGAGTTGACGGCTAACGATATTTCGGGTATTAACTGGTCCCACGAGCTTTGATTGTCCTGTTGGTTCTCTCGGTTGGGTTCTCCTGAGGGCAGTACGGGGCGGTGTGTTCCATCTCTACTCCCAGGGGATTCAAATACGCTTTGAAAATCCGACTTGTGAACTGCACTCCGTTGTCGCAAACGAACCTCTTTGGCACTCCGAACGGGCATAAGATACGTTCCCGAAAAGCCTTCTGCAACGTGGCCGCTGTTGCTCGTCTCATTGGAACCAATTCCACACACTTTGTAAACGCGTCATGAAACACCAACAACATTGTGTTACCTTGTTTCGATCGTGGTAGGGGCCCTACGAAATCCACGCACAGGATTGCCATTGGCTCCGCCACCTGGCGGGTTAGCATGTGTCCGGCTGGCTACTTTTGTTCGGTCTTGAACAATTGGCATTTTTCGCAACATTTGACATACCTGGCTGCATCTCTGAACATCCCAGGTCAGTAGTAACGTTGGGACAGCCTCATGATCGTCTTGCGAACTCTTTGATGCCCGGCCGTCGGCGCATCGTGGCATTCCAGTAGTACTCTCTTTTCTGTTCCTCGCTTACACAGAGCTTCCACGGGATGTAGTCATCGTCATCCGCGTGGTGACCCAGGTGTCTGTATAGATGTCCGTTTTCTTCCTCGTAGTCTGTATACTTCGATGGTTCCTTGGCTACCTTTTCCAGCATCTTTGGCATCCACCCTCCGGGGAACTGTTGGACAACGGCTTGCTGGAGCTGCTCCAGGGGGTCTCAAAGGGACAAAGCGTCTGCCACCACGTTGAGCTTGCCTTTTCTGTATTTGACGTCGAACTGGTATTGCTGTAGTTCTAAAGCCCAGAGCGCTATCCTTTCTGTGGGGCTCTCAATTGAATCCAACCATTTTAATGCTATGTGGTCTGTGATCACCTCAAATCGGTATCCTTCCAGGTAGCATTTCAGTTTCCTGATCGTCTGTAACGTGAACTTTTCTCCGAACTCCGGACATGCCAGGACAGGAGCGGACGTTAGGCACTTCCTGAGACTGTCTAATGCGGCTTGTTGCTCCTCCTTCCACGACCACTTCCGGGATTTCTTCAACAGCTCTGTCATCGGTTGTACCACTATTGTGAAATTGGGCACGAATCGGCGGTACCACGACGCCATTCCTAGGCATCGTCTAAGCTCTTTCAGGTTTGTGGGTGCCTTAAGATTTTTCATGGCTTCCACCTTTGAGGGGTCCGTCTGGATTCCTTTTTCGCTCACCAGATGCCCTAGGTATTCCAGCTTCCTCTGGAAAAACGAAAATTTTTTTTGATTAAGTTTGAGGTTGGCCTCTCTCAGCCGTCGGAATACTTCTCTCAAGTCTGCTATGTGTTGCTCTTTTGTTGCGCTGATCACTATTAGGTCGTCTAAGTAGGCAAACGCATGCGGCTCCATCTCCGGGCCTATTACCGTATCCAATGCTCTCTGAAAAGTCGCACCGGCCGAATGCAAACCGAATGGCATGACTCGCCATTGAAAACAGTCCTCGACCTGGCACTGTGAACGCGGTGTACTCCCTGCTGCTTGCCGCCATTGGTATTTGCCAGTATCCGTGCTTCAAGTCCAGCGTCGAGATGTAACGTGCGTGCCTCAACTTTTCCAGTATGTGATTTATCCTGGGTACGGGGTATGCATCCGGTATAGAGTGTGCGTTGAGCTGTCTATAGTCCACGCACATCCTCCACTCGTTCGTCTTCTTGCGGACGAGCACTATGGGCGCGCTGTGTGGACTGCGTGACGGCTCGATTGCCCCCGCCTCTATCAGTTCATTCACCTGCTGGTCAGTCACGCGTTGCATCGCAGGATTTTTGGGGTAGTACCTCTGCTTGATCGGCTTGTCACCCCTCATGATGATCCGATGCTCGGCTACACTCGTCCTAGACCCACGCCCGGGTTGTCACATATTTTTTCTTCTAAACTTTTGTTGTGCTCTATGGTTGTTGCTCGTGATTTTTTTTTTTTTTTCGATTTGTACGTTTTTATTTAAATTGTTTTTAATTAAATTTTTTTTAATTCATTAACATTTTATTTTTAATTTAGTTAAATTTAACTTTATTTATTTATTTACATCTTTGTTTTTTAAATTTTATTTAATTTATTTAAATTTTATATAATTTATTTAAATTTTATTTAATTTATTTAAATTTTATTTAAATTTTGTTATATAAATTTTTTTTAAATTTTATTTAAGTGTTATTTAATTTGTTTAAATTTTATTTAATTTATTTAAATTTTATTTGATTTATTTAAAGTTTTGTTTATTTAATTTTTTGTTTATTTAAATTTTATTTAAGTTTTATTTAATTTGTTTAAATTTGTTTTTAAATTTTTGTTTATTTAAATTTTAATTAAATTTTATTTAAATTTTTATTTTCACTCTCGTCCCACTGTACCGCCATCAGCTACCACGCCCAAAACCAATTCCAATCTTAAGGTGTTGACGTGTGCTGCGCTTTCACAGTCAGCGCTCGCGCTGCTCCGCTGTGATCACTTTTCCACCACTGACTCTGTTCCCCGCGATTTAGCCTTTTTACCGCTGAACTTTCACGTCTATCGTTTCGCTATTCCCGTTAAACTAATAACTGGTAATGTACATTTTAATTCATTTCTATATCTTCGTGATAGTATGATTCATGTGTAAGTAATGTAAATAATTCATAATAGGTGCTAGTATATGCTGTAAATAATTTCATGTGTGGGAGGCTCGCGTCGGGCTGGTCCGTGCGCGCCCCAAGCCTCTTCCACCTTCGTTAACTTTGTTCGCCGGTGAGTGCCTTCTTCGAGTTTCAAGATTGTTTCCTTGCTCATTTTTCTGTTGAGAGAAACATAATTGTTGGTTATTACGAAATTACTATTGAAATTCTAGATGAATGTTTTGAAAAGTTTTGGGTTAGTATAAGAGGTTTGCTGGTTTATTTGTTTTTTTGTTTGTGTTTGTTGTTAATGTTGTGATTATGTTTGGCGATTTATGCTTTTCGGAAGTTTTGTCGGGTTACGCTACTTCCTAACTCGTTTCGGCCTCTTCTCCCTCTCGCTGGAAAGGTTTTAGCTGTGCTACGCTTGCGACTCGGCTTTTCCGTTCCCCGTCTCTTGCCAAGCGCACTACATTTGGTGAGACGAACTTCTTCATCCGATATGGTCCCTCGTACTTCGTTGCTAACTTAAGGCCTGTACGCAGAAGGCCCGTACAGCGTACGGACCGTAATACACAAACTTTACTGACAGTAACGACAAGTGTTGAAAAATTCACATATTGCAAAACGCCAGAGACGCATTTGGGTGAATCCATATTTAATGGGAAGAGCAGAACATGGGAGATTTACCCGAGATATAAGTATTTAATATACATGTGTACAATCAATGCAAGTAAATTGACTTTGCAATCAAATTTTTTAGTTTGATAACTTGTGCAAGGAGCCGGCAACTTTTTATGAAAACTTTCATATGGGCACTGAGGACTTTACGCATTTGTTTGGATTGCTAGAACAGTACTTGGTACCGAAACGAAGCACACGGCCAGATGCGATACAAAGCAAAGCGAAGATTGCAATTGTGTTGGAGTAAGTAAGATGTAAAATGCATTGAATTATTAAAATTAATTGCCTTCCAGATATTTAGCTTCAGGTGATCTGCAACGGCACATAGGGTCGACGTACCGTGTCAGCAAACAGCACATGGGGACAACAGTCGATCTTGTTTGCAACGGAATCATCCAGGCATTGATGTGTATTGTATGTGCATTGTATGTCACCCTAGCAGGGCGCAAAAAATAGTGTACGCATGTTGTCTGCTGCACAACTTCTTATTGAAGAGGAATCCGCACACCTATGCCAGCACGTCGGATTTAAATATAGCAGAACGTGATTATGAGGCAAATGCGAATCACAGTTTTGGAAGAGCAAGGGACTATGCGAAGCATATAAGAAATCACTCAAAAGAATATGTGAATTCATCTAGCGGTTCGGTACCTTGGCAGTACGACTGGGCGGGAGTTGCTGAATGAAATAAAATAAGAACTTGCCTATGTAATTGTTTCATTTATTTATTTCTATTACTTTCATGAAATTTTTCCTCCACTTCTAGCAAATACTTTTCAGCACCGCATGATCGGTCGTTACTGTGTCAAGTTTGGCAAGTATTGACCGCCAATACACGAAATGCGGCTCCAATGGAGTTTGATTAGCCAGTTTTTCTGCCAAAACTCTTTGTGACGCCACCACTTCGCTTAGCACCTGGTCGTCGTTCTCGTGCTTCCGCTTTTTTGCAGTCTTTGGTTTCTGTAAAAATATATGTTTTTAGTATGATGAAGTAGTTGCTTAATTATATTACTTACATATGAATACTGAGATTGATGGCCTGCCGAGCTAGTGGACGTGTCTAAATCGGGGTCAATGAGCAACGGCTCCATAGTGCTCGCGTTGTCATCTTCGAATCCACTACAAGACGAGTTCATCGTTCTGAAATTAAAATACATAAATTGTTAATGACATGAAACTAAATAAATATAAGTGTAAAATGACTTACATTCTTTTCTCAGACAAATCAGGCAAAAAAGCCATGTACGCCGCCAAATCCCAATTACATACTTTTGGGGCACTAAGGGCACTGCCGCCAGCACTCCCACTTTTGGCCCGTAAAGCGCTATGTTTGAGCTTATATCTGTAGCTATCGCGCAGACCTGCCCATACCATCTTGCATTCACGTACTGCAATGACAATACGAATATATTTTTAATATAATATTATTAAGTTGATTATTATGATCAATATACTTGCCATCTTTTCCCAATTCGGCGCCAATTTCATCCCAAGCGCTTTTCACGAAAATATTATTAGAGTGCGACTTGTTTGTCAGATCCCAGAGGACTGGCCGACACTCCATTGCCTTAATTAGCGCAATTTTGTCGCTCTCTTCCTCGAAATTAACAAAACGGCTCTTCCGTGATGACATTGTTTTGCACTTTTAGCTTCCGTAAATAGGTGCAGACAGCTATTTACGAAAGCAATAACATATTAACATTTTCATTGTTCAACACTGCCTTACGGCCCGTAACTAACAGTGCTGCGGACTGCGTTATGTTATTACGAGCCGTACGCTGACCAGTTCGTTGATCGTCGGTCTCCATTCCCTTCGTCTCAGGTTCTAATTTCTACCTTGATCCTTTAAAGCTCGCTGCTGGTTGCTTCGCGCTATGTCGAAAACCTCCTTTAGCCTGTTTGCCTTTTGTTCCGGCGTTTGCGGTGTGCTTCCTGCAAACGAGGTTCCCTTCCCTGCATCAAGAATGCTGGAGAAAATCCTGTTGAATCCGCGATGCTCGAGTTGACGGCTAACGATATTTCGGGTATTAACTGGTCCCACGAGCTTTGATTCCCGGAAATATACTTCGTGATCATCGTCTTTACTGCCCTGTTGGTTCTCTCGGTTGGGTTCTCCTGAGGGCAGTACGGGGCGGTGTGTTCCATCTCTACTCCCAGGGGATTCAAATACGCTTTGAAAATCCGACTTGTGAACTGCACTTCGTTGTCGCAAACGAACCTCTTTGGCACTCCGAACCGGCATAAGATACGTTCCCGAAAAGCCTTCTGCAACGTGGCCGCTGTTGCTCGTCTCATGGGAACCAATTCCACACACTTTGTAAACGCGTCATGAAACACCAACAACATTGTGTTACCTTGTTTGGATCGTGGTAGGGGCCCTACGAAATCCACGCACAGGATTGCCATTGGCTCCGCCACCTGGCGGGTTAGCATGTGTCCGGCTGGCTTCTTTTGTTCGGTCTTGAACAATTGGCATTTTTCGCAACATTTGACATACCTGGCTGCATCTCTGAACATCCCAGGTCAGTAGTAACGTTGGGACAGCCTCATGATCGTCTTGCGAACTCTTTGATGCCCGGCCGTCGGCGCGTCGTGGCATTCCAGTAGTACTCTCTTTCTTTGTTCCTCGCTTACACAGAGCTTCCACGGGATGTAGTCATCGTCATCCGCGTGGTGACCCAGGTGTCGGTATAGCTGTCCGTTTTCTTTCTCGTAGTCTGTATACTTCGATGGTTCCTTGGCTACCTTTTCCAGCATCTTTGGCATCCACCCTCCGGGGAACTGTTGGACAACGGCTTGCTGGAGCTGCTCCAGGGGGTCTTAAAGGGACAAAGCGTCTGCCACCACGTTGAGCTTGCCTTTTCTGTATTTGACGTCGAACTGGTATTGCTGTAGTTCTAAAGCCCAGAGCGCTATCCTTCCTGTGGGGCTCTCAATTGAATCCAACCGTTTTAATGCCATGTGGTCTGTGATCACCTCAAATCGGTATCCTTCCAGGTAGCATTTCAGTTTCCTGATCGTCTGTAACGTGAACTTTTCTCCGAACTCCGGACATGCCAGGACAGGAGCGGACGTTAGGCACTTCCTGAGACTGTCTAATGCGGCTTGTTGCTCCTCCTTCCACGACCACTTCCGGGATTTCTTCAACAGCTCTGTCATCGGTTGTACCACTATTGTGAAATTGGGCACGAATCGGCGGTACCACGACGCCATTCCTAGGCATCGTCTAAGCTCTTTCAGGTTTGTGGGTGCCTTAAGATTTTTCATGGCTTCCACCTTTGAGGGGTCCGTCTGGATTCCTTTTTCGCTCACCAGATGCCCTAGGTATTCCAGCTTCCTCTGGAAAAACGAAAATTTTTTTTGATTAAGTTTGAGGTTGGCCGTCGGAATACTTCTCTCAAGTCTGCTATGTGTTGCTCTTTTGTTGCGCTGATCACTATTAGGTCGTCTAAGTAGGCAAACGCATGCGGCTCCATCTCCGGGCCTATTACCGTATCCAATGCTCTCTGAAAAGTCGCACCGGCCGAATGCAAACCGAATGGCATGACTCGCCATTGAAAACGTCCTCGACCTGGCACTGTGAACGCGGTGTACTCCCTGCTGCTTGCCGCCATTGGTATTTGCCAGTATTCGTGCTTCAAGTCCAGCGTCGAGATATAACGTGCGTGCTTCAACAGTATGTGATTTATCCTGGGTACGGGGTATGCATCCGGTATAGAGTGTGCGTTGAGCTGTCTATAGTCCACGCACATCCTCCACTCGTTCGTCTTCTTGCGGACGAGCACTATGGGCGCGCTGTGTGGACTGCGTGACGGCTCGATTGCCCCCGCCTCTATCAGTTCATTCACCTGCTGGTCAGTCACGCGTTGCATCGCAGGATTTTTGGGGTAGTACCTCTGCTTGATCGGCTTGTCACCCCTCATGACGATCCGATGCTCGGCTACACTCGTCCTAGACCCACGCCCGGGTTGTCACATATTTTTTCTTCTAAACTTTTGTTGTGCTCTATGGTTGTTGCTCGTGATTTATTTATTTTTTTCGATTTGTACGTTTTTATTTAAATTGTTTTTAATTAAATTTTTTTTAATTCATTAACATTTTATTTTTAATTTAGTTAAATTGAACTTTATTTATTTATTTACATCTTTGTTTTTTAAATTTTATTTAATATATTTAAATTTTATTTAATTTATTTAAATTTTATTTAATTTATTTAAATTTTGTTATATAAATTTTTTTAAATTTTATTTAAGTGTTATTTAATTTGTTTAAATTTTATTTAATTTATTTAAATTTTATTTGATTTATTTAAAGTTTTGTTTATTTAAATTTTATTTAAATTTTATTTAAGTTTTATTTAATTTGTTTAAATTTTTTTTAAATTTATTTAATTTTTTGTTTATTTAAATTTTATTTAAGTTTTATTTAATTTGTTTAAATTTGTTTTTAAATTTTTGTTTATTTAAATTTTAATTAAATTTAATTTAAATTTTTATTTTCACTCTCGTCCCACTGTACCGCAATCAGCTACCACGCCCAAAACCAATTCCAATCTTAAGGTGTTGACGTGTGCTGCCCTTTCACAGTCAGCGCTCGCGCTGCTCCGCTGTGATCACTTTTCCACCACTGACTCTGTTCCCCGCGATTTAGCATTTTTACCGCTGAACTCTAACGTCTATCGTTTCGCTATTCACGTTCGCTTAGTTGGTGCGTCTTCCTTCACCGTCTACATCGCTGCACGTGCACTCTAAGCGTAGACCGACTCGTCGTTTAACACATACAAAAAAAATGATTTTTCGCGACAATTGTGCGATTGGGCAATTTTTCGTCAGCGCCAAATGACCATCTGGCACCTTTTATTGCCCTCGCCGTTATTTACAGCTTTTTTTTTTCTTTCTTTGTTTCTAATCCACGGGGTATGACCGGGTATGTCCGACTATCACGATTCACTTTTAAGTAGCACGTTTGGGGTTTTTGCTCCCAAATTGTACTACACCTCTTTCGCGTTAAGTCCCTGCTCGGGCGCCACTTGTAAAGTAGTTATTCGATAGATGAAATGTGTAAAGTAGTTATTTAGCCGTGGTACAGATCTCAGTCTGTCTACGGCTCACGTTACAAGATATTTATATTCAATATCAGGGACGCTCATGAAATGGAGGTAAATTTCGCGACGTTTGTTGGACAGCGCAGAAAGCACGCGGCGCTGCGGCTAGGGGGCATACGAGGTCGACCTTCGTACTAAACTTCCTGATCGCGCGGCGGCGCTTTCGTTTGTTAAAGGCGCGGCCAGCCGTTTTATTTGACGCATTTATAGCTTACGCCCTTCTTATTACAAATAACCTCAAACAAAAACACGTGCGGGTTTGGGGTTATTTCACTTTCTTTTATTCTTCTAACCTTTCCGCGATGCTTATACTTCTATCTTTCCCTGTTCTTATTTCTAATTATCTTCCCGCGCCGCTTCTTTACTGCTTCGCTCTTTCGTCGCATTGCTTTGCATTGCGGCTCTTTTGTCGCGCAGCGTTCTAATGTATTGGTTAACTAATGTTTATTCTCTTCGTTTCAAACTTGTTCTATGTAGTTAATTTATCTTCGTCTTATGTGACTTATTTGCAAATAACTAGTTTTAATCATGTGTAAGTAATTAGTTGAACTAATTCTGTTCGTTTCGTGTGCTTCTCTTCTTAACTTATATTCTTTGTCTTATGTCTAGTAGTTGTTTATATGCTTATATGTAAAGAACTGATAATGTACATTTTAATTAATTTCTATATCGTCATGATAGTATGATTCATGTGTAAGTAATGTAAATAATTCATAATAGGTGCTAGTATATGCTGTAAATAATTTCATGTGTGGGAGGCTCGCGTCGGGCCTACTTCACAAATGATTGAATGTGTTTTCCGAATATTCTTCAGAACTACAGAAATCATGATTGGTTAAGAGAACGCGCCATTTAAGCACTGAAGAACATTCATATCAATGCTATTAATTTACGCTGGTATTCCACCGCATTGCTTGAATCTGAATGGCATCAGATTGGGATTGAAAAAGTTATGCCAAATTTGATTAAAACAACGATCTTAACGATCTTAAATCAAAAAGAAGAAGAAATTTGATACTTCGTTTCCCTATGTTTCCAACTGATATGATATTTAAATTCAAAAGATTAAAATATCCTTTGAGTTTATCATTTGCTATGTTCATCAACAAGGCCCAAGGGCAAACACTTCACGTTTGTGGAGTGAATTTGGAGGAATCATGTTTTTCACTTGGCCAACTTTAAGTTGCCTGTTCTAAAGCCGGAACCTATAGCCGTTTTTATACTGAAAACCGCAGGTAAAGAGTATATTGGGTTTGTGGAATGCCCGTGGTGGTGTCGTTTGTCCGTCCGTCTGTATGAACCAAACTTTTTTCCACACCCTTCAAGCTATAAACTTTGCAAATGTTTTTATCTATGGAAAAGTAAAATAAAGTGTCATTATTGGAGTGCTACGACAACTGGGGTGCTGGCAAATCAATAAATTCGATAGCTCAAAATCGTTCTTAAAGTTAGATCTACCAAATTTGGGGAGAAGATAGCTACTAACAACGTCAAAAAACCCCCCGCATTTCAAAAATATAAATGCCTTGATCTTCCACAGTTTTTGAGCTAAGCCACCAAATTTAGAATCAAGATAGTTGATGACGACTCCAAAAAAAAAAGGAATAAAAAACTTGGATGCCACGCTCATCCATAATGCCATAGCCGTCTCCAACCCCCGGAACACTTCGCTTAACACGGTAACATAAACCATCATTAACAGATCCGTAGCAAAAATTTGGATGCCACGCCCTCCATGCTGCCCCAGACCACAATCCCCCATATTTTACTCACTTTGAGCTGGAGTCACCAAATTTGATGTTACAATTAAATTTTTTGAATATTTCACTTCACACGTAATACAAAAGCAAGAGTCAATTCACGTCCAGGCTGACCTTATTATATATCTACGCACCTCTCCCGAGGTGGTGTATGAACGGATACAGCAACGCGCACAGCAGTGCAAGGTTCTTGTGGAGAGCATTGACAGTGAGTATCAGCGATCCGAGACGAGTATTTTTGGTGCAATCTCAATTGAGCAACAGCATCAGCCGAGAGTGGTGCTAGTGTCGCCCAGTAAACTCGGAAGATTATCGAGCTAACGACGATTTTTAACATCCCTCGAAAATAAAATCGCACCTTTAGGTGCATACACAAAACATGATCTATAGTTAATGGTCGAATATCCATAATACATAAAAAAAAACATAAAAATTCTAATCAGGCAGTGGCTGATCTCTTTGCTGAGTATTTTCAATTAGTATACTCATCCAGTTTATATGCTTGCAGTCGTTTCTATCCTTTTCAAGTACAAACGCTTAATTGCATATATATGTATGTCCCAGTTATAACTGATTGTACGCTGCTAAGTGACCTAAACTCTATCAAACCCGGCTACTCGCCTGGTCCTGATGGAATGCCAGGTTGCATACTTAGCTACTGAGCGTTTCACTTTGTAAACCCTTACTAGGTTAGGTTAGGTTATAGCGGTTGTGAGCAGTTTGAGACAAACTCCTCACTCACATAGGAAATATTTTGGCCACGTCTTAGACTTAATCCACAGACACCGTCTAGCCAGACACAGAGTGTGTCACACCGTTTACGACGGCGTAGTCCTTGAATAAAGGACAGAGTATTTTTCGGTTGAGAACTGCCGGTTAAGAGAGAGCCGATAAGCAGAAAAATCCAGGGTTGCGATTTCTGTTCTTGCAGAGAGCTGGACAGTCGCAAAAGAGGTGGGAGACTGTTTCCTTTTCCTGCACTTCTCGGCAGCTTCTGCTGAAATCATTAAAGGGGGCTAGAGGTCTCGCTTCATGTGTCCCCACTAACCAGTGCCCCTTGATGGCCCTGTTTACGGCAACACAGCCTTATCTGTTCAGATAAAAAAGGCCTGAGGACCGCTTTTTACAGCGCGTTGGCCAGGTTTGCCTGGCATTCCTTCCCGTGGCGGTGGTAAGCTGCCATCTCTTGTTTGCTTCGAGTTTGAAGTGTGATCGATTTCTTAGCTTGCAGAAAAATTTATTTATGGATAGCTCATCGCAAAAGACGCAGCGCCCTACCTGGTCATCTAGCTTTGAGCCATCGGTGTAAATTGGAGTAGAAAAAGTTGCTAACAACTTCCCTATTTGGTCTATTGGCAGAAGATTGAGTATATTATCAAGAGCTTCAGTTGGGGTAGTAGTGAGGGCTCCTTCTGTGGTCAGTCTAGCGGCACACTGTACCTTGCGTGATAGAGAGTGATATGAGGTGCCATTCCCCATTTTAATCCAAAGGATTTCCTGCATGTGCATAGTGCGACTGAAATCTTCTTAACCCGTTCATCCAAGCTAAGATTCCAGTCTTGATAACTGTCAAGAGTGAGCCCTAAGTATTTTGCTGATTTACTGAAGGCAAATTCTACCCCATTCAGTGATGGTGGTTTGAGGGGGGGCTGTTATGTTTCCTGGTGAAGAGAACTTAGTCAGTTTTGGCTGGGTTCAGCCCGAGTCCTTTTGATGTGGCCCATGAGCATAGTGTACTAAGTGCAGGGGGTATTTTCCAAAGAAGGCTATGGCAGGCTATTAACTGCCACATTCCAGATGAGAAGGGAGAAAATCCTTGTGGGGTGCCTCTATAAACGGATCTGGATATGGTTGAGGACCCCAGAGTGGCCTTGACGATCCTGCTTTTGAGCAATTGATCAATCAGTTCCACAATGCGGTGTCCAACCCCCAGCTCCGATATGCCTCGGTAATCGCCCATAATACGACGTTATTGAAAGCGCCCTCAATGCCTAGAAAGGCTATAAGGCAGTACTGCTTGTGGTGGAGTGCCTTTTCTATTTTGTAACAGCATGAAGTACTGTCTCAGTAGATTTGCCTTTTTGGTAAGCATGTTGTGCTTGGGTGAAATGATCGGTCTTAATCGAATCTCTAATATGTAAGCCAAGTACCCTTTTCATTGTCTAGAGTAGAAAGGATGTTAGGCTTATGGGTCGGAAATCTTTGGGGTTTGTGTGTGAGTCTTTGCTTGCCTTGGAAATGAAGACGACTTTATACTCAAGCCATGGCTTGGGGATCGAACCTGTTGTCAGTGTATCTGAAAAAACTTTCTGAAGCCAGTTTATGGCAATGTCCCGGCTTACTTATCGTTAAGGACGAGGATCACCTGTGGCCGCGGTGGTCTGCTTGGCTTGTGGGGCCTACTCCTCAACGAAGCGTTGACGCTTCTGCTTGGCTTTTGCAAAAGCGGCCAGGATCTCTGGCTTGAAATCCGGCAGGATGGTTTCGGCCCATTCCACGGACTTAACCTCATTAGGAGAGGACTGCTGGTCGCTCAGGTTTTCTTGCAGAATATCTGCCGCCCGCATCCGGTTTTGGATCGATGGCTTATTTGCTGCAATGGTAGCGGACCCCGATACCATCGCCTGCGTCGTGGACCTAGAAGCTAGTGTTGCAACTTTCGAGCTCCAGGAGACGTTCCAGGTCAGCGTCCAAGGTGTGAGGACGAATGGCCTGTTCGTCCTGCACCTGTGCCGCTAGAGATGTTTTTTTGAGGGGGTCTTTTGAGTTTACCAGTCACTGTAATTGTTTTTTTCTCTTGGGTTCATATTTTGGTCCCACGAGTAGAGAGGAATTGGAAATCACCCTCGGTATAGACCGTGTACCAAGGGATGCATAATTAAACTGAAGGTCAGCAGGTATCCATAAATCGCAAAGTAACAACGTATCGCCCCCTCAGCCACGAGTTCCTCAGCACAATGCTGTTCCACCTTTGACTGAGATAATTTTGAAGAATTTTCTTCTCTAGCCCGACAAACATTGGTCAGCTTCCTTGGCGCAGACATGACCTTACCAAGGGCCGGCTTTCAGCCGCCCTCACGTGGAGAGTAAAGTGGCACTACTAGCTGAAAGTCCGAAAGTCTTTGAAAAAATTATATATACTCTCAATTGCAGCACTTGTGTAGTTATATTTAATCCCCTTATCAACACGGTTTTGTAATGCGAAGATATACAACCACCAACCTTCTCGAATTCACCTCGCAAAGGGTTCCAGGCCAAAATGCAAACTGACGTCATTTATACAGATTTAAGTAAGGCATTTGATTCTGTAAGTTATTCTTTGTTGCTTCATAAATTAGATATTATTGGATTTCCAGCAAAACTCTTGTCGTAGCTCTCGGATTACTTGTACGGCCGAACATAAAAAGTTGTTTGTAAATCTTCTGTATCCAAATCTATTTCTGTTACCTCTCGCGTTCCTCGGGGTATTCAACTAGGATTGCTATTTAATGTTTTTGATAACGATCTTCCTGCTGTTATTACTAACTTTCGTGTTTAAATGTTTGCTGAGGACAGGGATGCAAACTCAAAATTTGAAAATGACGTAGGCTGGCTAAAAAATCTACGTGTTTTTTCCTAGCACAACATTGCATTGCATACATCCGCATGTTCTGCTCATATGGAATGCCCTTTTCTTCAAAAAACTTCTTGCATTCATTATGCAATGCCGTGGCAGTGCTGTCAGTTACTGGAATAAGCCCTAAAACGGTATATTGTACCTTGAATGCCGCTGCAGTTCTTGCAAAAAGAGCGAAATGTTTCGTTGTCTATCTTTCTTCAGATTGTTTTTCGCCAAAAATATGTCCATTTTTATTTCACCCCTTTTCGCTTGTATCTGGCCCTGGAGAAGACGTGCATCCACTATTTGATGCAGCGACGGTGGTTGATAGAGCCATGTCACTGGGATCACAAGTTAATGCAAACAGCGGTGTGGAAATGCATCGTGCTGGTGGTACGCACATTGGTGTGACCTTGGTGGAAACAATAGCCACAGCTAGCACGCCCACAGTTGCTGAAGTCACGTGGGCACAACTAGGAGCGAGACCAAGCTGTAGTGCACCCCGAGAAGTTTACAGACCTACGAGAGCGGCTACCGCTGGAATCCAGGCGAGAGCAGCGTGGGAAGAGCAACACGTGACTCCATCATACAACACAAGAGCAGGCCAAGGCTCGAATCTGCTCGACGGCATGCTACATTCAACGGTGTATGGAGTCGGCGATGAATGGAATCAATCGACAGTGATCGAAAGAGCAGCGCCAGCTCCGCAGGCAACCACACCAGCAGGCACTGGAGGTGCAGATTCAAACAGACTCAGGTGTGCCTGTGCTAATTCTGTGGGAATCCAGAACATGCTCAATGATGAAGGGCTACAGCAGGCTGTAAGAGAAAGCGCGGCTGCGACGATACCGCCGCCAATCGAGTATCAAACTCCACACGTAGCGAGAGCCTGCCGCGGCAGCTACATACAGCAGCAAGTACCAGCATAAAGTATGAACACGAATTCTACTCAGGATGTTTCTCTTACAGCATCCCAGTTAGCAACAAGACAAGTGATCAGCAAAGATCTACCAAGCTTCTCAGGAAGCCCAGAGGAGTGGCCAATGTTTATCGCTAACTACGAACAGTCGACTGTGAGGTGTGGATTCACAGACCAGGAGAACCTGATCCGATTACAGAAAAGTCTACGCGGAGCTGCCCTTGAAGCCGTGCGCGGCAAGCTAATGGTGCCAGCGACAGTGACACAAGCACAGTGACAAAAACTCTTCGTATGCTCTACGGCAGACCAGATGCTATCTACGAGAGCCTGCACACGAAGCTTAAAATGGAGCCGCCAGTGAGAGGCGGCAATCTGGAGTCTTTGGTTCACCTGGCGTTAGCAGTACAAAATTACTGCGCTACAGTATGTGCGATAGGACTTGCTGATTACTTCAGGGACCCAATGCTTCTGCGCAATTTGCTAGAAAAACTGCCGTGTAACTTGCGGCTGCATTGGGCACGATATAGCTGCACCCAGTTAGATATGGTGGCGTTCGACGAGTGGCTGTTTAAACTGGCATCATGTGCGAGTACAGTTATGCCAATAATAACAACAGCTGATCAACGCGAGACCAAGACGACCAACAAACAGACGCGTTCCAGATTGCTGATTCACAACGAAAATGATACGGAGCCCACAGCACAAGGTGGGTGCCACAAATGCGGCGCGAAGCACAGGCTGGAATCCTGCAACGAATTCAAAAACATGAATACTCAAAACAAATGGAAGTTTGTTAAGGAGAACAAACTTTGCTGGCTATGCTTTGGTAAACACTTTTCAAAAAACTGCAAGGCCAGAGAGAGATGTCAAGTCGACGGATGTACCATGGCACACCACCCGCTGCTCCACGAGAATGGATCTGGAAACGTGAGTAAAGCTCCAGAAAACCGTGCTAATAGCGCCGTTATTTTACACGCAGGCCAGAATGACAAGGCGTTGTTCCGGTACGTGCCTGTTACACTGTACGGGTCAACCAAGATGCTGCACACATACGCGCTAATAGACGAAGGATCAGCGTGCACACTCCTAGAAGCGAGAGTGGCAGAAGAACTGCAGATCGATGGACCAGCCGATGAGCTGTGCCTGAGGTGGACAGGTGACATCACGCAAAAAAAAACTTGCTTCGAAGAGAGTTTCATTCAGCATATCCGCGAGAGGCAAGGAAGCGCGAAAATACTTGCTGAGTGGCGTGCGCACCATTCGCAACTTGAAATTGCCGAGCCAAACGTTAGACGCTGCCACTATACAAGCTCATCGGCATCTGCAAAAGGTACCCATACAGGCGTACAAAGAAAAACGAGCATCGATTAAAATCGGCCTGGACAATGCAAAGCTGGGAGTACCACTCGTGGTCAAGGAATCAGATAATGCTGAGCTTATTGCTGCTAAGTCCAGGTTAGGATGGTCACTCTTTGGTGGCAACAAGCAGCAGGATGCTTCAGGAGTACGAGTGATGTACGTATGCGATTGCAACAACGACAGACATTTAGACGACATGATGAAGGCTAACTTTGCCTCGGATGCCATTGGCGTGAGCGCCCCTAAGGGCACGCTTCGATCTAAGGAGAAAAAACGAGCCCTCGACACACTAGAGAACACTACAAGGTATCTGGCTGAAGAGAAACGTTGGGAAACAGGATTGCTATGGAAGCATGAAAGAATAGCCATGCCCAAGTCGTGGGGTATGGCGATGCACCGACTGCTGAGCCTGGAGTCGCGTATGGAGCGCGACGTGAAGCTGTGGGAGTTTGTGAACGGTACGATAAAGCGTTACGAAAAGCAGGCATATGTGCGCCAATTAGAAGAGCACGAGACGATCGACAATGAGCGGTCATGGTGCTTGCCAATATTCGTGATCAGCAATCCGAATAAGGGCAAGCTGAGACTAGTATGGGACGCAGCTGCCAGAGAAAACGGAATCGCTCTCAATTCGTCGCTTCTTAAGGGGATTGACCTGACACCATCACTGGTTGGTGTGCTAATTCGATTCAGAGAAAAGGCTGTTGCTGTGTGTGGCGACATAAGAGAGATGTTTCACCAGGTTAAAATACGGCGAGAAGGCCAAGTAGCACAAGCATTTCTTTGGAGATATGGTGATCGCACCTGCGAACCAGACAGGTATATAATGCAAGGTATGACATTTGGTGCCTCCTGTTCTCCAGTAGCAGCAAACTTCGTAAAGAACAAGAATGCAGAACGTTTCGCCAAAGATTACCCCCAAGCTGCAGAAGCGATTGTGAGAAACACATTTGTGGACGGGCTGCAAAGTGGAGAGACGGAGGTGGAAGTTGCTAAGATGGCCCAGCAAGTCAGATTTATTCATGCTGAGGGCGGATTTGAAATGCGCGGCTGGCGATCCAAGTCGCCAGAAGCAGCGTGCGCCCTGGCAGGCGAAGCCGCAACTGAACAAGAAGCATGGAGAATCGACGCAAAGGAGCAGCGGCAAGAACGTGTTCTTGGAATCTGGTGGACACCAGCAACGGACAAGTTTAGTTTTGTTTTGAAGTTCGATGAGTGTATATACGAAGAGAAGTTCAGGACAACGAAGCGCCAAGTGCTACGCATCGTGATGTCAGTATTCGACCCACTAGGGCTACTTGGGTTCTACATCATTCAAGCAAAGATATTACTCCAAGCCATATGGAGATCAGCTGTGAAGTGGGACGAGTCCATTAACGAAGAAGAAAGATCGAAATGGCGCGATTGGCTTGACCAATTGCAGCTAGTGGGCGATATAAAGATACAACGCTGTTTAAACATAACAAGCGACACTAATGTACAACTTCACATATTTATAAACGCAAGCATCGACACCTACCTACTATTTCGATTCCACGCATGGAACTAATGGCGGCCATACTGGGCCTTCGCTTGGCCAGCTTCGTAGAAGCACAGATGTCGGTGAAGATGCAGAATCGAACGTTTTGGACTGACTCTAAAAACGTGCTCTACTGGATAAGATCTGATGCGAGAAAATACCACCACTTCGTAGCCCTGCGGATTGGCGAAATATTGGAGGCGTCAGACATAAACGAATGGCGATGGGTGCCATCGAAATTAAACGTAGCGGACGATGGCACCAAGTGGACAAAGGAGCTGCGATTCCACAGCAGCGCAAGGTGGTTCGCTGGACCAGTGTTTCTTGGAGAGCACTCAAGCAGCTGGCCTACAACTCACCTTGATTACAAACATACCGAACTAGAGCGCGTACACTTAGTACATGAGGGTAGTGAGACAAAGCCTGAATTAGTAGCATTGCTACCCGAAGTGACACGTTTTAGCAAGTGGGAGAGGTTCAGAAATGCGCTAAGATACGTTATGCGATTTCTGGGCAAAATTTACAAAAGGGAACTCAAGCAGCATCATTGACGTTCACAACATAATCTTTAAGGCTTTACAGGCCGAGGCATACGCCGAGGAGATTGCTTGTTTGCAACGTGGAGGCTGCGTGAGAAGAAGTAGCAAAATCTTCAAGTGGTCCCCCCATATAGACGAGAATGGCGTACTGAGAGTGCGCGGAAGGATTGACGCTATTGAAGGCATTATCGTGGATACAAAACGACCAGTGATTTTGCCAGGTCGGCACAGAAGTGGTGCGTGGGAAAGGATGATACGCTCAGTGAAGTCCGTGCTATCGGATATACTGGAGGAGACGTACGTAGCGGACACAGTTTTGAGAGCCACGCTGGCTAGGATTGAGAGTACGCTGAATGCCAGGCCAATCACCTACATCCCCTTGGATTCCATAGATGCTGATGTGCTGACGCCGAACCACTTCTTACGAGGCAAGACGTGCGCAACGGCGCCAAAGAATCACCAAGGCGAGCTGGGAGTGTTGCTGTCAAAATCCTACCGAGTCACAGGCAGTATTGCAGAAAGGTTTCGCAAACGCTGGATAAAGGAGTACCTTCCATATCTCAAGCTGAGAGCCTAGTCGTGTGGCCAACCGACTGAGCCCATCGAAAGCGGCGACGTAGTAATCATCGTTGACGAGGCAAATCCGAAGATGCACTGGAGAAAGGGCGTAGTAGTAGAGCTGCACACTGCAAGGGATGGCCAAGCACGCAGCGCAGTGGTGCGGACCGCTGCAGGAATGCTTACCCGCCCAATTGTCAAACTAGCTAAACTCAAGGTTCGATCGCAAGCACACGAGGTGCAAACCAGAGAACTGCAAGGGTGCACTGCAACAACAAGTGCACCCAGTAAACACCCTGGTGTTTTCGACACCCGGGTGTCTTAAGACACAGTAAAGACGGGTGCGAGCACACACTCTGCAATAAAGGTCGGGTGTGTAGACGCACCCGCGTATCTGTGGGTACCGTTTACTTTTTGCCTGTGTGCATGGGTGCGAGTAAAACAAAAAACACAAGCGTGAAGGGATGGGTGTGGGAGTGAACACGTGAATCGAGTGATAAAATGTTTTCGGCGACATGAGTTTTGTGTTGTCTTGTGTGCGTCCTTCAGTTGTTTGTTTTTGTAAAGTAGCTATAACAAAATAGTAATATTGACATGCTATGTATTTATGTATGTATTTAATAAACAAAGGTTAAGGAACTTAAAACTTATTCATATAACATAACAATAAACTTATAATAAAAATTTTAATTTTTAACTTATTCTATTAAATTTTTAAAAAAAGAATGCAAAAAAAGTAAAGAATCTACATACCAATGTTACAACGATAGCAAAAAGGATAACAACGCAATAATGCATACACCCTTTTTTGACAAAAATATATCTGTAACACCATGGTGTCTTGAAAACACCATGGTGTTTTACTTGTGTTTTGCGTACCTAACCTTTTTTGCATGGGTGCCTGTTTTTACTTGTTGCCTGCTGCTACGCTCCGTTATGAGTGCAGGTACATAGGCACGCGTAATCGTAAAAAAAACCCGGGTGTCCGGGTAAAGAGTGGAAAAACACAATGGGTGAAGAGTGCGCGCTGTACAGGCCACTCGCAACACCCGCTGTTTTTTGCGTGTGTGCGCATAGTTACTTAGTTTTGAGGGTGAAGTGTGCCGGCACTCATAATTTTATGGGTGTACCTAAGGTGCCGAAAAGTGACACCCTTGCAGTTCACTGGTGCAAACCCACGATCGAGCGTAAGAGTTTGCAAAGGGGGGAATGTTGCGTCGCAAAACTGCAGCGCAGCCTTGCATGGCAAAAGCTCGCGTATTTGTTATCAACAGCCCACTAGAGAGCTGGTCAATTGTGACGTCGCACCGTAAGAATGAGAGACATGAGGAGTCCAGCCTACCGAAGCTGTAAAACGTACGAGAACAATTAAACTAAATGTAAAATGAATATGTAAAATGAATTTGTAAAATGAATATGTAAAATGAGTATGTAAAATGAATTTGGAGGGCAGTCGCGAGAAGAAGTGATCGTCGTTGGTTGTGCAAAGCAAGCACTAATTTTTTCGCTCCACAAGTCCAGAAAACGGAAGCGCAGCAATTCACTCAAGAAGCGTGTGCATTAGAAACATAAATTTGTTAGGTTAACTAAATAAAGACAAAATATAAATCACATCTTAGCGTTTTCAGTGGACTGGTGCGTATTAAACAGCTTGCCGACCCAAGAGCTCGGCTATAATTGAATTATCGCGTTCATGCGATAATAAGTATGGTTGGTTGATCGACGCTTGAGAGTAAAATATAAACATCAAGGCTGATTAATGCCATGTTCTGATATACCAGTTAATCACGTGATTAGCGTCGTTGACGTGATTTAAACGCTAATCATCTTGTAAACGCGCGTTTAACTCATACAAGAACTGTCAAACGTAAACACTTCACTGACGTGTTTAACTTTTAAACATGATGTTTATTGGAGTGCAACCCTGTGTTTGTTTAACAATAACCACAGATGGCGCTGTTTTTGCATATTTCAAAGCTGATTGCTATGAAAAAACTTAAATTTGCTAGAAGTAATCATATGCGAACAGCTGTTATCTGTCACAAAAAAGAACAAAAAAGTAATGGCAGCAAAAAAAAAAGAGTTAATTGGTGCGATGGGGCAGAAATTTGTCTCATAGAGATATGGCAGAGCAGATTGCCACATCTGCGATCTGCAAAAAAAAACTCGCACATCTACGAGGAAATGGCGGTAGAAATGCGGAAGTTTGGCTTTTACTTCACGTTTTGATGTTTTGAGCAGATCCTCCATTATTTTTGCCATATCAAAAATTCTTATCATATAAAATATAATTTGAATAACATTTGGCGCCATCTTTATTCACTTTTCTTTAATTTAGATTTTTTCTGCTGTTTGCTATTCAGTTTGCTTGATTTATAAATGTAAACAAACAGCTGTCAAACTTAATCTTGTGCGAAACAGCTGTTTGATGTGTGAACGCATAAGTTTATCGCAAGTTGATTATCGTACTGACGTGATTAACTTTTCATAGTGTGAACATGGCATTAGATAATAAGATAAACAACATAAATCACTGTTCTTAGTTTAGTACAAAGAAATTTGTTAATGGAAATCGAACTACGAAAGTATAAAAAAACAGCACAAAAAGCACATGGACACACGACACATACTTGACTATTAAAACACGCAGTACCATACATACTTCTCAAATTTTTCATGTGCTTAACAAAACCTTCATGTTTTTCTAGTCCCTCTTGCCTGAAGAGCATTTGAGGTCCGCTTTGCAAGATTAACAATAAAAATAACAACTACCCTTACTGCTTTTCGTCAGCTAGGAGGAATACTTTTATCGATGTCCATTTTTATTTACTTTTACCTTTATTCTTGTTTTCTACACTTTCAGTCACAAATAATCACAAATTACAAAGTAAGCGCTGCCAATCTATTTGCAATTAAGCGCTGCTAACCCATTGAAAACGGCATTAAGTTTGCCAACCTATTGAAATCGGAATTCAGTGCTGCTTAGCAAAAATAAACATTATCATTTTATTCGTATAATTAATATTATATTGATAATATGTTAGTTTTTAGGGTATTTTGCAATTTTTTTAAAAAGTACACAGTTTTAGTCTTTTTACACATAGACACTTACATATATCTCCTTTAAAATACGGAGATATACGTAAAAAGACGGAGGGTTGGCATCTCTGGCTGAGGATGTGAAGCTATGTTTCACCTATAATGATGATTCTCTATGTTACCTACTACAGTCCGACTTGGGTGCGCTGTCGGCCTGGTGCAGTTGCACCTTACTAAATTTAAACTGTTCAAAATGTAAAGTCATGAATCGAGGTACCCCTCATACTGCTCACTACTTGCTTGATCCGCGTTTTTGGTGTTAACTCCTTAACAATCGATTTGCAAATAAGTAGCCCGGTAAGAAAAATATGATGAGTGAAACTAAACAATTTTCGTTACGTTTTTATGAAAATTTTCTCATGGCGAATGTTGGATACCCTTATATATGTGCTATTGTGGATATGTTGTTCAACAATATATTTGCAATAATTGCACATTTTCATTAGCATAAGTTGGCACTTAGTTAACAATTGAGAAATTGCTTTAATTATAAATAGTTGATTGAACTACATATCCACAGTAGCTCCAATATTTTATTAGTGTCTCCAACATTCATTAGAACATTTTATTATTAATAAACTCCGTTATATATTTGTGCGTATGCGTGTATTCGAACAAAATTAAAACAGAATTGCGGTGGACTATGAATGTTAAATACTCTAATAATTTTTCAGTGCCATTGTGGATATATTGTCCTAAGTTGGCGCTAAGTTGGGAAATTACTTCAATTATAAATATGTAGTTGATTGAACTACATATCCACAGTAGCTCGTATATTTTATTAGTGTGTCAAACATTCATTAAAACATTTTATTATTAAAGAATTCCGATGAATATGTGTGCGTATGCGTGTTTTCAAACAAAACAAAAACAGAATTGCGATGGACGATCAATTTTAAATACACTAATAATTTTTCAGTGCTATTTCGGATATGTTGTCCAAAAATATATTTGCAATAATTGTATATTTTCATTAGCATACGTTGGCGCTAAGTTAACAATTGAGAAATTGCTTCAATAATAAATAGTTGATTGAACTAAATATATTCACAGATTAAAGTCGCTAGCAGGAAACGCGCGTTCATATAGACGGTCAGGCAGCATGACGGACATTGCGCAATCCAATGTTCTTTTAACCTTCGATACCAGACTATTAATTTTTCGACACATATGGACAACAAGCTATTTCTTAACATAGCCGTGGCCGCGTTGTCCGGTAAAAAGAATTTATATAATTCTTTAATAACCTAAACGCAAAACAAAATCCAAGCAGGCAAATGAACATTACAGTATCTATCCTGACTCCTTGACATAGTTTGAACCATTCCTGATATATGTCCTAGTTGACACCCAACTGTGGCTTATTAGTTGCCATTGTGTTTTCCAACGATGCTAAAGTGGACACACTGTCTAAAAGGACGCTGCCAATAAATACCTAAAGTAATTAGTTTGTGTATAAACGCTCATTGAGTTGCGTTGGTATTGACGTTAAGTTTTAAGTGATGCTGCTGCTGTCACCAACCCAACCAACTCTCAAGCCAATCTCCTTGCCTCGCTGTTGAAGGTTGCTGCACAATTGCCACCGACATGGCAGCACTGGCATTTGGTTTGGTTTGGTTGCAAACGCCGGCTTGTGAAGCATTTCGACACCATCTTTGACGGCTTCTTAATTAAGACTGTCAATCTGTGTATTTCTGTTAAAGTGTATAAATATGTTTATGCAAAGGCGGGACACAGGAAGCCCGAACATTACAGCCAGGATATGGGCATGACGTTTAGCTACCCCAAAAGAAGGCGACGCTTTTCACTGCCTGCGTTTCCACTACTGCTGCTGCTTAAGCTGCAGCAACTTCTTCATACGGGAGCTCTATTGTTAGAATCAAATAATATGCGTTGCAAGCAAAAATGGGTAACGGAGCTGTGTTGCATAACAACTGCAGTTCACTTATAACCCAGGGTGAGAAAATGCTCAGAATAACTTAAGGGAACCGTTTGAGTATTAAAGCACTTCCGTAATGGCTGAAATTTACTGGATACCGAAGGTAAAGAATATATTGGGTTTGCGCAATGTCCGTCATGGGGTCCTTCCGTCTGTCCGTCTGTATAAAAACATCTTTTTTCCACACTCTTCAAACTTAAGACTTCAAACTTTGCAAATCTTTATCTATGGGCGGGACAGATGAAGTGTCAAGATTGGGGTCTACGATAGCACAAAATCGCTCGTTCAGTTTATGCAGTTTCAAATCAGAAACGCCCATATCTTCCATAGTTTTTTAGCTAGAATTACTAAATTTGTCCGGAAGATAGGTTTTTGGTATCCCCATTTGTTGTGGTTTAAATACGTTGTATCATTTAATTTGGGTAAGCGATCGAATGTAACAAGGTGCACAGAAAAAAGCCATTCTAAATATAAGATTTTTATTCTATTCTTAGCCCGATTCATATTTAAGAAATTTTAATATGTCTAAAACCAACTTAATGAGTAGTTTAAGACTTCAAATCTTGATTCAATCCCAAATGTACATGAATTAAGTAGTTATAAATTTTATAAAAAATCTCGAATCAACTTTAAAACGTTCTTTTTTATGTACAAAACGTTCCTTATATAAGAATGAAGCTGTAGATCCAACATTAAAAAGTCGTATAATAATTTCGAAAAGATTTTTTTAAACAATATGTAGAAAACCTTCCGACTACAAGAATAATAATATTTGTTGGAGAAACAATAAAAGCTGGTACGGGCGTTTCATTATTGTCAGCCATTTTCATTAAAATGATTCCGCAGCGAGTCGCAATGGTTATTAGTTTTTAGACACAGAATTGTACGACCGTCTCCTCGACGCGCTATCGCAAAGTCACTCACTAATACCAATGCGCCACGCTCAGTAGGATTTTGCCATTCTCCTAACGCGTTCTCACTCAAATGAACTAGAACTAGAACTCATTGACTTAGTTCATCCTTAAACTCAACCAAATAAAGTAATTCAATGATTTATATTCGACACGGCCTTCCTGACTTTAACAAGTCCTCGTGTTCAATAGTACTACAAAAGATTGGCATCATTCTCACACCGAACATTTGGCTATCAGTTTTACTATACCACAGTTTTCTAGCTCTTGCCGCCATTGCGACGGTATGCACCACCGTGCCCATCGATACCACACGATTCATGTCCACCACACAATGTCATCCGTAACTGGCATGAACATTGTGCTTGAGCCTAGCCTTTGTGAATGATGTTCTCTGCATCTCAGCTAGGTGGCAGAGAGATTCATTTGACCGACGTCTTTTTCACCGTCGTCAAGCTTTCCATACAACTCAGACACCACTTGTCTATCTGGTAAACTTCGCACACTCTCGTGCGGATACATGTAAGTTCGCTTACTTGTGAAAGATTTCAATAAATAACGGTCACTTTCAAGAAACGCAACAACAAAAAATGGTCCCTTAAACTTGGGATCCAGCTTCGTCTGATGCCGTTCTTTGCTCTTAAGTAAGACATGATCACCAATATTATGTTTTACAACTTTGGCCTTGTTTTGATCGAATCTAGTCTTATCCTCTTAGCCTCCTTATCCACATTTATCGATTTGCCAGCCCCATGGTTATCGTAGAACTCCAATCTTAACACTTTAATTTACTATGCTATAGATAAAGACATTTGCAAAGTTTCAAGTCTCTAGCTTAAAGGGTGTGGAAAAAAATTGCGTTCATACAGACGGACAGACACCATGACACCATCTTTACCTTCGGTATCGAGTATAAAAATAAGAAAACTTGCTTTTAAAGAACATCGAACTAAACATTTAAACCAGCAACGAACTAGACAGCATCTTCATCCCAACTACTAAATAACTTATATAAAGCTGAAGCAATGCAGCCACGTAAGGCTGCAATTATGCAAAGCTCGTCAATTGTTTTGAAAGCTTTTGATTTAAAAGTTTGGTTGTAGTCGCGTTTTTGCTGCAGTTAGATCATCATCGTTAAGAACGGACAACTACTTTGTTTAGGTTCCACACAAACTTAAGATCTATAATAAAATCTTAGTGTTTCCAAGCGATTGTTATGTTTGGCCAGCCGAAAACAGCGTTCTTACTTATTTACATATCATTTAGGTTGAACGGTACTTGGGCCATACTTTGAGCTCTTGATCAGCATTTCAGGCTGTTCATAAAGTTCATCAGAGGGCTGTTTGTAAACATGCTTGTTTACTATTCCCCCTCTAAGATCCTTGACGTCCTCGGTGATGCTTTGCTCGCTGTTGAGTTTATTAATGATGAAAAAGCTTTGATGCACGAGGATGAGGGTATAAAATATAAAGGTGACTGCCACTCTGATTGCGATCCAGATCTTAAGTTTACTCATTCATCCGCTACAGCAGCAGAAGGCAGCACGTGATTATGTCGGGTTATGTTAAGCAGGGTGAGGCTGAGGTGCCCGGGACCTTGTTTACAACTTTGTTGTGGATTAAATACGTTGGATCATTTAATTTGGCTAAGCGTTCGAATGTAACAAGGTGCACAGAAAAAGGCCATTCTAAATATAAGATTTTTATTCTATTCTTAGCCCGAATCATATTTAAGAAATTTTAATATAAGTCTAAAACGAACTTAATGAGTAGTTTAAGACTTCAAATAATGATTCAATCCCAAATGTACATGAATTAAGTAGTTATAAATTTTATAAAAAATCTCGAATCAACTTTAAAACGTTCTTTTTTATGTACAAAACGTTCTTTATATAAGAATAAAGCTCTTGATCCAACATTAAGAAGTCGTATAATAATGTCGAAAAGATTTTTTTAAACAATGTGTAGAAAACCTTCCGACTACAAGAATAATAATATTTGTTGGAGAAACAATAAAAGCTGGTACGGGCGTTTCATTATTGTCAGCCATTTTCATTAAAATGATTCCGCAGCGAGTCGCAATATAATATCAATGCGCCACGCTCAGTAGGATTTTGCCATTCTCCTACCGCGTTCTCACTCAAATGAACTAAAACTAGAACTCATTGACTTAGTTCATCCTTAAACTCAACCAAATAAGTAATTCAATGATTTATATCCGACACGGCCTCGTGTTCAATAGTACTACAAAAGATTGGCATCATTCTGACTTCTCATATCGATCAATGTCTTACTTTCGTTACTTTATTAAATTTCTGGTTCGGCTAACATTATTCAACTTAAATTCAATTCTTCTTTTACTTATGATATGTTACATAATTCTCGGTACATGTAATTCAATAATTAGTTTTGTTTACAGATAAAATTCATCTTATTACAAAATTACACATGATGTGTCTTCAAATGACAGTTTAGCAGGATATCTCTTTTATTATCTTAGTGGCGCGCACTGCCACCCCATATGCATTAAAGCCTTATGTACATGGTTAATAACAGACCATCTAAATGTTCTAGGAATGACAGGCAAACATCGAGTCTTGCCATTTCTTTGTATTTTACGATAAAGTAAACCACCTCTTAACACCAAAGTTTTGCCGCAGATCTATTTATGATGTCAATTGCTATCCTCATATAAAATTTGGTGACTCTAGCTCAAAGATAGTAAAATATGGTGGAAGGGGGGCTGGGGGCGGTATGGGTGGGAGGTGCCATCCAAATTTTTTGGTTTCTTCATCTCCAATCTTGGCACCAAATTTGGCGGCTCTAGCTCAAAAGCTGTGGAAAATATAGGCATTTTTGATTTCAAAATGCAAGGAACGGGGGAGGCGTGGCTCTAAAACTTTTATGCAGTTTTTTGGGAACAGTTATCAGTTATCTTGCTACCAAATTTGGTGACCCTAGCTTTAATACTTTGGAAAATACACGCATTCCCGTTTTTTAGTAAAGCGTTGGGGCGGTTTGGGGCAGCTTGGGCAGTATGGATTGGCGTGGCATCCAAAGTTTTTATGTATTTTGTTGGAGATCGTTAACACCTATTTTAGCACCAAATTTGGTGGCCCAAGCTCAAAAACTGTAGGAGATACTGGGATTTTGGCTTTGAACTGTGGGAGGAAACGGTAGGCGTGGCTCCAAAATTTTTGATGCAGTTCTTTGGAGGTTGTAAATAGCTATTTTTCCCTAAATTTGGTAGTTCTAGCTGTAAGAGCGTGCGAAATAGATGGGTTTATCGATGTTGAGTTATCGAATTTATCGATTTGCCAGACCCGCAGTTATCGTAGAGCCCCAATCTTGACACTTGATCTGTCCTGGCCATAGATAAAGATGTGTTCAAAGTTTCAAGTCTCTAGTTGGAGGGTGTGGAAAAAAGTTGCATTCATACAGACGGACAGTCGGACGGACATTGCACAAACCCAATTTACTCTTTACCTTCGGTTTCGAGTATAAAAACGACAAAAACATAAACATAAACCTAATCCTCATCCTTAACACAATAACAAGCTGGAATGACTACTCAGGCGCCACGGTCTCTAGCACAAAATGCAAACATTTGCAGAAAGCAAAACTGCAACTGCACCCAACCAAAAGACAAGGACAAATACAAATTAAAAACTTAACATCAATTAAAAGATTAGGCCTACACTTCAACAACAAATACAGATGGCAAACTCACACCGAACATCTCACACGCAACCTTAAACAAGCAACCAAGACATCCTCTACGAAGCACGAGCTGCCACACTAGAAAATAGAAGAGAGCTCCTTACAGCCAACCTTATTAAATCCCTTATAACAGCAAAAAACTCACCCATCAATAGAATTCTAAAAACACACCTAGCGCCAGAAAATAGAAACACAATTCTACAATAGACCATATAATAGAAGGGAACATGTCATACAGCCCAGTGTCAAAGCGCTCGCGGGCGTTATGACATTTCCAAACGTGTCATAGCGCCCATTCTCAAAGTGTAGTAGCGCCCGTGCACTCACTTGAACATAATCACAACCCCGCTGCTCCAGAAAAGTTAATAAAAGAGCTGGACTTAATTAACGATATAAAAAGAAAATGTGAAACCAAAAACTGGGGAAGCTTTACCTTCAGTTGCTTTTTCGAAAGTAAAACGGTAATTGTTTAGGATCCGTAGTGTAGCCACGATGAAAATCCTAACTCGCTATTGCTCTGCCCATATTGCAGACAAATAGTTAAAAGTAATGAAAAAGTTTACCAATAAAATATGAATTTATTATTATTCAACCTCAACATTTATTTGGGAAAAGATGCTTGCGGCGCTTAGATTGACACATTTTAATTATGTTATATATTTTATTTCCATAACTATTTATACGATAAGAAAGATTGATACAATTTTTAAATTAAATTTCAAATATATTTAAAATATTGAACGGCCACAGGCGTTATTACATGTACCCTAATAGAATACAGCAAAACCCACAATTTACCCTTGCAGCCCATTACCCCATCGCTCCAAACCACACAACCCTGGAACACAAAGCAAATATATATAGATAGTGTTTAGGCGTATATATATATTTGAATCACAACACAAACACATGACACACAATAATAAATACAATAAAATATGCTAATTAAACACAATGTCAATGTCAATAAATATGTAAATATCATAGGTCAGTACTTAAAAAATGTCAATTAATAACAGCACCGTGAGTTAAATTGTTTTATTCGCGGAAACTGCTGACTACACAGCACGTGTAACTAAAGCCGCGGTCAGCCAACCCGGCTGTTCCCAATACACAATTCTGCAGTGGTAAGCAACTGCTGCATACACGATAACCCAAATTACACATATGTAAACTAAGCTATATTTATCTATTAATACTGATACTTTCGTTAATAAAACTCAAAGTCTTTACTTTGCATTCAAGCAGACACAATTCTTTCATTCTTTTACAGGAACTCCCTCTACGTAGTCCACCTAGTTACAAGTGCTAGTTGCGACGCCTTATTAGCAGTCAGTTTATGTACTGAATGCTTATATACACACAAACATTTTGGTGACCCCGACACGGACTCCAACCAGGGATACTTAAAAAAAAAAACTCTTATTCCTCGAAGCGTAATCCAGCTCACCAAGGAGCAAATAAAACACTTCCAACGGGTCAAGAATAAAGAGAGTTTCAAACAAATCAATGGATCTGGAAGAAGTCCTGGATGAGCAGAAAGAAATAAGCCAGGAGATATCAAGGCTTATCAAAAACAGCAAAAAAGACTCAGCCGAACGGAAAGCAAACCCTGGCTACTAAAAGGCCAGAACCACAATTCTAGAAGAAAAGTGGAACGCGTTTAAAGACAACAACGAGTTGATCTTAAAACAAAACTTGGAAAAGTCACATACATACTTCAAGTTCTTCGAAGACGTTGCTGATATGGTTCAAAAAACCAAAAACTACTTCTCCGAGCAAGCTGATATTGCTGACGAGTCTAGCAGCAATATAACGGAACCAACAACCGTCGTCACCACAAGATCGGTTGATGCCGGAACAAACACAAAATTAAGTGCATTGTGCCGTCGACAAAAGGCAATGATAGCATCGTTAGATCGTGCTTTGCAACAGAAGCCCCCTAATGCAGACAATGTGAAATCACTATGGGCAAAAATTCAAGAGGTCCATTTTCAAATATACGAAGAATTTGAAGACCCAGAAGAGATAGGCTACGACGCCGCTAATTATCTCAAGGCAGAAGCTGAGGTAGGGAATGCACTAACTAACAATTCGAGTAGTTCGGGCTCCGAAAACATAAGCCTGCCACGCATTACCATTCCAAAATTTGACGGCGAATCACTCAAATGGAATAAATTTTTTGACATGTTTTCAAGTATGATACATGAAACAAAAATGCCAACCATACGCAAGATGTGGTATTTGAAAACCAGCGTAATCGGAAAGGCGGAAAGATTAATCCGTCACATCGATCTGAGAGAGGAAAACTATCTCTACGCATGGGAAATTCTAGTAGACGCATACAATAATCCAAGGGAGATTGCATATTGGATATTGAACCGTCTCCTGCTGCAACAAACCTGCAGCGACGATGTAAAGTCATTAAAAGAGCTTCACATCACTACTATAGAGTCCTTAGCTTCGTTGAAGGGACTTGGGATTGACATCTCAACATGGGATCCGATTATCATTGCCATTCTTAGAAATAAACTGGACGGCACAAATAGAACACTCTATGAGCAGTCACTGGGTAATACCAAGGAAATTCAGCCACTGGACACCATGATCCAGTTTTTAAAACAAAGAGTTCGAGTAATGGCTACCGGAAAAAAGACGCCAGTAACTTTCAAGAAGGAGCATAAAAATACAACATGTGCGTCTTCTTCAAGTGCACAAAGAGGATTTCTTTATTGCAAAAAGACAAGTCACTATTTATCAAAATGTGACGACTTTCGCCCTAAATCAATAAGCGAGCGCCTAAATTGGGTGCAACGGCAAAAATTATGCGTCTATTGCTTCAGACTTTGACCATAAAACGAATTCATGCCCCAGCAACATCAGCTGTTTCAAATGTAACAAGAAACACTTAACTTTAGTTTATTTGGAGAACGCGATCACTTCATCCGCAAACAACCAAAATTACAACTTACTTGCAACAGCAAAGGTAGTTGTGCAAGCGAACAATGGGCAGGAGGCAACATTCAAGGCATTACTGGACTCTGGATCACAGACCAACGTTATTTTTGAAAGGCTGGTAACAATGCTAGCACTAAAACGTCATGACACAACTCTCCGGATTGAGGGAATCCGAGGAAACACAAGAGTCAGCAAAGCTTGTGTAAATGTAACAGTTAAATCACTACACAGCAATTTCACGATGCGAATGGAAGCCCTTATACTACCCCGCATAATATCGGATCAACCTGCCCAATTGATCAACAATACCAATTGGATCATACCGAGCAATCTGCCACTTGCTGACCCCTACTTCAACAAACCAGGCAAAATTGATCTGTTAATTGGAGCAGAGCACTATTATTCAATACTGCTCCCTCAACAACACAGAATATTCCATGCTGGTCCAATGATGCAAAAAACTGAATTTGGATGGATTATTGCGGGAAAAGTATAAGCTACAAATAAATCTTCGGCCATTTGTGCAGCAGCTACAAATGAAGAAACCAATGATTTATTGGAACGATTTTGGAAACTGGATAACATGGAGTCAGCAGAGAAACATCGAACGCCCATTGAGGCCCAGTGTGAAAAACACTTCTTGGAGAATCTACAAATGGCGGGTGACGGTAGATTCATAGTTAAACTTCCATTTTCTGAACACTATTCAGCCCTGGGAGAGTCCATAGAAATTGCCACTAAACGATTTCTATCGTTGGAGCGCAGAACGTCTGCAGACACGTGGAAGCAATATGCTGACACATGAAACAAGTGTCACCTCAACAGATTCCTAGAAGCCACTACTTCATCCCTCATCATTGTGTGCTAAAACCGGATAGCAGCACAACAAAGCTAAGAATTGTTTTTGATGCATCCTGCAAAACGTCTACAGGAAAATCACTTAACGACATATTACAAGTAGGACCTTCTGTGCAGAGCGGCCTCATGCCAATCTTGCTAAGATTTAGAACACACAAATTTGTGTTTACTGCGGACATTGAAAAGATGTACCGCCAGATTTGGATCAATGCCGAGAACCAGTTTCTTCAGATGATCGTTTGGAGAGACAATCCCAAGGAGCACAATCCAGAGGAGCAACTTACGTACTATAGACTAAAAACAGTTACGTATGGCACGGCCTCAGCACCATTCTTAGCAACCAAGTGTCTTAATCACTTGGGCACTACTCACTTGGACAAATCAGCAGCAGGAGCAACTGCACTAATAAATGACTTCTATGTAGACGACTGCCTCACAGGAGCAGACTCAGTCCAAGAAGCAATCCTCATTCGAGAAGATTTGATGAAGATCCTGCGTCCCTATGGATTCAATCTACTAAAATGGTGCTCAAACAACGAGCAACTGTTACAAGGAATACCCAAGGACGACATCGCAAGCGAAGTAAATTTTGACGACACAGTGGACAATTACAGGATCAAGACATTGGGTCTGATTTGGATGCCCAAAGGGGACCAACTTTGTGGCCGCGCTCAGAGCAGCACAGCCACGAAAATAACTAAACGTGTCGTATGCTCAGAATTGGCACAAATCTTTGACCCCCTAGACTTGTTTGCGCCCGTCGTTGTGAAAGCCAAGATTTTCATGCAACAACTCTGGGAAGACAAACTTGAGTGGGATGACGAGTTACCTACAACTCTTCAGAACGAATGGAATGAATATCAAGAGGACTTGAAGAGCCAAATTCCTCGACATATATATGACGGAAAGGTTCCAGTCACAAAGGAACTACACACATTTGTGGACGCATCTGAACGCGCATACGGCGCAGCAATATACGTACGCGCAACATACAAAAATAAGCAAATTTCTGTGCGCTTGCTATGTTCCAAATCTCGAGTAGCTCCAACGGCAAAACAGTCCCTCCCGCGACTAGAACTTTGTGTTGCACTGTTAGGTGCTGAGCTCGCGGACACGTTTCGACGGGACCTCAACTTAAACTCCAACACAGTACCAACTAATTGGAACCATACTGGAGCGATATGAAGACATTCGATTTGGGTATAAAGGAGTTCAAATACATATGTCCAGAGCTACATGATATGCACACATGTGATTCCATATCACAGCATTTCCGGCACCTGTTTGACGAACTACAAATGGGAAACGCACTCATACAACACACACGAAACCGCCCGTCCCCACTTGATGTCGTGGGCAATATTGCAAGCAGTCTGTTTGGAGTTTTAGATTCGGACTACGCTCACAAAATGACCAAGGTCATTGAAGAGGTAAAAACCAACGAGGCATTTCTACTGCACCTGTTGAGAAATCAAACATCAGTACTTGACTCAACCATCAACGTTGTCAAGAAAACCAGGTCTACATCGGATCAGCGCCTAAAATTACTTGAAAAACAAATGGCAACCATTAGCCAAAGCAGAGGAAGGTACACAGGCGCACGTCTCACAGAGACATACCTGGCACTAACAACTCAGCTAACACTGCTAGCAGCCACCCTTCAGCGCATGCAATCAGAAATTGTGGACGTGCTAACGGGAGTTCACCACCATACAATCAGCCCAGTTTTGATTTCCCCAATCCAGATACAGGATCAATTGGATCAAATACGGGATCATTTGCCACCAGATCAAATGTTGCCCGTGACATCATCCAACTTTATTCAACTCTACAGAATAATGAGACCAGAAGGCACAGCCACCGACACTCATGTCATATTCCAAGTAATATTACCATTAGTGTCAACGTCGGTATTAGAACTGTTTAATATCGTGCCAATTCCGGTGTGGGATTCAACTAGCTGGAGATTGTTTGAGCTTAAAACACCTATAATCGCAGTTAACAACCACAGGGATCAATTCATGGGACTGACAAAGGATGATCTACGACGCTGCGTCACACTACCACACGAAGAAAACATATGCTTCGACCATCAAGCTTTGTTCAACGTAAACAATCGATGTGAGTTTCAGCTTTTTAACAACAAGACACCAACAGTGTGTCAAACAACTCACAGAACAACCAAAATGGTATGGACAAAAACACACCAGCCGAACAATTGGATATTCGCAACCACCTCGGCAATGGAATTGCAAGCCGTATGCAATGGAACACCGTCCACAATACTGATAGAAGACACCGGATTGCTAACTTTATCGTCTGGCTGTACTGCTCGCAACTTGGAGATTAGTATCAGTACGTTCGGCACTATAATAAGTCAAGTAAAACCAAGTTACGCCCACTTTGGCGATCTAATCAAGCCAAACATCACCGATGTACCTGCGACAACTTTTAATATCTCAGAGTACAACGCCCAAGAAGACAACGATCTTGACGACTTACAATCAAGCTCAATACTACATAACCATATAGCTTCTTATGCTGCGTTAGCTGTATCCATCATATTGCTATGCGCCTATGCAATGCGAAAGAGACGCCTATGGACTGTGCGACCAACCGCCCCCAGGACTGAAGCCAGACAAACATCCGAACCAGCCGTATCCCCAAGACGATTCACACTAGACCACGACGACGGTTGAACACCTGTTCAACGGCCGGGAGAATGTTTAGGCGTATATATATATTTAAATTACAGCACAAACACATGACACACAATAATAAATACAATAAAATATGATAATTAAACACAATGTCAATGTCAATAAATATGTAAATATCATAGGTCAGTACTACAAATATGTCAATTAAAAACAGCACCGTGAGTCAAATTGTCTTATTCGCGGAAACTGCTGACTACACAGCACGTGTAACTAGAGCCGCGGTCAGCCAACCCGGTTGTTCCCAATACACAATTCTGCAGTGGTAAGCAACTGCTGCATACACGATAACCCAAATTACACATATGTAAACTAAGCTATATTTATCTATAAATACTGATACTTTCGTTAATAAAACTCAGAGTCTTTACTTTGCATTCAAGCAAACACAATTCTTTCATTCTTTTACAGGAACTCCCTCTACGTAGTCCACCTAGTTACAAGTGCTAGTTGCGACGCCTTATTAGCAGTCAGTTTATGTACTGAATGCTTATATACACACAAACAGATACAACCCTCAGAAACCTCAACAAGAAAAACACATCTCCCGAAATATACCGGGCAGAGTTTAATTTAAAAAAAGCTAAAGACAGCAACAAATACACATACATAGAGAAGCTTTATATCTTCTCAAAAGCAAGAGGGGAAAATTCTGCATATGCTCAGACTCCTTATCAGCCATTGACGCTAAAAACAACACAAACAATAACGAATACTACAGCTCACTCATACGGAACAACTTACAAAAAACATTCCCAAAATTCAAACTGCTATGGGTACCCGGACACGTTGGAATAACGGGAGACGAACAGGCAGACACCGCTGCGAAAAACGAAACCAATAAACCACTCATAATTAAAAACAACTACAACATAAGAGACAGAAATACATAAAAAAAACACACCAATCAAAAATACATAAAAAAGTAACAGAAACTTCCCCTTGGTACCAAAATTTAAATCACAACAAATACAATAGCTACCACCTCTTCAAAAACAATCAACTTTCCCTAACTCACGACTCGAAGAACAAATAAAAATAACAAAACTCAGACTCGGACACACAAAAATCACACACAAATCCTATATCGACCCCTAGGACATGCCCGACTGCAACCAAAATATCTTCATACAACACAAACACTCGACCTGCAACTCCCTTAAATCACACAGACAAGAAATATTTAAAAACACAAACCCACTACAATACTTCTCCAACCCCACACCATCAAATATGTCAAAAATCCTACAATATCTCAAAAACACTAACCTATACTTTAACATTTAAAACAATAACACGTCATAAAATACACCTTTCTAACAATCAACTAAGAAACCAAGGAAACATGTATATATTTAGACTAAGAATAGACCGAGCTGAAGGCCAACGATGCCATAGCCAAAGAAAAACAAGGGGGCTGGCAAATCGAGAAACTCGATATCTCAAAATCGATAGATCCAGCTATTTCGCAAGCCCTTACAGCTAGAACTACCAAAAAAGGGAGAAGATAGCTACTAACAATCCCAAAAAAACTGCATCAAAAATTTTGGAGCCACGCCCACAAATTCCGCCCCCAGCCCCCCGCAGTTTAAGACCAAAAATGCCCATCTTCTACTGTTTTTGAGCTAGAGCCACCAAATTTAGTGCCAAGATAGGTATTGAAGACCCCCAACCAAATTCATAAAAACTTTGGATGCCACGCCCATCCATACTGCCCTAGCCGCCCCAAACTGCCTCAACGCTTCACTAAAACCGGGAATGCTTGTATCTTTCATAGTGTGTAAGCTTGAGTCACCAAATTTGGTAGGAAGATAACTGTAAACGATCCCCAAAAAACTGCATCAAAGTTTTGGAGCCACGCTCACCCCCGTTCCCCAGCCTCCTGCATTTTGAAATCAAAAACGCCTATATTTTCTACAGCTTTTGAGCTAGAGCCGCCAAATTTGGTGCCAAGATTGGTGATTATGAAACCCAAAAAATTTTGATGCCGCCCCCAAACCATACCGCCCCCAGCCCCCCTTCCACCATACTCTACTAACTTTGAGCTAAAGTCACCAAACTTGGAATAAGGATAGCAATTGACATCATACATAGATCTACAGCAAACATTTGAATGACACGCCCCCCCTTACCATCCCCAGCCCCCTTCCCACAAATTTTACTAATTTTGAGCTAGAGTCACCAAATTTGGTAGGAGGATAGCAATTGACATCATACACAGATCTAAAGCAAAAGTGTTGATGCCACGCTCATATCGATCAATATCTTACATTCGTTACTTTTATTAAATTTCTTGTTCGGTTAACATTATTCAACTTAAATTCAATTCTTCTTTTACTTATGATACGTTACATAATTCTCGGTAATAATTATTGTTGTTTACAGATAAAATTCATCTTATTACAAAATTACACATGATGTGTCTTCAAATGACAGTTTAGCAGGATATCTCTTTTATTTTCTTAGTGGCTCGCACTCTTCTGCAAAAACCCGAACATTTGGCTTTCAGTTTTACCATACCACAGTTTTCTGGCTCTTGCCGCCACTGCGACGATATGCACCACCGTGCCCATCGATACCGCACGATTCATGTCCGCCACACAATGTCATCCGTAACTGGCATGGACATTGTGCTTGAACCTTTACTTGTGAAAGATTTCAATCACCAATCTTATGTTTTACAACTTTGGCTTTATTTTGATCGAACCTACTCTTATTATACTGTGCCTCCTTATCCACATTATTTTTCGCCATTGCTCTTGATTCTTTTAAATCGACTTGCGCTTCTTCGATAGTAGATAACATGCCAAATGGCCTTGCCTCTTTTCCTATCAGCAACTCTAGAGCACTAAATTTAGTTACCCGATTGGTAGTAGAGTTCATGGCCAATTGGACTTACTCCAGTGCATCCTGCCACGAACGCTCACTAGCTTCTACTGCCGTCAACATACTTTTCATTGTGCCCATGACACGTTCCACTTGTCCATTAGCTCAACTAGCACCTGTAGCAACTAAATGTAATTTGACTTTATTTGTTGAACAAAATGTTCGAAATCCGCTTCTTGCAAAGCTTCTTCCTTGATCTGCTATAATTCGAGTGGGTACCCCAAAGAACGATATTGCTGACTTCACTGCCTTTATGCAACTCAACGCATCTAAATTCAAGGTGTGATACAAAAAAACATATTGCGTGAGGCATCTATCTGTACACCAGAGAACTGCAAGGGTGTAAATTTTTGCCACCTTACTCACACCCAATAAAATTTGTGTGCCGGTGCCACTCACCACCGGCTAGGCAAAGCAAAGACACACACTCAACAAAAATTTTGTGTGCGCTACGAGTGCCGGCAATATTATGCTTTGGGTCATAAAAGTGCCGTTTTTTTTTTGTGCAGGCACTCATTAATTTTTAGGCAACGCGTGCCGGTCGCACTTCCACTCAAAACGAATTTAGGAATAAGCGCAAGTAAAAAAAAAGGAATGCGTAATTAATAGGATTAGACAAATCACACAAGTATCACCCGGGTGTCTTTTACACACCATGGTGCTTATGTGTACATACATACATGTCTAGTTATTGGCCGTTTAGTTTTTACTTGATCGCTTTTTAGCGTTCGAGCTCAGTGCATCTTCGATTTTGCTAGCGAAAGGTTACCAGTAATGACGCCAGAATCAATTAAATATAAAATAGAGCGTGGTGAATACATTGTCGCCCCAAAACACAAAGGCAAAAGCGTAATTTGGACAATATTGTGCGACATTTTACAAGAAGACCATACTGTTCTTGAAGGCTGGATTTATTGCAATACATGCAGAAAAGTGCTGAAATTTGTATCAAACATAACTTCAAATTTGTCGAGACACAAATGTTGTCTGTCCTTAAGACAGCCCAAGGAAGCAAAAAAAGTTTCTAGCTTGGACAAAAAAACAGCTATAGAGAAGTGCAGTGAATGGGTTGTTCAGGATTGTCGCCCGTTTTCCGCAGTGAACGGGACTGGTTTTCGCAATCTGGTGGAATTTTTCATAAAAATTGGTGCTGCATATGGAGCGAACGTGGATATTGACGACCTACTACCTGACGCAACGACGCAACGGCCGAAATGCAGAAAAGGAAGCTGAAGAAAAGCGGAAAATTATTTCCAACGAATTAAAAGAAGCAGTGGATAATGGGGGAGTATCGGCAACCATTGATATCTGGACGGATCAGTACGTCAACAGAAATTTTTTAGGTGTCACTCTCCCTTATTTAAAAGACTTCAAAATTAATGACATTATTCTAGGCATGAAATCGATGGACTTCGAAAAATCGACAGGTGACAATATTTTAATCAAACTGAAAACTGTTTTTGCACAATTTGATGTTGAAAACATAGCCAATATTAAGGTCGTAACAGATAGGGGATCTAATATAAAGAAAGCATTGGACAAGAATATAAGATTGACTTGTAGCATCCATTTATTTTCAAACGTATTAGAAAAATCATTCACCGAATCATATGAGCTTCAAGAAATGTTACACGCATGTAAAAAAATCGTTAAATATTTTAAAAGAGCAAACTTGCAACATAGACTAAACACAACATTAAAAAACTCATGCCCTACTCAATGGAATTCCAATTATACTATGCTTAAGTCTATAGTGGATAACTGGACAACACTTAATCAAATATTAGGTGATACTGAGGGGGGGTCAAAACCTCTTAAGCGTAAACATATCTACTTTAAGAATAATATTAGTTTTTCTTGAAGATTTCGAAAGAATCTTTAAAGAATTACAAACGTGTAGTTCTCCTTCATTATGCTTTGTATTGCCCTCTGTTGCCAAAATTAAGAATCTTTGCGAACAAAACTCTGAAGACATTTCATCAATATCGGTTCTTAAGGAAAGAATTTCAATTAATGTGAATACGATTTGGAAAGAAAATTTAGGTATTTGGCACAAAGCAGCCTTTTTTTTATATCCACCTGCAGCAATCATGGAACATGAGGATATTATAGAAATAAAAAAGTTCTGTTTTGATAAAATGAATAATTTTAGTTGCGATACAAATGATTCTTCCAACAACAATAGTTTTACAAGTAATGAATCAAGTTCAGCAAGTCCAAGTTGTCAAATGGCAACTCCCTCTAAAAGCCAAATTTTAGTGCCAAAAACTACTTTTCTCTTTTCTCAACTGGTGGCTTATTCAAATAACAGTTACAAACCGGCATTAGAAGAAATAGAAAGCTATTGTACTGAGAGAGTTGCTTTAAGCGAAGACTTCGAACCTATTGAATGGTGGAAAACCAAAGAAAACTGTTATCCTCTATTATCAAAATTAGCATTGCAACTTCTTACTATGCCATCGAGCAGTGCAGCGGCCGAAAGGGTTTTTTCCTTAGCTGGCAATGTTATTACTGAAAAAAGAAATAGATTAGGGCCTAAAACTGTAGATAATTTACTTTTTCTCCATTCATTTTATAAAAAATGTAATTAAAATAACATTACAACAACGCAAAGAAGCAAATGAATATTATTTTTGATGTGTTATTAAGTTAAAACAACGCAATGAAGCAATAGAAAATGCATTTTTAAGTATTATTTAATTAAATCAACCCACTGAAGCAACACAAAAAATTAATTTTTAAGTTTTATTTTTGATAATAAGTTGTTTTTTGGTTAATTATCAACTAAATAATGTTATATATGTATATTTTTATGTTGTTTAATGAAAAAAAAAATAAATTATTAAATTATTATTTGAGTTAAATATTTTTTCGTTTTATGTTTTTATTTATGTACTGCGCATTTAGCGACGCTTTTTCAGCAGCAGGTACTAAAAAAAACAACACAAGCGAAGGCTTGCAAAAAAGAAACCCTAACACCCAGCACACTCAATACGTTTTGCGTATAAATTTTTATGTTTCTCTTTTTACCCATCCTTCTTGCGACGCTCACACGCCGACATATGACATACGCATGCATTATTGCGAGGCGAGCAATTATACTCAATTGTCGGGTAGCAAAAATCACCCGGGTGTCAAAATCACCCTACATTTACCCGGTGCACCTTGAGTGTCGGTAGATTGTTGCAGTTCTCTGCTGTACACTAAGATTTCCGCTTATATCAATATGAATTGTATGCCATGGAATTCTTATTTTTGGTATGGGATGCAGTTCTACCTGTACCTTTGTAAAGTAGTTACTTAGCCGGGGTACAGATCTCAGTCTGTCCACGGTCCACGTCACAAGATATTTATATTTAGTATCAGGGACGCTCGCGAAATGGAGATAAATGTCGCTACGTTCGTCAGGCAGCACGGAAAGCAAGCACCTCGACGGCTAGGGGGACACGAGGTCGACTAAACTTTCTGATCGCGCAGCGGCGCTTTCGTTAGCAGTTTTATTTGATACATTTATAGTCTACGCCTTCTTATTACAAATAACTTTGAACAAAACGCACGCGGATTCGGGGTCATTTCACCTTCCTTTTATTATTCAAATCTTTTCTCGACACTTATGCTTCTATCTTTCCCTGTTCTTATTCCTAATTATCCTCCTAAGCCGCCTTTTTACTTTTCCGCGATCGCGTCCACTCAGTTGCGTGCTCTCATCTCAACTACTTCGCCAGTCTCGCACTTGAGGTCAGCGCGCTTCTTTGTCTGCCCTTGCAAGCGACAATTGGGTCGCGTGTCGCGAGCGTGCCCTCGCTCTTTTGTCGTCGGCTTCGCTGCCCGGCCCTCTTGGTGCGCTGCGTTCTAATGCCTTGCCGAACCTCTGCTCGCTCTCGCGTCTGTCTTACATTAATTTATACATACAAATTAATTAATTTCAGCTTCTCACGTAGCTTGCAGATGTCCAGCGACGTGTGTGTGTTGATATAGCTTCACTCGATGGTCCCACGTAGATCGCAGGTGTCCGGTGAAATAAGTGTTTGCTGTTAGTTATTACCTTGCTCGCGTAGGCGGCAAGATAATCACCAAGGAGTTAGTTATGAAGTTTATGATGAAGAACGACTTGTTCTTTAACCACTAGCCTAGAGACTTAGTTAGTTATGATAATTAAGACAAATCGGTTATTCACGGCAAAGCCGGTCTGATAACTTTATTCTTCTTTGATTGACAACGGAAACAGAACTGAACTGACAAAGACTCTTGAGCTTAACATTACCCTCACAATGTATCACGCCACCAAGTCAAAGTCGGCAAGCCGACTCAACATTTCACGTCGCTCAGCGCAGCACAGCAAATAAGCACTGTCAGCATATTGCAGCAAGACGTTTATAGCGCAGAGCGCTGAACTATATTGTGGCGCATCAGCATTGTTTACGTAAAGATACTTAATAATTAGGTCGATACAAAGTGTAGCTTACTTAGTTGTTAACTACCCCCCCCCCCCCTCAGAACGAAGCCCGTCCTCGGGTGTGATAATGCTACCGATCATCTGTTGTATCTTTGCGGAGGCTCGTCTTTTCCTTAGTATCACAAAAACGAGAAGCGAGCCAATGAAACCAGCATGCAGCACCACTCCAACCGCAAACCAGAGTTTAGGAGATCCCGCAGCATCAAGCTCATCCTTGAATTCTTTGATGGAGCGCAAGTTGTAGCTACTCATCCGATGTAGCAAGGGTATGCTAAGTACCGGGTCGTGGCCGATGATGTTTAACAGCGGTGACCTCACAATACCAGGCTGCTTAACTAACGCCTTTCGCAGGTTTGTGAACTCGGTGCCGTTTATGGTGGCCGATTGTTCGAACGTTATTAAATGTGTCCCTGCGACAACCACTTCCGCGCCATCATCAGTACGAACCCGGGCTGTGGCCTCGTTGATGATGATCACGCCGTCATCTACCAAGGTTATCTCCTTCAGGTGGCTAGGTTGGGTGTGACAATGAGCGGTGTTGCCCGCGTGGAGTGAAAGAGCACAGGTTTCACGACGAGCCCGTTCGCAAAAGGTGTTATGCGTGGTTTCTGCACAGTTGGTGACCGCAAAGGTGTCCTCTTCGCATTCTGCTAGAGTATCCTCGTCGAGCCGCAAGATGATTTGTTGATGTGATACGGGGTAGACATTGACCTTCTTACATCTGAATTTAACTTTAGGATAAGCAATTAGTATGTGGATAATATTTTCGGACTGAAGTACTTTAATTCTAGAGGCTTCTACTAGGCTAACTATGGGAATATCTTGTTCAACTAGCGACTTCAGATCGGCATGTTCAAGTATCGTGGGATTTAACATTCTGTTTCTCGCCAAGAGAGCCTCAAATAAATGCGGGGTGTCAACCAAGTCACTTTTTCGCGCTTTAATGATTTTATTAATCGTGTCGGTCAGTTGGTTTATTTGTTTTTGCGTTTCTGAATTTACAGTGATTTGCCTAGAGTTGGATTCCACTAGCCTCAGTGATTCTGATCTTCAGGAAGTCTGCGGCATCAGGCGTGCCAGCAACCACTTTCAAGGCTGTCCCTAAAAAGTCTAAACTCCTTGCAAACCTATGGTGTACTCTGAGAAGGGACAATAGTGTTTTCAAGTGGTTAGTGTCGACATCTAGCAATTTGCGCATGTGTGACTGCGGAAAGGAATCGGACAACTTTTCTGCTTCGTCTATCATGCTAGCGAATTCAGACAGGTTGCTTGAATGCCTAAGGCAATCTCTTTGTTCAAACACCAATACTTCACCGTCTATTACCGGGATATAATTGGCGTGAGAAAAGTCGGTGATCCGAGCATTAGCCACTGCTAAGGTGATAAGCAACGAGAGTGCGAACCTGAAATTCATAAATGGTGTGAGATAGGTTTTTTTTGTTTTTGTTAAACTGACTTACTAGCTAATTTTCAAGAGGTGACCTACATATTTGAGGTTGTCCTTGTGGACCACCCTCCCTTTTATGAGAACAGCCGTTCCAAGGTCTGCTTCTACTTTTTGTTCCGTGCACAACGGTGTTAGCTTGTTGCCTAACCTTCTGTTGTTTTTTTGGTAAACTTTTTCTCCTACCTCAAATGTACGGTTCTGTCTGGATTGGTTGCATCTCTTGATGTTGTCTTGCTGGGCTTTCACTAATCTATTTTTGATGTCAACGCGACTTTCATTGGAGCCTGCGTGTACGATGTTAATTGGTTTTTCTTGGGTGACTGAGTGCAAGGTTTTGTTGTACTCTACTGTCGCCCTCAAGATTAGCTCTGTTGTGTCTGTGATTTTTTTATCAAGTTTCAGGCATCTAGCAATCTCTGCTAAGGTGCTATGAAATCGCTCTACTTGGCCATTTGATGAGCTATGAAGCGGTGGCGCATTCACAACGTCAATGTTATAGCTGTTTTTGAGCATAGAGGTTATGGTTTCCGAGTTGAAAGCGGCCTCATTGTCGCAATATATTGTCTTAATCTTGGGAAACATGTTCACAAGCTGTAGTAAGGGGCTTGTGATGTCAACAATTGTTCTGGACAGTACTGGTTGTACGACTGCAAATTTAGAGAACTTGTCAACACATGTAATGAATTGTTTTTTATCGGTCGAGAATATATCTATGTGCAACATTTCGCCGGTGTAACTTGGAATGGGCGTTTCCCCGAGTTCTTGCTTTTTCGGGTGCCTGTCATATTTAGCTATGGGGCATACTCTGCAGTTTGCAACCACTTCTTTGGCTAAGTTGCTCATTTTGGGAAAATAATAGTCACGAAGGACTTGCTTAACATTTTCCTGCGCTGCTCTGTGCGCGCGATTATGCTCAGCAGTGATGATTTCCAACTGCTCATTTATGTCTGTTATGTCCTGCACGTAGTTTTTGCAGTGGCGAAATTGTGTGGCCGGAAAGTGGGCAATGAGTTCGTGTTGGAAGCTTGCCAATGTGGGCAGGTCGCAGTGTATGGCATTTACAACTTCCGTGTTTACGACTTCTTTAAGAATGTTTAAAATGCAGCGCTTGTCAGTGAAATTGATCAAGTGGCGTGTTTTGCTGCGAAACAGCAGAAGGTTCCACTTTAGCTTCTTCGAGCACAATTTGGTTTCTAAAGCAATTTAGAGGTTTGTCTGTAGTTTCGACCGTGTAGGTCAGTGAAAGTTCGCTGTGAACGGTTGCAGCGTCCGAATGATTCTCATCTTGAAGAGCATTAATGTTCTGCCTGGAAAGGGCATCGGCAACCAAATTTTCTTTGCCTGGTTTATAAAAGACTTTAGCATTGTGCTGATCAATATAAGCTTTCCATCTTTTAATTTTTGCGTTAGTGTTTTTGTCAGCTACCGCGAAAGTAAGGGGCTGGTGGTTAGTGAAAATGTTAATTTCCCTAGAACCGTACAAGAAATTTTGTAATTTGCCCAGGGCCCAGACAATAGCCAGCAATTCTCTTTCATTGGTGGCATAGTTCATCTCCGCCTGTTTTAAAGTACGGGATATCATCGTTATTGGTCTGCCCTCTTGGGACAGTACCGCCCCAATGCCACTTGCTGAAGCATCGGTGGTCAGGTCGAAGGGCCTTTTGAAGTCTGGGTACATGAGTATGACCTCTTCAGAAGCCAAAATGTTGCGCAGTCGTTCAAACGCATTGCGTTGTGTTTCGTTGAATTCGACAGGAATTTTTTTTGACATATGTCTGCTCACGGAGCCGTTTTCCCCCTTGAGTATGTCTGTTATTGGGCGCGCTATAGCGGCAAAGTCTTTGATGAAGACCCTGTAATAGCTTCCTAACCCTAGGAACGCCCTGACACCGTACACATTTTTGGGTTCAGCGTATTCTTGAATGGCTTTGACCTTTTGGGGATCGGATTTAGCTCCGTCCTTGGTTACTATGAAACCGAGGTATTCTAGGCTTTCTTTAAAAAACCTAGTTTTTTCCTGGCTCACTCTCATGTTAGCATCGATTAAACACTTCAGCACCGTATCAATGTGGCGAACGTGTTCTGCCTCAGTTTTCGAAAAGATTATGACTTCATCAATGTAGACGTAACATATCTTCCCTATCTGGTCCCTTAGAACATCATCTAATGCTCTTTGGAAAATGCTACTTGCATTTTTTAAACCAAACGGGAGCCGGCAAAATTCGTATTTGCCACTGCTCACTGAGAACGATGTCTTTTCGCGGTCATGTTCCGCAAGGTAAATCTGGTGGTACCCTGACTTTAGGTCGAGGGTAGTGAAAAATTTTGCCTTCCCTAGGTTCGCTAGAATCATAGGAATACTGGGCATTGGGTACCGGTCTGGGATGGTTTTTTCATTTAGTTTCCTAAAATCAATGACCAACCTCTTGTTTTGGTTACCATAAGCGTCTTTGCCTTTTTTGTCTTCAACCCATGTTGGGCTATTGTAGGGTGACCTTGATGGCCTAATAATGCCGTCTTTCAACATTTGCTTGATTTCATTGTTTACAAAATCGGAAACGCCCATAAGATGTGGGTAGGCTCTGGAGTATACCGGTTCTTTGTCTACTGTGCGAATCGTGGCAGTGTCGGCGGTATTGAAAGGGAGAGCTTCGTTTGCTGTTGAAAAGCCTTTTTTTCTTTTGATAATTACGTTCTTAAACTCCTTTTTAACGGAGGTAGGAACCAAAATGTCATTGACATTGGTGAAATTTACATTCGCGCAACTGTGATACTGAAGTTTTTCAGAGATGCCTTGATATTCTAGAGAGTTTTCTGTCAAGTTCAACTTTACCCCGGCCTGTGTTAACAGGTCAAAGCCTATAATTGCGTCGAACGTGTTGAGCGTGTCTAGTAAAAAAAATGGCGAAGTGTGCCGGAAAATGTTCATCAGGCATTTTTGCGTGATGTCATTAGCGCCGTGAAACGATTTTACCGAGAACGGCCTGGCGACCGGCATATGGTTTTTAGCTCTTTTATGGGCTTAACATAATTTTTTGCCGCGCCAGTGTCGATTAGCATTTTTATTGTTCTCCCAGCCAACCGTCGTTCAATGAACGGCAACCGGGAGTGTTCACTAAAAAATGAACTGAGTCCTCGCTTTGAGCGTACTCATTTTCGCTCTCAATTTCCTCAACTGCAGCCTTAGCCACCTTTTCGTATTCTGCCTTCAGCTCTTTGGAGTCTTCCTGCACTACATAGTTGACGCGTTGGCGTCTTGGACCTGTCGCACGGTCTGAGGAATTCTTACGCTTGGGTGCGTTCGAGTCGTTTGGTTGGCGTTTGCTGTATTCAGTGTGTTGTCTGAATTTGGAAGACGAGTCTACCTCCATTGGCTGTGGGGCTTGCAACTGGTTATCTTTTGGAAAGTGCTCTTGGGGGTTGCCCTTTGGACGTTTAACAAAGTAAGGGTTCCTGTCTTGGTTTTGTTCTTCTTTGTTAAACTTGCCTGGCTTGTTGTTGAAGCGGGACTTGCCGTTTTCAGAGCCATGGGATCGCTCCTCTACAGCTTTGGCGTAAGAGTTCGCGAACATGCTTCTTTCAATGCTAGATTCAGCTTCTCTGGCCAATGCCAGCGCTGACGGAAGATCTTTGGGTTGAGCTGGGAAGACAACCGCTCTGAGCTGCTTCCTAAGTCCCGAAATGAAGGCATGCAAGGCGTCGGCTCTAACTTCAGCGTTGAGCAAATCGGCGCCAGCTTGCTCGTGGGACATAACAATTTTATTGGTTACCAATGTCAGTTTTTTCTCGACTTCGTCGTAATACTGCATCAGCGACATGTCGCCTTGTCTAACCATTTCTAGATTTTGCCTTAACAAGCGCAAAGATGTTTTGTCCGAGTAAGTACAGTCTAATCTG